>CM040929.1:17899050-18286550 GCA_023029165.1 Gobiocypris rarus
ACAAGCAATTATTCAGTTAAGCAAACATCTACAGTATATCTGTAAAGAAACCGTTATTTATTATCTATTATTATTTATCTACAACCAAATCTATATGATAAAACAGACTTTGCTGGTATTAGTGCATCAAGTTACGGACAAGTTTGCTTGACAATTGTAACTCATAAATAAACTATATTGCTTGCCATAATAATAATAATGAGCGTTGAGTGAAGAAGTAAAAGGGTGCAGTGGTCCTATTCTCTGTTAAATCTCTTTTGTGAGGAGTCTTAAGAGGTTCTCCATCAGCTGATTGGCACCGACAGATTAAAAGGCTCCTAAATTGTGTAAAAGACCTTCAATCCAGCTAATCCTGGAGACAAAACCACTCAGCTCGCAGCGGCGCATGTTGCCAAGAACGTTTATCAGTGTTTCCAGTCGTTTACATATGATGAAGCAGAATTATAATGGCTTGTGATTTAAAGACAGCATGAAGCTGCGTTCACAACACATGTAACTTTAAATTGAATATTTAGCGCCAATTAATGTAGGGCAGAACTAGATTTTACATATCTAATTATATTTTTTAAAGTTATTAAAAAAATTTACTCGTTATTTTCAATATAAAATATTTTTTACTTTTAACTTTTTTACTTTTACAGTTTTTATTTGTATTGATTACATTAAAAAAATTCAGAAATGAATAGCATTACATTTTGATGAACACAAAAATGAAAACAAGCCTTTATTCCTTTATATTAGTTTCAAAGCTTTGTTTCTGTGCACAATTTCTAAACTGATGTTTTTTTCCACAGGCTTACTCTGTGTATGATGAGGAGATTGGTTATTGCCAAGGTCAATCATTTTTGGCTGCCGTATTACTTTTACATGTAAGTATTTACCCAGAATTTACCTCAAATTATCTATCTAATTGAGGAGATTAATATTTGTGTTTGTTTTGTTTTTGTTTGGTTTGGTTTGTTTTTCTGTTTGTTTTGGGGTTTTGTTTTGTTTGATTTTGGTTTTGTTTATCTTGATTTAGATTTGGTTTGTTTTTGGGTTTGGTCTGATATTGGTTTTGGTTTGGTTTAGCTTGATTTTGTTTTGATTTGATTTTGTTAGTTTTTTTTTGTTTTTATTTTTTTGTTTGGTTTGATTTTAGTTTTTGATTAGGGTTTGGTTTGATTTAATTTTTTGTTTTGTTTTGTTTCATTTGTTATTTAATTTTGTTTTAATTGAATGTATTTTTTTTTCATTTTATTTATTATAAATATTTTGTTTATGTATTTATATTTGTTTTTAGTTCGTCTTCTTTTTTTTTGAGACACTAACCCGAAAAATGCTCTGGAAAATTACATGAACAAAAGCTGTCACATTTATACTCCAACAAAAGTATAATAATAATAATAATTTGTTACATTAAATAGCGCTTTTCAAGGCACTCAAAGCGCTTTACATATAGAAGGGGAGAATCTCTTCAGCCACCACCAATGTGCAGCTTCAACCTGAATGATGCAACGGCAGCCATATTGCGCCAGAACGCCCACCACACACCAGCTTATTGGTGGAGAGGAGACAGAGTGATGAAGCCAATTGCATATATATATATGGGGATGAGTAGGAAGCCATGATGGACAGGGGCCAATGGGCAAATTTGGCCAGGATGCTGGGGTTACACCCCTACTCTTTTTATCGAAGGACATCCTGGGATTTTTAATGACCACAGAGAGTCAGGACCTCGCTTTAACGTCTCATCCGAAGGATGGTGCTTATTGACAGTATAGCGTCCCCATCACTATACTGTGGCGTTAGGACCCACACAGACCACAGGGTGAGCACCCCCTGCTGGCCTCACTAACACCTCTTCCAGCAGCTACCTAGTTTTCCCAGTTGGTCTCCCATCCAGGTACTGACCAGGCTCAGCCCTGCTTAGCTTCAGTGGGAAACCAGTCTTGGGCTACAGGGTGATATGGCTGCTGGTTATTGTAGTATGTAGGGCTGTGCGACATTGAAGAAAAATGTGATATGCAATACCTTGTTAAATAATGTGATATTCAATATGCGATATGATATTGCTATAAGGGTGTAAAATCTATTTAAATTATATTATAAAAATATGAAAAATTATATATTAAATATTAAAACACTAAAACTGAAAAGAGCCCATTTATGTGTTTCACATTCTTTCTGGGAAAAGAAAGCATTGCTTTTCTTCTGAAAACTTCTGAAAGTGACCAGCAGTGTTTTAGCAAAATGAATGTCACAAATCTGACAATATAATTTTAACATCAATGTAAACAAAAACAAAAATGTAATGCCAATATTTAAATACCAAAAACTCTTTGCTTGACTTGGTAATATAGTTATATCAACCGAAAACTTAAAACATCTCGGTAAACAAAGACACCTGAACTAGGGGTGGATAAGTATTTTTGTTATTTTAGTTTATCTTTGTTATTAAAAATAAGAACTAAAAACAGTAGTCTTCACATTTATTAAATATACACTGATACATAATAAAGCTACAAAGGTTATTCAGCCAAGAGCACGGAGTGATTTTCTTTTTCTTTTGCTGTTAGACAGACAGCGGCAGGTTTTCTGTATTAGCAGGCTGTCACTTTAAGACCTATGTACGGATCCTATTGAAACGCATTCGGTTTCTTTCCCCAACTGATGTCGTTCACTTAAAGCATAACCGACTGTGTTTACATGAATACCCATCAAGACCGCCATTTTGACATAACTGTGTGAATTTGACAGTTTAAAGTGTCAACAAGAAACGAAACAGAGCTGAAGGGATCCCATCACATGCTTTCAGAGAGGCGGCTTGTGCGCAGATTTCGGTGTGTGTGTGTCAGACAGCGCGAGACTGCAAGGAGTTGTTCTCCGCAAGTTATTGTGTTTAATAACTCTTTTTAACCTCAAGCAAGTCACATAACTAACAGTCTTGTGGCCAGTCTATTCTCTTCTATATGCCTCAACCTAAAATGTACACTTTTCACAAAGTTGAAGTAGCCTATTAAAATCATTCAGATATGTGCCGTCGCAATACAAGCATTTGCGATATTCCGATATATTGTGCAGCCCTAGAAGTATGTTACTTTCACTTACCGGGCATTACTTAAACTTCCTTTTAGGTCAGTTTTATCTTTGAGCTCAACTACTTTAATTGCAAATCAGTGTTTTTGAGACTACTCTTTTGACATGTTCATAACTAGCTACAGCAGCTAGCTAAATAATAACACTAATACTAGTGTAAATATGAAGGGTTTCCTCGTTGTGCCTTATCTTTGACTTTTTGGGGAGCTACAGTAATCGTAGGCAGAGAGCAACAGGAAGCAAGGGAAGGACATTGATGAAACGGTTAATTCCATATTTAATTAAAGCGAGGGCTGACTAAGACAGCGTTTTTGTTTCTCTGCGACAGCGGCCCGTATGGGGCTTGATATTAGAGTGCTTTTGGGGATTTCTATAATATAGTGTAAGCGTCTTTCTCGTGGCCTTGCCCGGGAAGCTCAGGAGCTGTCAGGAATATTAATGACAGAGCCCGTCTACCTGCAGGAGCCCATTGAGCTCGGGACACACGCGCTGTCTGTGTGATTTAATACCCAGCTCTCTGTCTGTCCCACTCTCCGTCTCACAAAAACAAACAAACTCTGATTTCATCACTGTAGACTGCAATAGACAAGTAGACAGACAAACGCTGCAGCTGACACATTTAAACATCATAGGTTGGTTGTGTTAATCGCTCCCTATTTATGCAGAAATCATTAGCATCTGAAATCATCTCAAATATCGTCACTTTTTCTCCTCAGATGCCCGAGGAGCAAGCTTTCTGCGTGCTGGTGAAGATCATGTTCAACTATGGTCTCCGAGAGCTCTACAAAAACAACTTTGAAGATCTTCACTGCAAGTTCTACCAGCTGGAGCGCCTGCTGCAGGTTTGGCCTTGCTTTGAGCGTTAGTTGAGATACTGCGTGGCGCACAGCCTCATTCACCTCTCATGAGTGGAAGCGGTGGCTCTCTTGTAAGCTATTAGACCCAATGCGCTGGAAAATGGGTTTTAATTTTGTGCTGAAATGCAATTAGGCCTGAAGTACCCTCTTTCGGCGCTAAACCCAACCTGGTTAGTATCGACTAGCTCTGCTACTGCAAGAGTGTTAGCATTGATCACGTTAAACGTGCCATACGACACTCTGGAAGAATCTCTTCCTCTGTTGTCATTGACGTTGCATGTGTTAACCCAACGCTCCCGCCTCTCTGATCTAACAATGCAATTTACCCCAGAAAAATATTCAGTCTTCTTGCTCCGGAAGATCCTATCCAGCTCCTATCTCTCTTTTTGAGATGCTAATTTAAGATGTGCCTTTGTAGATGTCGGTTACCTCTTTGATTTATTCTCTGCTTGGTCTCTGAATGCATAGAGTAACACCCTTTTTTGAGGCAAGCATCACTGTTGCTGTTTCTCATACCTAGGGTTATTGATCTGAACAAACCCTTAATTTGGTGTGTACTTTGACCTGCCTTGTGTAGCTTGTTGAAAAGAGGCGGTTTTTGCTTTTTGTTGTTTTTATTTTGGTTTGGGGCATTTTTTTATAGTTTTTCATTTATTTTAAGATATTTGGGATTTTGTATTTCATTGAATTATTTATATTTTATTACATTTTAGAAGAGATTCGAAAGTGATTTTTTTGCAAATTCCAAACAATAGATTTGATTAACAGTGATTCAGTGTATCTTAGGAAAGTGCTCCCTCAGTGTTGGGTTTTCCCACTTATGTTCCTTCAATATCCTCTTAGGAAAACAATAAACCTTTTCTGTATTGATACTCCTGATTACCTCAGAAGAAGTCACTTGTTATGGTTTAATGACAGATAAACATTCTTATAAACACAGGAGCACAAATTCAAAGAGTTCAAAGCACATGCAGGTCTTTGATTTGGGTGCTGGTTGTGTAAGGTGCTTTATTACTGCACTCTTGACCCTTTGCTGTCTTACACTTCCTAAAGAAATTATTTAAAACTGGTGGGAAAAAGGGTCAGTCTGTCTGACATTCTATATATCGTTTTATCAGTTTGTCTATCATTCTAGCTATCGTTATATCTATCTATCTATCTATCTGTCTGTCTGTCTGTATCTATCTATCTATCTATCTGTCTGTCTGTCTGTATCTATCTATTTGTCTGTCTGTCTCTCTATCTTTGATTATGTACGTCTGTCTGTCTATTTTCTATCATTTTGTTCTTTTCTACGTACATATGTCTGTCTATCTATCTGTCTGTCTGTCTATCTGTCTATCAATCTATCATCTGTCTGTCTATCGATCTGTCTGTCTGTCTATGTCTATCTATCTATCTATCTATCTATCTATCTATCTATCTATCTATCTATCTATCTATCGATCGATCGATCTGTCTGTCTGTCTGTCTGTCTGATCTATCTATCATCTGTCTGTCTGTCTGTCTGTCTAATCTATCTATCATCTGTCTGTCTCTCTCTCTCTCTCTCTCTCTATCTATCTATCTGTCTGTCTGTCTGTCTGTCTGTCTATCTATCATCTGTCTGTCTGTCTATCTATCATCTGTCTGTCTGTCTGTCTCTCTATCTATCTATCTGTCTGTCTGTCTGTCTGTCTGTCTGTCTGTCTATCATCTATCTGTCTGTCTGCATATCTATATCTGTCTATTTTCTATCATTTTGTTATTTTCTTTATTTTGTTCATGACTATGTACATGTATATCTATCTATCTATCTATCTATCTATCTATCTATCTATCTATCTATCTATCTATCTATCTATCTATCTATCTATCTATCTGTCTGTCTGTCTGTCTGTCTGTCTGTCTGTCTGTCTGTCTGTCTGTCTGTCTGTCTATCTATCATCTATCTGTCTGTCTGCATATCTATATCTGTCATTCTATTTTCTATCATTGTTCTTTTCTATATTTTGTTCATGTCTATGTCTGTCTGTCTTCTATCTGTCTATGTACATCTGTCTGTCTTGTTTGCATATCTATATATCCATCTATCTGTCTGTTTGCATATCTATATCTGTCTGTCTGTCGATCTATGTATCCATCTATCTGTCTGTCTGCATATCTATATCTGTCTGTCTATTTTCTATCATATTGTTCTATCTGTCTGTCTATCTACATATCTATATGTCTGTTTATCATTCTATCTATTGTGTTTTCTTTTTGTTTTGACACACTTCCAAGCTCCACCCTCTTTGCTTCCAAATATTATTACAATTAATTTGTCATCCTAATATATATAACATAAAATATACAAGTTCAAATGCTTGTGAATTTTCCATGTTAACCGCCACGTTCTCTCCTTCCTCTTTCCAGGAACAGTTGCCGGACCTTTGGTCTCACTTCCAGGACCTGAACCTGGAGGCCCATATGTACGCGTCCCAGTGGTTCTTAACACTGTTTACCGCCAAGTTCCCTCTCTGCATGGTCTTCCATATCACCGACCTGCTCCTGTGCGAGGTGATAAATCCTCTTTCAATCACAAAATTACAGCAGCCATGTTAATACTAACCAGCGCAACACAACATAAATTGAAATCGAGCCACCTACATTAGGTCTCTTTCACTAACCATCTCTATTCTACACTTCAGTGTGTATTTTTCGCATACTTTGGAGTGAATATTATGCATTCGGACATATTACACATTTGACACACTGCGTTTTCCATACTATATATTAGGGAAGTGGACATATTCAGACGCAGGACTGGATTCATCAACATTAAAATGATACGAAAAAATTGATATGCGATAGTTATAGCAATATAGTAGATCTACTGGAAATCTGCGCATTTGTGCTAGTGCGCAATTCATGTTTTGTTTGTGCTTTGCTTGTCACATTCATGTGTGGTTAGGTCAAAAGTGTAACACTTGGATACTGCACAGGATATTCGTTTCAAGAGTTGGTTTCTAGATATACTGTGTATTATTCATTGCTATTTTATGTTTGTTCATACTGCATCAATCATAATTTATACAACTTAAATGTTAAAAAAAGTGAATTAATCAAATCCATGAAGTATATTCAGATTTAAAATACTGGCTTTTTTTAAAGTTATTATTTATAACAGTTACTTTTATAATTACCAATACATTCGAAATGCCAGAAATGTTATAGTACATGTAGAAGTTTACAATAACCTAGATTAATGAATGCTGTAAAAGTGTTACACTTTGTTAGTTTATGATATCTAATACTAAACCTGAAGCTAAACTGTTAGTGGATTGAATCATACGTTATTTCTTGGCTTTTAAAATGTCTTTTTCTGTCCAAATAAATAGTGTAGTTGTGTTGCGTTTTTAATAGCGCATGGAACTGATGTAAAGTTCAGTCGTTTCTAAACTTCTTGAACTCTGTTAGATTTCCCAAAGCAAGCATCTTTGACTTCTTAGAAATGGGCTTTGTGTCTTTCCAAAAGTAACGCTTCGACCTTTCTGCTCCTCTGAGAGCTATTCCTTTTTTTTTTTTTTCATTGCTTTTCTCCCCTTTTACTTCCTATTCAGCGTCTGTGGTAGCCCGAGGCAAGACAATTAAAAGTTTCCTCAGCCTGTCTCAGTCAATGAATCGCATGATGAGAATCTGTTAGATGCTTGCGAGACACCTCTCTCTCGCTCTCTTCTTATCCATCTATCAGTTCATCTCTAATTCATTTAGTGTTCTGCCTTCTTTTTGTGCTCTGCCTCTACTTTTGAATAACTCGTTATAACAGTAGTCTTTCTTATTCATGCCATATTTCCAAAATCACGTTTATATTTCAATTTATTTGTATTCCGTTTTGTCCCAGTATACTGATCCAAAGAAAATCGTTTGCTGATCGTCTAATGCTATCACACACAAAACTGGAAAGCACTTTCTCGCTTTGGCA
Source organism: Gobiocypris rarus (assembly GCA_023029165.1). Taxonomy (NCBI): domain Eukaryota; kingdom Metazoa; phylum Chordata; class Actinopteri; order Cypriniformes; family Gobionidae; genus Gobiocypris; species Gobiocypris rarus. Next base: position 17,906,929 of record CM040929.1, read on the forward strand.
TGCTTTAATCTGATTGGCTATCGTTAAATATCTCCCAGGACCAAGGGCTCACAGGATTTGTTATCAGTCCGCTGGGAAGCGAAGTCGGGTTGTGACAGCGAGTGCTATTGAGGTTTAAGTAACAATTGGACTTGCCAAAATTTGTAAGGTTACTTGCCTAGAAATGTTTGAAAGATACCTTTTTAAAGTAGTAAACTCTCTCTCTCTATATATATATATATATAAAAGTAGTTTTTATATTTAAATGTATATATGTATTTTTTCTTATTAATTTTAACTTGTTCCACTAGTGCCAACTTGTGTGCCGATGCTTCATAACTAGGGTCGTGTACCATTCACATTTTAACCGTTACTTTTAATTCGGTACTGGTACCCAATGGTGCCTTTTTCGGTACATTTACATCAATAACTGTAAAGAAACTGTGTCATTTATAAAAGTGTTATTGACATTATGCCAGAGCTGCCTTTGGTCACTGTCTGCCATTGTCTGTGATGTTTGTATACTTTAATATTTACCAGTAAAAAGTAGGTTACTAGGTACTTAATTTAATTCATAAAATCAACCATATAAAGTTTTTCATTTTTATGAAAAGATTTCCCGAATTATGTGTTATATCTTAATTTGATTACCAGAAAATACACAAGACATTAATTTAATTTCTTTTACATTTATTTAACTTTTTTTGTCAAACAAAGTGCTGCACAACTGAGCTTTACACTGTTAAAATTTAAACATGGAAGAACAATTGTGATTTATTACTTTCAAAAAATATATATATATAATGTATTATTATTATATTAGTGTTAGTATTATTATTAGGTTGAGACGTATCTAAATTCTACTGTACAACAGTAATTTTATTTGTCAAGTTAAACCAAACTTTTATTTTGATGGGTTGTCGTGAAGTCCTTTGAGTTTCTGTGTGTTTATGATATGACGGTAGTTTTTCACAAATGAAACGGTAAAATGCTCATGAAGTCACTCTGAGAGCAGCTCTGGAGATGACGTTTCTGCGTTCATGTCCTCATATGAGATTGCTGAAACATGCGACCGTTACGTGTTACGATTGTGTGTGTGTGTGTGTGTGTGTGTGTGTATATAGAGGTACATTAAACCACGCATCTACACCGCGCGGGACATACATGATTCGTATTTAAATAATCTTTCTGTGGTTTAATATTCACAGACACTAGTCTATATCACCAGTTGCGTTCTCAGGTACAGATTGATTTAATGTGAATCGGTACTCGGTAGTACCGGCGTAATTCGGTCAGTGCCCTTAAAAGTACAGTTTTTGGTACCCAACCCTAATCATAACAGGTTAAAATATGCACTCTATGTTTCACTTTGCCGTTCACGTAAAATGTTTTTTGCTCAAAAACAATTATTTTCATCCTGAAATTAAATTATCCATTGCATTATTGATTTAATATAATATAAAAAATATTACCTTTCATTTAAATAAAAAATGTAAAGAAGAAAAATATGAAAATGAGTAACATGGTTTCAAATTAATCAATTCATTTTATGAATCCATCCATGAAAAGAACTATACTATAATATAATATAATTAGTGCTGTCAATCATTTTTAAAAAATGAACTAGATTTTTCTGTGATTAATCGAGATTAATCGCAATTAAAAACACTTACGTTTTTATGTTTTTAATATATTTTTTAATATAATAATTTCACAGTTAATCTCCAAATTAATGTAGAAAAAAACATTAAGACGGCATATTTTAAATATTTGTTAAATGGCATCTTTTTATGAATTTATGAAGGTCAGTATCACTAATATTAATACTGCTACTGGTCTATGAATGATTTCTCGCCCAATTTTAAACATTAATTATAGCCATTCAACATTACAGTGTAATTGAAAGCTATCCATTTTTTTACATTTATTAGGCTAGAAACATTTTACTGAAAAATCCCATCCTTACATAAACCCATAATAAATGTCATATTTACCTGTGGCCTGTCTAACAGGTAAAATATAGGCCACATTGAATAAAGTTATCAAACAGTCTTCACTGTATAAATTATGAAATAAATATAGATTAATCCTTATTAAAGCTACAAACGTTCTTTAGTCAAGAGAGAAGTGAGTCATTTCCTCTGTTCCCTTTGTTCTTTGATTAACATTAATGACAGACAGCATTAGTGTCTGCTGTCACTTTAAGACCTGCCGCTGCTGCACATAATCTCACAACACTTTAAGTTCATTGAAGACGTTATTTAACTCATTAAAGACTGCTCTTATGAGGTAGTGAGGTAAATGATTACAATATTAAAGAACATTATTATTTAGATGTAAAATAAATGAATAAATTAAAAATGCAAGAATAAGTAACATGGTTATAAATGAGTACAAAAAAATTAATTCACTCTTCCATTTGTCCTGTATGTCAGAAACTGAATGCGCGTCTGTAAACTGTATCCAGTGTAGACAGCGTCAGTGATTGTCATGGCTTCTGTTTACTTCTGACACGATGCTCAAATCCAAATGTCAGCCGTAAAGCAACTGAACGCCAGTGGGCGGGGCCTATAGTGCCATGATGTATAACTATTCGTCGATTCTTACTCTGGAGGCGGTCATAATAAAATGCATTTGGCCGTGTGTTGTCACAGATGCCACAATATCAAAATAAGATTGATTAAATAAATGCTAGTTTGTTTGTAACGAGGAGGATGTTTAAAGCTATGAAACTTACAGGATGTGTTAATGGCAGAAATACCAAGGCAAATTAGATTTCTCATGTCATGAGCCCTTTAAAAAAAAAAAGAGATCTCTTTCAGTAGCATTAAAAATCTTACTGACCCCATAATAAAATAAAAAAATACAAACAAAAACTATTCACAATAGTTATTGAAATTAATTACTGCAATTGTGTAACTTTCTACAGTGGCTCTTCAAGTTGATGATAATATAATATAATATTTATTATATTATTAAAATGTGTATATATTTATTTTATTTTATGTTTTTCATTTTTTATTATTTTTAACTTACACTAGTGCCAACGTGTGCCAGTTGGGTTGAATTGCTCAGGTTGTTGTTTTGCATAATTTCCTGTAAATGTAAATACTGATAGTTATGCTAGTATCGATTATAACAAGCAATCGTAGTATATCAACTTGGTTTTTAAAATCATATTTCTTGAATAACTAAAGTGTACTGCTCCAAGGCAGGAGAGGAAAGTCATATCCCTCCCTCAACAAACACAATTATCCCCCCTGCAATTTCCATTTAGCCCCCTAGCGCCATCTAGAGCCTGTCGGGAAGAGATACTTTCTACCGCCTGTTATTAATAGAGAACATGGGATATTTTTAGCTCTGTGTTGCCATGTGAACGGGTCGTCTAAGCGATGCTCGAGACGGGTGTTTCCATGCGGAGCTGACTTCAGCATTGCTTCTCTGCTCGCTACTGCGATGCCACCTGCTCCCCTCTGACACACACACACACACACATAGCACCTCCGCCTCGACTCCCGCCCGTCCTTCACTGTGCCTGTGCACATCAACCTGCCTGTCAGTCCACCTGAGTGTGTGCGAGTGAGATTGTTTGCCTCTTCCTTCAGCTGCTGTCACTCCCACACATTTGAGCTCTTTGTATGATTCGAGCTATTTTAGGAAATGCAAATGCGTTCGACATCGCACTTCCCATTGCTAGTAGAGCGCAAAGACAGCATTGCAGAACCATTCCGAACCATTTATTTCAAATTGTTTCGTCTTTATTACAATAAAACGCTGTTGTATGTGGCCCGTTTTGTAGTTTGATGATCAAATAAATTCTTCCATGTGTTTGTTTTTGTGTGTATAATTTTTTTTTTTTAATGTCTTCACAGGGGTTGAACATCATCTTTAATGTGGCGCTGGCTCTTCTGAAGGTACTGCACCTCACTACACTTACATTTCCTTCTTTTAAATAGTTCGGAAAAGTGAGGGAAAGTAATGAATTCTGTAAAGAGTAATGCAAATATATCTAGTTATGCTGGGGTTTAAAATATTTAATTGGTTAGAAATTGCGCTTTGTGAGTGCAATCTTCTTTAAAATTAGTATTATGAACAACTGGAAAGCTTCTGTAAATTAATAAAATCCATAAAAAGTTATGCTAGTTTAAGTATAAGCTACAAATTGTTCTTTGTGTCATCTTAGTTTTCAATAATTTGTATGTGCTTTTCATGTTCTTTTTTTATTATTTCTGTATAGCTTTAATTTATTTTTTATTTCAGTTTTATTTGTTATTTTAGTAGTTGCCAAGGCAGCATTTCTAATTTTCATTTATCCTAATCATAAAGAATCATGTAAATTCAGTGGTTGTGTGGGAAACCTGGTAGAAGATTTGATTTGGCAAAAAAAAAACAAAAAAACATATTGAGTGTGTCTCCCTCTGCCGGTCAGAAGAAATATTGCCTTCATTTTTTTAACCCAAATGTTTGCATGCAGCTGTTCACAGACCAATCCATTAGTTTAAGGTACACACATGGGACTTAAATGATCAAGTAGTGTCTTTCTAGTATCATAGGTTTTGCTATGAACAATATTATTGAAACACTTTATATATTATAATATAATATCATTGTAGTGTGTCTGGGTCTATTTATTAAATGATATGCATATAAACAGAGCTGGGTATATTTGTTACAAATTGTAGTTGGTTACTGATTCTAAATTACATGACAGAAATTGTAGTTAGTAGTGTAATCCATTACATTACACTTTTAAGGTAATATAATTGGACTACTTTTAGATTACTTTTGACCAAACCCATTATTCACACTGATTTGAATAGGATAATCTTAAACCATATTGATATCAAAATTGCAATGTTGGCTAAACACTTGTTAAAAGTAAAATTATATCTGTATCCAGTTATCAAATGCTGTTTGTGTCTCAGTTTTCAGTTATAGTCACATGACTAGTGGCTTGTGTGTGCAATTTCTCAAACCTGGAAGAGCTTCTGAACGTATATAAGCTTTAGGCATTTTTACAAAGGAAATTTGAAAAGATAAAAAGTAGTAAGGAGAGTCAATGAGTTATGAATAATTTACTGCCAATGTGAGAATAACATGTAATCATGTAATCAATAAAAAAGTAACTCTAGTATTATTACTGAGCATTTTAAAACATAATACCGGTATAATCTAATTACAGGATCTATATTATATGTATATTGACAATGTACAAATTCACATAATTGCATGCAATGCAGGGGTATTTTCTTTATCTTTGTATTTGTCTATAAATGTGGTTTAAACTGATCCTATTCATATCAATGTGATAAACGAGTTAGGTCAAAAGTAATCTAAAAGTAATCAAGAAGTAGTCAGATTATATTACCTTAAATGTGTAATGTAATGGATTGTATTCAAAATGTGTCTCAAATGTACATTTCATTTGTACAGAGAGTCTGGCCACTCTCCATTGACAAGCGTTGAAGGCGGGTACTCTGTTGAAGTTTAAAACTATTGGATCTGCCATAACCAACCCCTAACGTTTGGTATGTTATCTCAAACTAGCGAACAACATCATCGTTCTCAGCCACTCCCTCTGTTCGCTGATTGGACCAGTTAAAATTTGACCGGAGAAAACCAGAGAATATACCGCAATCCTAGACGGTGTACTGAAGGAAAATGAAAATTGATCAGAAGAGCGTAGGAGGGCGGAGCCAGGCTACATTTATGTACCTGTTACGCTTAATTTTCCTGGTTAAATAAACATTACGTAAAAAAGAGCGCCAAACACAATTCTAGTTTGTATTTTTACACTAAGTAATGTTCTATTTATTAAAGCCAAGTATAAATGTCATCAAGTAAGTGTTAACGCATTTTTACATTTATTCCAAAATAATAACTAAAGGCAACTTATTTTCTGCAGTCATCAAGCTTGTACACACTGGTCACAGACACGAAGATGTACCTTTAATTTCCCCAAGCTGTTTGCTCACTAAAACCCCCACAGTCATCATGTTTTCAGGCCATTTTAAGTCTGATTTTGACGTGACATAAAGCAGTAATATCTTAGTGGCTGTTGTTTCGAGTTGTTTATTAACCTTTGAATTACTCTTCCCATTAACGCCATTGTATTCATTCAGGCCGATTCCAGAGCACGCACGAAAACAAGAGGCGGGATATATCGCACAAACCAATCATATACAATTATAACCCACCATATCTAATCTTAGTGCGATGGAGCCATTGCCTCCTCTCACCTGACTTTTCCCCATTCATTTCAATATCACCCCACCATTTTTTTTTAGGAGACACTGCCTCACTTGCCTACTCAGAGGGAATAAAATTTAATAAAATTTTAATATAATTGTAATTAAAATGTATCACTTCTCATGCAGTCTTTTCTAACCGCAAATGGCATTTTTCTTTTCATAAGATGCATTGGCTCATTAACACAACATAATGACGAATTTGATCCGAACCGCATGGCTGCTGTTGGAGTGATCTATGCGTGCATTTGGGTTTGTTGTTTTGGCATTATTGATCCTCAGCGACACAATGGATGACACCGTATGCAGCTGTGGGTCATTAGCCCAGTAATGCTACTATGGCTCTATTGATACAGCACTATTTGTTATGCGTTAGTACGGTTGCGGACAAGTGCTTTTCAGAGATTTATAAGCAAAGCTCATTTTTAACACATTTGGTGGAAAAAAACAGGGTGTGTTGTGCTTTTTGGATCTACTTATGAGCTACAATATTTTCATAGTCTCTTACAGTGGTTGTGAATAGTGTATATTAAACTTCCACTGTGATTTAAAGGGTCGGTGTGTCATTATCGGTTGGCCAATACTGTCTGCTGCAAAGCTTTCCAATGGTGTTCTCAGCACAAATACATTAGCTTCATCCACAAAGCCACACCTTTGTGTAAGCTGCAATGACAGAATGACAAATGGAGCTATTGCAAGAGCAGGCTGTGCTGCCCTGAATGTGTCTGAGCTAACCTATAGAGGAGACGAGGATATATCCGCTAAATTAATGTTGAGAAATAGACTCCACTTCCCTGTTCTGTAATTACAGCAGATGTGAGAACCATAATAGTATTCTCAGGTTTCTTTTTAAAGCTCTTTAAACTCCAGGTGTACATTAAAGAGGAACTATGAGGATATTTTTTTATAAACTTCAAATCTTAGGGTACAAGAATTACACAAGCCTGATGATATAATTTGTCATGTTGAATACAAATAATGTCTTTTGTGTAATTAGTCATGACAAATGTTCTCTCATGACATTGTTTATATGAATGCAAAATATAAAACATTATCACCCAGTTCTAATATACACACTACCAGTCAATGTTCACGTAGCTGGCCTGTTTGATTGGACCATATGGGCCAGCCTTCGCTCCCCACGTGCATCAATGAGCCTTGGCCACCCATGACCCTGTCGCCGGTTCACCACTGTTCCTTCCTTGGACCACTTTTGATAGATACTGACCACTGCAGACCGGGAACACCCCACAAGAGCTGCAGTTTTGGAGATGCTCTGAACCAGTTGTCTAGCATCACAATTTGGCCCTTGTCGATCTCAGCCAAATCATTACGCTTGCCCAATTTTCCTGCTTCTAACACGTATACTTTGAATACTACATATACATATATGTATACTACACGTATAAATGTTCACTTTTTAACATTGCTTCACTTTAATCAGTGTTATTCACTTCGACTGTCAGTGCTCATAATGTTATGCCTGATCAGTGTGTGTGTATGTGTGTGTGTGTGTGTGTGTGTGTGTGTGTGTGTGTGTATATATATATATATATATATATATATTAATTATATATCAATATTATTACTTGATTAAATTATTCATTCATTCTCCTTGTCGTAATGCATTGGAATGTTTTGTAATTCACATTTTCTCTGTAAAGATTCTATTACTGTATTACTGTAATTCAGTATGTTTTTGTAATGTTTTTTGGCTAATTTTTACATAAATTGATATATATATATTTATTTATACATATATTAATTGACAGATTTTATGTTTGTTTTTTGTCATTTCCTCACTGATTTAATTATGTTTCCTGTAATATAGGTACTTAAGTAGGGGACTTGTGAAAAAATATTGTTAGTATGTTGTTATTTTCCCGCTATGTTTTAATGGAAATGGAAAAAACTGTGAAAACGGGTGGACAGAAGCAGAGCATTGAATGATGTGAATGTGCGTGCAAGGAAGCAAGAGATGTGCATTAATAGAGAAAGAGTGTGAGGAGCTAGAGGGGGTTGCACTGCCTCGCTCCTATTGGCTAACCATTACGACATTCTCCCCCGATGGCTCCTAACCCAGCCCCCACCCACCCTTTCTCTCTCTCTCTGTCCCTCCTGCTCCACCCCCACCCACCTCACAGTCTGTTTCTCCACATGTCCCCCTGCCTGTCCGCCTCTTCCCTTAGCAAACGTACAGCAGCAATTAGCATTTAGCATGAGTTGCATTGGATCCTCGACTATGTCCACTGTCCATTCGTCCACGGTCTCCAATTCCCTCGCAACGCCCCTCCTATCGTCCTCTCCTCCTCCCTTTCCGCCACTCCGCCGCCTTTTCTAGCATCGACAGCATCTCTGTGCGCGCGTCTCTCCCTCCCCATTTTCCTCTCATGCGCTTGTTGACTTTCTATACTGACGATCTGACTGGCTCGATCAGGAAAGAAAAGCAGAAAAGCCACTGGAGCTGGAGTAATAAAGGCCTGAAGACGAGAAGACAACAACCACCCTGTCTTGCATCTTGCCACCTTCATCCCACAGTTGGGGATTCTGGATGGACCTTTCGGCCACTTCTTGACCACGACAGGATGGCAGAAGAGGTGTTGTCCGTTTACTCTCATCCGCAGGCTCGATTGGATGAGAAAGAGGATTTTGCTTGATTCCGCTTTTCTTACTCTCTCGATGCACCTTGACAGAGAGCAGAATCTACCTGACAACAACTCTGATGCACTTAACTTCGTCTTGTTTCCGCCTCGTAGTGCTTCGCTAGATCCAGGACTAAGATCCTTTGAAGACGAGCATAACACGGAAGACGTGACTCCACGCGACTCTCCTCCTGCCTGTTGCCAGGCAACAGATTGCAAATTTGGGAATTTGGAAGGAGCCGGCCAATGATAAACCAGGATCGTAGCTTTATTTCCTTATGTCTCCTGGAGCATGTAAAACCACATTTGGTTTGGGTTGGTTCTGCTGTCTTTTGAACTAGGCGTGGTCTCCAATAGTGTTTACATTGAAGACCCAAAATGAATCAGTATAAGTGCGTATCCCCCCTCTGGTTTTTGACAACACATGCTCACGCTCATCGAATCATGATCGAATGACACCATCGCACTTGCCAAGACTGCTCTAGTGCTACCAAATCAACCACCTGGACTAAACTTTTCCAAGATTGGGCTCCGTCTCGGGACATCAACGTGGCTGACTCTAAGTCAGCCCCAGAGCCTCTGTGGGAGGACGATGCTGGGGATTCTGGAGGAGCCCGAGAGGCACTTTCACCTCTGACCCCAGAGAGAGATTTGCCTTCACCTCCTCTATGGGCTCAGATACCACCCGCCATGCGGAGGCTGGAGGAAGGGGGCGCTGGAGAAGACAAGGCTGGGCCGGTCAATGACTCTACTGATAGAGTCATGGGGCTGCTAGGCATGGGTCACCGCCTGTTTGTGCCCCGACTGCTGGCGGTGAGGGGCAGATGCTGCAAATAGAACCTATCTTCATCTTTGTTTATCATCTTTTTGTATGATATGTGATTCTAACCAGGCTGCTTGTGTGACCTTTGTATGCATTTATGTAGGATATATATATATATATATATATATATAATAAGTGTGTGTATGTTTGTTTGTTTGTTTGTTTATTTATTTATTTAAAGCCTTGAAGTCATACTTTATATTAGGGTCCAATCACTATTAACTAACTATTAACTATGACTATGTAGATTTATGGTTTGGCCAAATATCGCTTGTCTGCCATAAAATAAAGAGTGATTGGCTTATCGCTTTTGGCCAGGCTTTTAATATTGCCATTTCTTAAGGCATGATGTTGTAAATGTGCAAGTCTCCTTACTCTTTTTGTCATTGGATAGGTGGACTTATTTAATAGCTGCAAATACGGTTTTGATATCAGATTTGGCAAATTATGACACACTTTTGAATTTTGTTCTTGTCACGTTGACGTCACAAAAGGGCAGTGCAAGCACTATGAGGAAAATAATCACCAGGCTAAGTTCCTTTTCAGGCTGTCTATCAGGTGGATTTCCTGAAATGACCCTAAACCAGTTCTGTTTTTCTGCATGCAGACCTCCAAGGAAGACCTGCTTCAGGCCGACTTTGAGGGCGCGCTGAAATTTTTCCGGGTCCAGCTCCCGAAACGCTACAGGGCGGCAGAGAACGCTCGGCGCCTTATGGAGCAAGCCTGCAATATCAAGGTAAAAAACAACTTAAAACACAGAAACAAAGTGCATTTATTAATTTATTTAAATTTTATCATTTTAGTGCCAGTATTAGCTGATTTCTATTGATTTGAACAAACCCACAACAATAAATATTATATTGAAGCATTTATTCTTGTTTATGCTTTGAACATGAATGGTATTTTAAATTGTGCGGTTTATAGTGAAGAGGTGTACTGTTAGTTGTCTAAACAATTAGATTTATGCCTGACAGATGATGAAATGGATGAAAACTTGTATTGAACGAGTTAAGTATGCAATTACAGGTCGCTTTTGCATTGTTTGAGAAATTTGAAGTGCTATGTCACAAAGCTAGCATGCAGTTATTCAGAGAATGCAGAGACCTTGTCTGTGTTTCAAGGCTCTCTTGTGGCATTTGGACCCAAGGATAAACACAATTCTCTGCCTCAGACCCATTCCACAGGACTTCTATATGCTCTAACCCACTTTCTGCTGAAGTTAGCGCCTATTCCATAGATTCAGTTTTATTTGGGGCAGGGGTGTGTTTTGGAGTGTGCGTGTTCAGGAAGGAAGGAGGAGAAGAGATCGAGATGATACTGAGTTCATCCCCTCCCATGTATTTCTCTCTCTCCTCTCTGTAAATGCACTAACAGCAGGATTTCCTGTGCCCCCAGTCACTCACTGCTGTGCTTCAGTAATGCAGTAATTGTATAATGCAGTGTGTAACTAGGGATCTCTGTTTGTACTCTGCAATTAATTCCAGCATCATTGAGAATGTTTTGTCCAAACAGGGTTGCTAAAGGGATATTTTCTTGGATGAGGCTACTGTATACATGAGTGAATCTCACAAAATCAGTTTTAAAAAAGTGTGTGTGTGTATATATATATATATATATATATATATATATATATATATATATATATATATATATATATATATATATATATATATATATATATATATATATATATATATATATATATATATATATATATATATATTTATATATATATTTTATAAATATTTTAGAAAAATAATTATTTAAATAACTAATTACATTTAAATAAAACAATAAATTATATTGTAATGTTACAGTTTAGTATTTGTACTACTTTTAATTTTTGAAAATGTTACCTTAGTATTTTTCTGTAATACTTAAGTATTTATTACTTTTAAAAAAAGAATACTTTGAAAATATTTTTTTGTTATAAGAATTTTATATTTTTAAGAAAAATAAATACAATATGTACACATTCCAGTTATTTGAATTTTGTGGCAAAATCCGTCATAATAATAGTCTAAAAAAAGACAAATCTAAATGGCCCTAAAAATAGACTTAAATCTAACTTTTACATGAGATTGACTCCATACTGTAGATTTTTTTGTTTTAGTAAAACTCTCTCATGCGCTGTGACTATTCCCTGAGAATGGACAGAGAACCATGTATATGGCAGAATTTAGGAGACAGCATGAGAGAAATGAGAAACCAGAGATGCGGATGCAGTCTGTGGGAAACAGGCACCTGAGTGAGGTGATGTAACAGGTGCATTCATCAGCATACAAATGATTCAGTGAAGAGAGACCAGCTTCGTTTTACACCAGAGTCTGTAGGATTACTATCCTTTGTTTTTCCCTTGTATGGCACTTTCATCTCCCAACAGTCCACACCCACCTACATGCACCCTTGAGCCACGTCTCTTCCACTCCCTAAGGATGGGTTTACACCTGCAACATTTACGCCATGCACTTTGTGTGGACTACATGCAATTTGCTCAAGTCTGTTGTTTTTGTTCCTTCCGAGAGAAGACCATGAGCACAAGCTGTTTGATCCTTCTTATTTTGCAACTGGATTTTCTTGTCATCATGCCAAGTGGCGTTCTGCCCATGTAAACGGGTTGTGCACTGTCATTGCTCCCAGCGCCTGCTTGACCACGCCTCATTGACGCCCGTGTGTGCGAATGTGTACTTAGTCACACTTTCCTCTTTATCTTCTACAAACAAAAGTGAAAGGCAGGCAGGAGAGCAGATCAATGAGGTGTTTCATCCAAAATCAGCGCTGGAGTGGGCGAATCAACGACGTTTCGACTGCCATTCCACCTCAAAACTGTTATTTTTATACTCACCGTCCCCCTTTTTACACTGATCTCGCTGGTTTCTAGAAGATTCTGTCACTGGGATGTTGTCTGGATGTTTTTTTATGATACGGCTGGGAGGGAGGAGATTATGTGGCAAGGACAGGAAGCCTTGTTGTAGTATCTCCATATCAGACCTGGACGCCAGACGCTGCACACACACACCATGAGGCTGTGCACAAATTGCTTCTGCCACCCGTGATCCCGACCATTTCCAATCATTTCTATTTGAAGTGGTGTGAATTTAAAGTGGTGTGAATTTAAAGAGGATAAAGTCGCCGGGTAATGCGCTTACAGAGTGATGGAATTCACAGGCACCTGCTCACATCGAAAGCACAAGCTGTACGAACTTCCTCCGCGGATTACGAGCCATATTCCAAATTTCACATCCTCTTGATATTGAAAGGGGAGTTAATCGAAAGGAGACATGCTTTGAGAATGGAAACGGATTAGAGGAATCAGCCTTGGAGAACTCCGGCACATGCCATCTTGAGTCTTTGGCTTGTAGATGTTTGCATTTGGATACTTATTAAACCAGGAACAGACCGGCTTCAGGAAAAACAAGGTCTCGGACAGTTAGATGAGAAGATAAAGTGAGAACTACCAGGGGAGTTAGAAGACCCCGTTGTGGTTTGTCTGACAAACCTAAATTTCCCCTGCCTTTCAACCTTTTCCGCTTGCCTCGCTGTTCATATTTCCAGTGGTAACCACCGCTACCCATGAGACCGTGGCGGTGAGAGTCATCCCTGCACAACGTGCAATTTAGAGTCCGCGGACACGCACAAAGCTGCATCGCTTTGAAGAAACTGAGCTCAGTCTTAGAAGACAAAACCAGGTGTTTGTGAGTGCGTGTTCCTCTATGGTTCATCCCCCCTGCTTTTATTTCCCGCCTCAAGGGGCCGGCTTTCACCCGCAAAAACTTGTCAACTGGTCCCGGTCTTGGCAGTCTTGTCAGCTCTCTCCTCCTCCTTCCTTCCTCCCTCCCTCCCTCCTTCGTTTCTCGGAGCTCACCTGTCTCGCTCAGTGCTCCTTGCAGAAACTTTGCCAAAATGATGCAGGAAGTGTCAATAACGGTGGCTTACGACGCTCATGTTATCAATCAGATCAATGAAGAGGATTTCTTCGCCAGTCTGGTGGCCAACTCCAAACCTAAACCGGTGGTAAGTCTCACTCAAATGGCTGTTTTTACCTTCAAATTGATCTGACAGCATCTAGTCTTGACATATAAGCCTTTTTCTTGTAGAGCCTGTTCGTTTGATACTGTGTCTGGCTTCAAGCTCTGGGAGAAATGTCTTGTAATGAAATTACAAGGCTGTACAATTTATCCCATTATGTTCTTATTCCAAGGAATGTGTGTTGGTAGAAAGATGAACATGGCTGTGTTCAGGAGCTAGCGAATGTCTGTTGACCTAATGCAATTTTGCATGTTATGCCCTTTTTTCCCCTTCAAGTAAATGTTTTGAATAGTCAGATGAGCCTAGTGACCTGAATATTCAAACATTGTTTGGACAAATGCACTGGTTTAACCAATTCCAATAAACCTTTGCAGTTCTTACTTTGTTTGTAACAACAAGAACTTAGTGTAAACGCAGTTTTTAGTACATATACTGTAAAAGGTGGTGGGATATGTTTCGGTATATCCACATTCGTAGGAAACAACATGCGCTGTTAACGTCAACTTGAATGGAAAGTAGAGATCAGCTACTCATTCATACCTGTGTAGGTGTTTTGTGTATGTATAAACTCGTCATTTACACCAACCACGCTTGTTGAGGTGAAATCTCCCTGACAAACTTTCCGTATGTTTATGGCTTTGAATGTTAAACCGAATGTTTGTACTGAGAAATTGACTTCCATGTTGGTTGTGCCATTTCAACATGTCATTCTGTGGTCTGTGGCTGTACACAGCACATCCGGACTGCGTGCGCTTATAACATCTCTTCATCTAATGATGCCTGGTCTCTTATCTGCATCGCTGACTGTCAGATTAATAGGCTTCTGCGTGTTCCTTTTTACTCCTCTCTTTCACTAAGGAAGCACCACTAAGCCTAACCATAAGTATGGTTTTAAATATTTCATATTTGATCAAATAAAGAGAAAAACTGACTTTAAGAGATATCATAGAGACTTGGAGGTGGGCTCTTTAGACTTGGACTACTAGCAACAACCCAAAGCTCCCTAGAAAACATCCAAAACACCCTAGTAATGGCCTAGGAATATCCCAGTACCCTATACTATAGCATCCACCCAAAAAACCTTCTTTCTCTTTTTCTGTCTTTCCTTTTGCTCTCTTGATATTATGAATCAATTGTTTGCTTATCCTCCTAGTTCACTGTGTTCTGAAGAGTTTGTATCATGTTCACATTCCTCCGAACAGCACAACGGACACTCTGTGCTGGAGTAGAAAGGCAAAGGTGGCTGTTTGAAACTTTTTTTTCCCAGAAGGAGAAGCCCGCTTACCCAAGCGCAAGCTTTTGCCTTGTCATCGTTACAACTGCTTTTGCAAAAAAACAAAAAAAGCCTTGAGTGCTGTTGTGTCTTCACTGATAACACAAGTGGTGCAACAGTTTCTCGTTCTGGTGACCTTCATCCTGAGGTCAGAGGTCAAGCACACCGTATGGTGCCGTGGGTAACGGTCAACAATGAGCTGCTGTTCAGAAGAAGTGATGCAGATAGAGATAAGAGAAAGAGGACTTTTGGGACCTGAATCAAGCGGAAACACGGAGACTCAAAATGACTTTCCTCTGTTGATGTGCTACACGTTTTGCAAGCATGTTGTGTGTGTTTGTTTGCCTTCAAAATGCTGTTGTGGTGGCAGTACACGTTTTCTTTGTGTGTGAGCAGTTTCAAACTCAAATGATGTCAATTATGAAAGGCTTTATGAAGACTGATCCCAGACCTGCTGAATGAAGACTGTAATAAACAAAGTTCCCTGCAGTAAAGCAGCGAGTAAACCCGGATGAAGAGATCCCCTCAGGACTGGCTTCACTGAAGCGCGCTCCTCCCTCAGAGACTCCATGCTAACTCCGGCTATGCTGCCATAGCAACAGACAAGAGCGCTGCGCTTTTAAAGGCTCCTGAGATGGTTTCGCTTTTTGGTTTTTAGTTAAGGAAGTGTAGAAAGAGCATAATTTTGTTTTGGAAGCTCATAGTGCAGCACATTGTCGATTAGTATCTTACCAAATATGTGGAAAATTATATATCAGCCTTTACTCCAGTCATTAGTCACGCGATCCTTCAGAAATCATTATAATATGCTGATTTGGTGCTCAATTATTAATAATGGTTCTTGTTAAACAACATATTTAAGGATGTTTTTTTGTGATAGTGTACCTTTTACAAACCTGATCTCTGATTTCCTGTCTTTTTTAGGTGCCGACAAAGAAGCTAAAGAAGTTTGAGAAGGATTATCAGACTCTGAGAGAGAGCCAGCTGCAACAGGAAGACCCCATAGACAGATATCAGGTAAGCAGAAACCTGATTTAGGCTCCCCTCCTCCAGTCCTCATCCTCACCTCCTACGTTCATCTTCATCTTCATCTCACTCTGTCTCAGTTCAGGACTGTGTAGCGGGCTGCACTGGAAACCACAGACGCTGTACGTCGCAGGGAATGAGCAAAACGCTCGCCAAACATTCGCATTGTAAATTTTTGTTTTGTACTTTCAAATATTTTAATTTATTTTTTTGAGCATTTTAATGAATATATTTTTTATTTAAGTGCCTTTATTTTTTATCATAAATGACAAAAAAGCTGTCACATAGCTTTTGTGTTTTTGTTGGCACACTGAAGTCTCATGTTTACACAAACTGAAATGTTTAAAAGGCAAAAACATGCTTTTTTTATTTAAATTGGTCACATTTATTTGAATGTATTAGTAAGCTTATAAATCTTCACATGAACAAAAAAATAAAATGTGTAATCTTAAGCAATATGTATAACTTTCTTTTAACATTTCTATAAATGTGCTTTCACAAGCAACGTGCAGTGTTGAAAAGCCAAGCATGCTATTAAAGGAAGCTTCATTACTCAGTGGTTTCCTTGCTGTCACTTCCTGTTTACCCTCTCCCTCACTCACCAATCTAACCAATGAGATTCCCTCACTCACCCATTTAACCAATGATCTGTGGCGGGGGGTGGAGCATGGACAGGCGGTGTTGTATGTGTCGGGCGGTGCTGGATGGGGAAGGCCTCTGCGGTTCTTGTTCTAGTGGGTGTAGTGTTGACTGTGTTGGGGTCGACGGTGCAGGTAAGCCTTCAGCCCACCAGCGCTCATTGGCTACTAACATCTGCCTGCATGTGTGTTTGTTTCTCCATTTGAAATGATGGACTTAAGCCTTCCTTGTTACATTAACTGCTGTGCACATCCTAACCAGCAATGTGTGTGTGTGTTTGTGTAAATGGAAGTCAGATGACAGCTTTCCCTTTCCTGATAAGGAAATGTGTGTCATGTGAGGCAGTGGGAGACTCCCTGTGACAACGCCAGCTCTCTAATCAGGCACTGCAGAAGTCACATTGTGGTCATTTAGTGTGATTTCTCAAGACTGGATGTGAAAAACTGTTCCTAGATCAGCATGTGATTTAAGTCTCTTTAGATATGGCTGGTCTCCTATAGTGTCATTGTCATTTTTTGAAGTCTTCTAGTCAATGTGCAGTTTTTGGGGTGTTTTTTGCTTTTATTTAGGAGAGCCAATCTACTGAGTTATGTGGAATATAATTCAAATTAAATAATTTTTGGAATATTTAATATACAAACATTCATGAATGCATTCAATTTCTGCTGAATTCTACAGGTGCCGATTCTATGTGAGCCTATTCAGTTACCATTTTATATATTTTTAATTATGATTTTTTTCTAATAATTTGCAATTATCATCTTAATTACATGTTTATCATCTTTCTACTATTATAATCCTTTATGTAATATATCATTTTACTATTATATTTTTACTTTTATCTTAATGTATTACTATATATAATTTTTTACAATTGCAATTATTTTATTTATTTTTTACTATTCTTATCTTTATTTGCCATTATTATATTAATTATCTATATATTGCTTTATAATTGTTTTACTTTTATTATAATATTTTAATAATTTATATATTTTTACTATGTATTAATTTGCAATTAATTTAACTCATTACCTGTTTGTAGTTTTTATTATTATATTTTTTTATTATTTTATATAATTTATCTTAATTTATGTACTTTATATAATTTTTTTTACTGTTATTACAATATTTTACTATTTTCAGAGGAACTTTATTTCCTATTATTTGAATGTAATGCCTATCTATACTTTTAATGATATTATAATCGTTTACTACTATATTTTTTACTATATAAGATCATAAATATAAAGAAGTATAAAAACAAAAACAAAAATGTAAATAGTAAAAGATTGCAATAACAATAAAATATTTATATAATACCCATATAACTATTTTAAATCATTTTTGTACATTTCTTATGCTCTGTGCTGACAAAACAATAGGTAACAAAAAATGTAAACCATCAAAAATATAAAAACATTTCATAGTATGTGCCATTTTAATTTGTTGCATTCATTTATTGCAAAACGGTGCAGTTTACACAATCATGTACTTTCATCCAAATTTGTAAGGCTTACATGTGAATGCTTGGGAAATTTTAGCTTGTGCAAAGCTAGCCTCGCAGTCTTGTCAGTCTCTGTCTGTTAACCTTGCACGAGTTCTCCTCCATAAAGTAATAAATTAACTGCGTGTGTGTCCCTGCAGAGAGAAAACCGGCGACTGCAAGAGGCCAGCATGCGTCTGGAGCAGGAGAACGATGATCTTGCCCATGAACTGGTGACCAGCAAGATAGCACTGAGGAATGACCTGGACCAGGTATTTCTACACTAGTTAACACATTATACATTTGGCTTTTGTTTAGATCTTGTGTGTTAAAAAGTGTTGCACTCTCAGGCCGAGGACAAAGCTGACGTTTTAAACAAAGAACTGCTCAACACTAAACAACGTCTGGTAGAGACCGAGGAGGAGAAGAGAAGACAAGAGGAGGAGACGGCTCAGGTATGAGGATCCAGGACTCTGAATGTCTCTGACGCTATGCAGTATTAAACTTACCTTCTACAGAAATAAAAACAAGACAGTTTTTGCTTTTCAGCTGAAGGAAGTGTTCAGAAGAGAGCTGGAGAAAGCAGAGTTAGAGATCAAGAAGACCACAGCCATCATAGCAGAGTATAAACAGGTATGCTTGAGTGTCCCAAACAAATCTAGATAATAATCCTCTAAAATAAAAAATAATGTCATATTCTTAATGATAGTTTTTGTTTGTGTTAGATATGTTCCCAGTTAAGTACGAGGCTGGAGAAACAGCAGGCGTCCACAAAAGAGGAACTGGATATAGTTAAGGTGGGTAACTAGTCTTTGAGTGCTCTTATTTGGCCTGTTGAGTATGTGACGATCTGTATCTCTTGTTCTTTCAGGCTAAAGTGATGGCGTGTGAGCGCTGTAGGGAAGTGTTCAGCAAAGACGGACCCCTGCAGATCCCGGTGGTGAGTCAGGACAACCGGGACACAGACATGGATGAGGAGAAGGACTCGCTCAAGGCCCAGCTGAGAGAGCTAGAACTCGAGCTGGCGCAAACCAAACTCCAGCTTGTGGAGGCCAAATGCAAGATCCAGGTCAGTCATCACGGCATATATAACATTATTTCTGTTTAAAGGGAGATTTATGACTAGCTACTAGTAAACTACTGACTTCTTAGTTTACAATAAACATATTTGAAATCAGTGTTTTATAGATTTTAGTGCCACAGTAACAGTACATAATAAAGTCAAAACATTACTATTCGTAACATTTTGAGAATAGTTGTGATGTTTTCACGTTACTTTAATATTGATTTCCTTACGAATTCTCATAATTTTACAATTTGTAATTCTGACTATGCTCAAAATGTAAGCTTTATTTTTAAAGTATTTCTACTATAATTTCATGTTGTTGAGACTTGATTCACATAATTTCGACTTTTATGTCAAATTTTAAAAATACATTTTCAGAATTTTGACTAACCTGTGATGTTACAACTTTGTTCACACAATTTGGCCTTAAATCTAATTTTACATGTTCACTTAATTTTGACTTAAATCTAATAACGTTACGTCTTAGTTAGCGTAATTTTGACTTAAATCTCGTTACGTTACGTCTTCGTTAGTGTAATTTTGACTTAAATTTCATTACGTTACGATTTAGCGTAATTTTGACTTAAATCTCGTTACGTTACGATTTAGTGTAATTTTGACTTAAATCTCGTTACGTTACGATTTTGTGTAATTTTGACTCAAATATCGTTACGACATCGTTCACATAGTTCTAACTTAAATCTTATGTTAATTTTGACTTAAATCTCATGTTACGACTTAATTTACGTAATTCTGACTTAAATCTCATTACGTTACGATTTAGCGTAATTTTGACTTAAATCATGTTAAGACTTTGTTCACATAATTCTGACTTAAATCTCATATTCCGACTTAATTTGCGTAATTCTGATTTAAATCTCAGTACTTTATCATTTAGCGTAATTTTGACTTTAATCTTGTTACAACTTTGTTTACATAATTCCGACTTAAATCTCATGTTATGACTTAGTTTGCGTAATTCTGACTTAAATCTCGCTACGACTTAGGTTGCATTATTTTGACTTGAATCTCATGTTACGACTGTTCATGTAATTCTGACTTAAAGGTGCAGTGTGTGAATTTCAGCGGCATCTAGTGGTGAGGTTGTGAATTGCAATAACTCAACGCTTGAAGCACATAGAGAAGCCTCCTCGGCCAACACAGGACAAAAATGACATAGTCGAAGAGAGCAAGCGATCTGTAGAGAAGTTTATCCGTTTAGGGCTACTGTAGAAACATGACGGCGCAAAATGGTGACCTCACTGTAAGGGGACCAGGTGTGTGTAGATAGAAATGGGTCATTCTAAGAAATGGCTCATCTAATTAAAACATAACGGTACATTATGTAAGGTCTTTATACAGCACTGAAAACAGTTATGTATATTACATTGCATTTATGTCAATGGATCCTCATATATACTACACAATGCACCTTTAAATCTCATAATGCTATTACTTAGCTTAATTTTGACTTAAATCTTATATTACAAATTTGTTCACATAATTCTGACTTGAATCTCATAATGTTACGACTTCGTTCACGTGATAGTTTGCGTAATTTTGACTTAAATCAAATGTTACGACTTTGTTCATGTAATTGAGTTAAATCTCAATGCTACGTTATGACTTTGTTCACATAATTTTGCTTTACTTTCATAATTTTGACTATTATTTATTAATCTTTTACTTAATTTTCAAACTATTACTAATTTAATCTTGTACTGTTAAGACTTTTATTCTCAAAACTTTAGACTTTTTTTCTTGCAAACAGCCTACTTAGATTTTATTGTGGCACTAAAACGCGGTTGTCGTATATTATCAAAGAATTTAGCTAACAATTTTTATTAGCAGTTTACAGCTATGTGACAGTTTACAGTAACTTCAATGTTATTTGTTTCTGTTATGTAACAGGAGCTGGAGCATCAGAGGGGCGTTTTGATGACTGAGGTTCAAGCTGCCAAAAACTCCTGGTTCAGTAAAACACTGGGCTCCCTCAAGAATTCCTCTAGTAACCCGTCACCCTCCTCACCCAAAGAGGGCCAGTAGGACTCGCCAAGGGCTTAACCAAAGGGCAGAGGAGCGTGACCCTTCCACTTGGCCAATTGGAGTAGGAAACAAGCTCTCTAATGAACACTACTAAGCAACACAACATAGCAATGCAGTATTCCCTCGCATGGACTAATGAAGGACTTGAACAAACCTCTCCATCCAGATGCACTTACTACTGTTACAATTTCCTTTGCTTGCGATGCCACCTTGTGGATAGTAACAAGTACTAGAGTGCTAATTATTACTTTTACCCATGTTCACCCAGTTATTCACTTCTGTGGGTGGAGTTTTTGTTAGCAAACTGTCAGCTCTAGCATGCAAGTACATAAACTATGACCTTCAGAACGTCAATTTTTTTATTTTGCTTTTCTAAGAGGGAATACTGCATTCGGCTAATAATTAAAAGTAAAAAAAAACGTTTTGTTTTTCTATATAGAAATAATAAATGTAACAATTTTGTCATATAAATATGTATAACTAAATGTTGATTTTTATTTTAATCTTGTACAGTTCTGAAAGAAAAGTGTTCCATTATTTTTTACGATTTTGAATATGAATGTCCTCTTTATAGATGTCATATACCGAAAAGCACAGAAAATTGACCATGTATGGAAACAAGCACCCAGTGACATTCCCTTTTTTTCCATTTTTCCATTGCTGTAGACTGTTCATAGACGGATTCGCAGTGAGCTCGTCATGCATCAGATGACGCAAAGCTTTGACGTTGCAATGGCCACACGATATTCATGCCAAGTTGCACATATTGTTTATTTTATGTTATTTAACAAGTATACATGAGCGATTCAGTGACCGATGCCATGCTGAAATCACAAAGGTGTAAAGATGTCCTTTTTTAAGGAGAAAAGCAAACCAGGTCGCCAGATTCATCGCTGATGTCAGAGCGTCTTAAAAGCCATATGGAGTTTATTAATTAATTTCATCTGCCATCAGGATGTCCATATTAATAGTTTCCCTGTTGTATTTCACCAAGCAGATTGGAATAATCTGCATGGCTCTTATTCACGCTAACATGTTGTCATATTTACACTGATATAAAAAAAAGTTATCGTCTCCTATTTTGTAATTTTTAAAACTGTGATTTAAAAATGCCAAATTAATTATACGAATGAAGACAGAGATGTCAGTTTAATATGAACTGTTAATGCTGTCCTGTGGGTTTCTATGAATGGTTACAGGTGTTTTTATATCGTAATCTACAGGATGGGAGACGTTGCTTCTGTGCGTCTGGTTTATTGTTGGTTCATCAGTTCCACTGTTCCAGCCTGCTGATGTCGTATGGTTCTTGGTCCATGTTTCATTTGATTTACACCTTTCATTGTTTCAATAAACAGTAACGCAAATTCAACTGTAGTCTGAATATTGATCTTTTCTTTGTTATTCTTGCATGTTAGAATTTTATTATGTTGTAGGCTAACTTACTATATTTTTCTTTGCGCGAGACTGCGCATGTGACACGCGCATATATGTCACTCAGCGCGGCACTGCACGTCAGGCTCATAGAGAGAGCTTTATTAATGCCATTTCAATTCTGATTTTAGCTGCCTCTGAAACTATTTGTATTAGACTACCTAAGACGTCCAAGTAAATTGGCTACACCTGAGATCAGCACTCATTGAAAAATGGAACAAATAAATCATGTCTGACCGCCCCAACTCCATGTCTCCAGACATATGCGCATCTTATGTATAGCTAGCCAAGGCCTATCTTGCACATGCTGTTCACTTTTCATAATCAACATATGACATTTAAAAAGCAATATTATAGGCCAATATTTAAACATAGCCTAACTAAATACATGGCCAACGAAGTCGCCTGCGCTTCTGATTGACATTTGTTCTTTATGACAGCGGATATAACTAGCCATACAGTAAAGTGCAAGACATAATTGTAAACAGAGGTAATTTCTAAATTACACGAGGTCCCCAGATAATACTAATCCCGTGCGAATAGGGCTAAAATCCAGGAGGTGTCTCAAAGATGACTGCCGAGTGAAATGACAAAGTGACTATAAAAAAGCATGGCAAACAGTTTTGAAGAATTTTATCTTTCCCCATCAGCTGCACGTTAAGTGGGCAAGTGCAGCTCATATCTCTTTGAATTGGGAAAAGATCAAATTATCCAAAACTGTTTGCCAAGCTTGCGATTTAAATTTCGTATTTGATATCACCAATGAAATCTGACATATGCCTCTTAAATTTTGTTTCTAAACGCTCGAATCATGAAAAAAAAAAAAAAAAAGAAAATGGGAAAGAAAGGTGATTTAAGCAATTTTGAGCGTGGCATGGTTGTTGGTGCCAGGCGGGCCGGTCTGAGTATTTCACAATCTGCTCAGTTACTGGGATTTTCACGCACAACCATTTCTAGGGTTTACAAAGAATGGTGTGAAAAGGGAAAAACATCCAGTATGCGGCAGTCCTGTGGCCGAAAATGGGCCGACTGATTCAAGCTGATAGAAGAGCAACTTTGACTGAAATAACCACTCGTTACAACCGAGGTATGCAGCAAAGCATTTGTGAAGCCACAACACACACAACCTTGAGGCGGATGGGCTACAACAGCAGAAGACCCCACCGGGTACCATCTCCACTACAAATAGGAAAAAGAGGCTACAATTTGCACGAGCTCACCAAAATTGGACAGTTGAAGACTGGAAAAATGTTGCCTGGTCTGATGAGTCTCGATTTCTGTTGAGACATTCAGATGGTAGAGTCAGAATTTGACGTAAACAGAATGAGAACATGGATCCATCATGTCTTGTTACCACTGTGCAGGCTGGTGGTGGTGGTGTAATGGTGTGAGGGATGTTGGCACACTTTAGGCCCCTTAGTGCCAATTGGGCATCGTTTAAATGCCACGGCCTACCTGAGCATTGTTTGTGACCATGTCCATCCCTTTATGACCACCATGTACCCATCCTCTGATGGCTCCTTCCAGCAGGATAATGCACCATGTCACAAAGCTCGAATCATTTCAAATTGGTTTCTTGAACATGACAATGAGTTCACTGTACTAAAATGGCCCCCACAGTCACCAGATCTCAACCCAATAGAGCATCTTTGGGATGTGGGGGAACGGAAGCTTCGTGCCCTCGATGTGCATCCCACAAATCTCCATCAACTGCAAGATGCTATCCTATCATTATGGGCCACCATTTCTAAAGATTGCTTTCAGCACCTTGTTGAATCAATGCCACATAGAATTAAGGCAGTTCTGAAGGCAAAAGGGGGTCAAACACAGTATTAGTATGGTGTTCCTAATAATCCTTTAGGTGAGTGTATATATATATAGCCTGGACAAGCTGGAAAATTCTAACTGAAAAAGAATTTTAAAAAGAAAATGCAAGCTGAAAAATTCTAACATACTCATGCCCAGGGCCAGGCTTTAAGCGCGCGTCTTAGAGCACTGCCTGTTTCTATAGCAATCGGAGCTTCTTAACGGTTGCAGTGACGAGATGACTTTAAAAAAAAAAAAAAAAGGTATGTACGTTAGGCCTGCATTATTTACACAATACTTGGAATTATATTACCTTTGCATCAAATTACAAGAAACAAGGTAATGCAGCTGTGAGGCATGTTTCTGATACAGCGTCTATATCAATGGCATTGACGGTCAAATTGACGTTTTTCTCTCTTTTGACTTCTGCTGTCTTGAAAAATCGGGTCCTCCCTCGAAATTGGGTCTCCCAAACTGTCTGTTAATAGTATTCTAAGTAGGCGATGTAAATAATTCACTACAGCGTTTTCAGTCTCTCTATTTTTCTCTCTTTTTGAAAGTTTTGATGTTTATTTAAATTATTTTAGCTATATTTTATTAATTATATATTTGTTTTCATACAGAAAAAAAACGCACGTTTCCTTGTTCAAGGTTTTGTATTAAATGTTTATTTTTAATTTTGTATACGTGTTTACAGTTTAGTTATACAGTATTTGACATTAAATACTTCACATACTCCGTCTTTATTGTTTGTAACACCATGAACATAAAGGAAATAATATTGCATACAGTCAAACACTTTACAACATGTTACACATTTAATTGAAATATATATTTAAAATAAAGCTGACTAGTTGTAGCCTATCGTTGAACTAACATTACACAAGTGTGTTTGTATCCTTTAACATTAAGCGTGATTACTATGATTTAAAATATTTCTCATTGTACATCAAGAAATCTTAAAAGCTTTGTTAATATTTTAACAACAAATATTGTAGACATGGATCTGATCAAAATACATGTGAAAACAGCTCATATTTAATAAAAGAACAATGTTAGATAGCACAACTTTATGTATAAGCTCTGCCCCTCACTTCCGTCCTGTGGCTGCTAGTCTGTAACTGATGGCGCTGCAGCTGGATGGCTTGTGAGAGCGTAGAATTGTCTAGAATATGAATATACGGTATGTTCCCAAAGAATCCTTACCATTTGTAAAATGTCCATATTCGCTAAAATGTTAGTAAGTCCAACGCGTTTTATGTGCACATGAAAAAGGCATCCAGTACCTCCTCAGTGTAATGTTTAATATCTATTAGCAACAGTATGTGTTGACAGTCTTAATGCAAAAATATTTTTCTCACCATTTCAGTATAACACCTTATGATTGGATTAATGATAAGTTGACACAACAGTACAATAAATAGCCCTAACCAATATGACCGTTATTGTTGTAAACTAACATAAATGACCTCAATTGACAAAAGACCAGTATTCCTACATTATAGTCTAAACCCGTATCAAAAAAATCACAAATCTGGCCTCAGAATTGAGAAAAAATTAAATAACAGTAGCCCTTTATATGGGCTTGCTCTCCATGGAGGCAAAATCATCCAGATAGTCGTCTGCAAAATTGAGCATCTGCTGTAGAGCAGTGAGAAGCAGGACGTCACAGTTGAGCTCCAGCTCCAGCTCCTGACTGTAGTTCTTCACCGGTAACACACAAGACACCGGCACACCCAACCGAGAGCTCACCTCCTGAACCTGCAGAGACGAAACAACATCTCAGTCACTCTGAGTCCTGTGGGAACAGCTCATGTGATCATGTGACCATGTCTCACCTTCGTCTTGATGTAGGAACTGACATAAAGGCTTTGAAGATCTTCCTCCACTAGAGGACATGCTTCATCTACTTTTGTCATCAAGACGATCTGAGCAATCCCTGAAGTTGAGATACGTCACATGCGGGATCAATGAACAACTTACTTTGGATGAGTCACATGATTGGCATAAATATGTTCACTTACCCAGTGAGTTCACTTTTCTGCGTATGGCTGCAAGTTTTTCCTCTAGTTTGCTGGACATGAGGGAGATTTTGGTGGCGTCTATCACGTACACCACACAGTGGATCTTCTCCTGTAGAGATGCAGGTTTGGAGGCCTTTTGCTCATCCGGTTGAAATGGTGTGATGGGGTTGAACTGGTTTGAGAAGATTTAACCTAAAACAAACATTTTATCATTAATACTTTAGCATTCATTCATTTTGGAGACAAGTGCACTTACCTTATAGCAGTCTGGTACATGACCTTGAAGAATGCTGCTGATGTCATCAATATCCAGTCCTGCACCTGATTGCTCCTCGAGTCCCATGGTGTCACACAACACAAATGGCAATGGCTTTCCCTCACGGCCGTCTTTCACTGGGTATGTGCGAAACTACCAAACAAGAAGACAATCACATCAGGACCTGAAGTCCTCAAGAGATGTTCCTCAACCTGAAGAGAGATTTCTGTAGGAAACACTGAATCCTGTTGAATCTGTACCTGTGTGGTGAGACTAGTGCCTGCAGATCCTGACATGGCTTTGTTGGTCATGCGGCCCATGAAGATGGAGTTGATGGAGTTGAAGAAACTGGATTTTCCAGCACCGACAGGACCGATCATTAGGATTCGAACACGGCTGACAGAAGTAATCGTGGGTTTATGGTTCCTAATGGAGTCCATGAGCTCGTCTCTTCGTCTACAGTATAGATCACATTTTTAGCTGTATATCAAATTGCAATAAAAAATGAGTGAACAAGAGATCACAAAACCGGAGCAGAAACCTACTCAGCTGTCCACAGAACGTTCCTCCATGGTTTCTCCTGAGCACTGATTGGAGACCCTGGCACAACAAATTAAATGTTAACAATAAAGTAAGTAAATAGTGTAGATTGAAACTTATTGTACATGACTACATGTGCATATAAAAACACTTTTTTTCTGAGGATTGACTTACTCTGCTCCACTTTGTACACCTCACATTCAGTCAGCTGAGGGTCGTTCCCATACATTGTTGCCGCATTGACACTAAATGCACTCCCTCCTTGATTTAACACAACTGGTTGGTTGTTGTAGCAAAAGTACAACTGTTGGCCGAAGTTAGGCACTCCAGAGTCATCAAGACGGGCATTATGTCCACTGTTCATTTTGATGCACACAGGGATCTTGCTCAGAATGCTGAATAGGAATATGTCCTCATCAGCAATATACTGCCCGCTTTGAGCATAATCTACACTCGTGTATCCACCAAAGATGTAGCCTGGACTGTTGTAGGCCACAAGTAAAGTGGGACCCTGATGGTCACATCGCTGGTGGAAGGCAGAAGCATGATATCCATGAACTGAAGCTTTGTAGAGAAGAGTCAGTTCAACATTCCCCAGCAATGCACAGAGCTGCTTTCTTTTCTCTTCTGGTAAATTAGAAGTGAGGGATTCCATGGTAACACCTCTGACTTGTCTTTTATGCACCCTTGAAGACAAAGAGGTAAATACAACTTGAGCTTGATGCATTCATATTTTCAGTCAGCACATTTCACTGACAGGGCACACTTTTAGGTCCTATTTTATATATTCTTTTGCATCATGTGCTCACTACATTCGTAAAAATGAACCATTCAACCCTGATACTATCATGGTATTACATGAAAGTTGTGCTTCACTATCCAGCCTAAGGGGGACTCGGGGAGTTCTGTATTTACACAGAAGCAGAAGATAATAGTGTTCCTGATGTACATAGGCTGAATCCGAAATCGCCCCCTATACCCTTAGATAGGGCACTATTTGAGGGGACGGCCATTTGTAGTGGTGTCCGAAACCATAGTGGACGTTATTGAGTGCACTCATTCTATCCCACATTGCACCGCAATACAGTCGATGTACACACAACGGCTGTACGAATTTAACTCACTTGTTTTCATTCCCTCCTTCAAGTGACCTGTTTTATAAGGAGGGTTTAGGGGGCGATTTTGGATTCAGCCATAGTGTTGTTCTATGGTTCTTCAATAAATATCAGAAAGACGATGAATGCCTCCTTGCAAATGCATACTAGACAAATACCAAATTTATTGCAAGAAAAAAATACCAAATCAGTATTTTTCTTTAATTTATTGGGAATATAAGGTACTAATAACAGACATTTGGCCCCAAACTAAATCAGATCACGGCTTTAAACTGTAATTATTGTCCAAATTCCGTGTCCCGAGTTCTGTATGTGCCTCTTGTTACGATCAATTCTCCAACGTGCGTACGTTAGGCTACGTGTGATTCAGAAAACCATAGCCTACGCTCAAAAACTAAAAAAAACGTGCGTACGCCTCTCTTAAAGACGTAAAATCTATCAATAGCAAATGAGCTTGAAATTATGCGCAGGTGAATGTTTTTTTTAAGATATCCGCATTGTAAAAACCGCCCAATCAATCACATTAACATATAAAAGAGCAACAGTCAACGTCCAAATCCTTTACTTGAGAGAACGGCGAGCGCCAATAATTGCTTAGACTCCCAAACACCTGCAGTTCTCCGACAAAGAAAAGTGCGCACGACTGCTTAGACCTGACGTGGCGTTGAGCACTTTTCCACGTAAAAGACCGTTTTTATAAAGATTAACATTTTGGCGTGGATAGCAGAGGGCCTACGCACACTATGATCAAATCGGTGCATAGCCTACACACGTTTTATAAACGAGGCCCCTTTACACACACGAGCAGACAAAACGATTAGCCGGAATCGAAACCGAAACTAAAAGCAAAATATACTCAAATGAAATACAAAGCCTTATTTATTGTATATAAATATTGTATGTTTGTGCGCTATATTTATTACTTTAATAAAATTCACATCAACAATGCATCCCACCTTTCTCAGTCCACTTTCTCTGAAGAAAACCTGAAACGCTGCATCCACATCCGCAGCCGAACTCGTAACGTCAGCTCCTCGCTTTCCTTTTATCAAACGACACCACCCCACAAACTCTATAGAAGATGCTAAAAATAATATCCCTTTACGCCTGGGATTCTTATAGGCTACTTTTCTGTCAGCCGAACCCCAAAAATATTTACTGAAATATCCCCTGAGATTTTACTTCAATATTCACAACACAATAAGAGAAATGTATAGCCTATGATATTTTCTCCATTTACTTTTTTTTTTTTTTTAAATATGTAGCCTATATGTTAAATTATATAGCCTACGAATGTTATATATATATATATATATACACAGTGTGCAGAATTATTACGCACGTTGATTTTCTAATCATATTTTTTTCCCCAGGCACATTTTACTAATTCCAAACCACATTAATCTTAATAACTACTATTCATTTTTTATTTAATCATTTAAAAGTGATATATAATTGTTCATGAAGGCTGGAAATGAAAAATGCCTTATATTCAGGTGGGAGAATTATTAGGCATGTTTTCTTTTACTGATAAAATGAGCCACAAAAGAAATTTAACTCAGACTGAAAAGTAAAAAATTATTAAATGCCAATGAGAAGGATACAATACTAATGCAATACTAGAAATGGCAGTTCAGGCATGACCATTGGACAGTGAAATGCTCATTGGGTCTGCAAGGTCAGACAAAATCAGGAGGTGAAGAAAAGACACATGTTAACTGCAAAAGAATTAAAGTGAAGAATTGTGTGTGAAACCATCAGGAACCCTTTAGTCTCCAGCACCACCATTTTCCAGAACTGCAACTTACCTGCAGTCTCCAGAAGTGCAAGGTGTCTTGCACTATACATTACGTGTATAGTGCAACTTTATTAACTGTATAATCTCCGTCTCTCACTTCTGTCCTCTGGCTGCGGGTCTGGTGCTGCGGTTCTGCAGCTGGATACTATTGGGTTCAGGTCATCCAAGCATAGAAGAGTCCAGAATACAAATGCACTGTCATTTCCCAAAGGTTCCTACAAACTATTTGTATAATGTCCACAGTCGCTAAAAAGTTAGAAGTCCAGCCCACTTTACTTGTTAATGATTTTAACCATGCACACATTAAACAGCCGTCCAGTACCTCAGCCAGTGTAATATTTAATAGCTATTAGCAAACACTGTATATGTTTACAGTTTTAATGCAAAATACATTAATGCATTGTTTCCCAAAAATATTTTTCTCACCATTTCTTTATTTCAATTTAAAGCTGATTGGATGGCTTATAAGTTGACACAACAGTACAATAAATAGGCCTAACTAAAGTGACCATTATTGTAAACTAACTCAAAATGACCTCAATTGACAAGAGACCAGTATTCCTACATTCTGGTCTCAACCCGTGTCATATAAAACACAAATCTGGCCTCAAAAGTGCTAAGGAAATAAATTAATAATAGCCCTTTATATGGGGTTACTCTCCATGTGACCAATATCTTCCAGATAGTCGTCTGCAAAGTTGAGCATCTGCTGTAGAGCGGTGAGAAGCAGGACGTCACAGTTGAGCTCCAGCTCCAGCTCCTGACTGTAGTTCTTCACCGGTAACACACAAGACACCGGCACACCCAACCGAGAGCTCACCTCCTGAACCTGCAGAGACGAAACAACATCTCAGTCACTCTGAGTCCTGTGGGAACAGCTCATGTGATCATGTGACCATGTCTCACCTTCGTCTTGATGTAGGAACTGACATAAAGGCTTTGAAGATCTTCCTCCACTAGAGGACATGCTTCATCAACTTTTGTCATCAAGACGATCTGAGCAATCCCTGAAGTTGAGATACGTCACATGCGGGATCAATGAACAACTTACTTTGGATGAGTCACATGACTGGCATAAATATGTTCACTTACCCAGTGAGTTCACTTTTCTGCGTATGGCTGCAAGTTTTTCCTCTAGTTTGCTGGACATGAGGGAGATTTTGGTGGCGTCTATCACGTACACCACACAGTGGATCTTCTCCTGTAGAGATGCAGGTCTGGAGGCCTTTTGCTCATCCATTTGAAATGGTGCCATTGGATTGAACTGAATTGAGAGTAATGGAAATTAAAGATCAATTTTACTAATAAATATACTTTCAAACCCAGAAACATGAACCTATGCACTTACTTTATAGCGGTCTGGTACGTGACCTTGAAGAATGCTGCTGATGTCATCAATATCCAGTCCTGCACCTGATTGCTCCTCGAGTCCCATGGTGTCACACAACACAAGTGGCAATGGTTTTCCCTCACGGCCGTCTTTCACTGGGTATGTGCGAAACTACCAATGAACAGGAATAATTTTGGAACAATTGTTGTTTTATGTTACAAACCAAGGCAGGTCCTGAAGTCCTGTTGATTGTGTACCTGCACGGTTAGACTAGTGCCTGCAGATCCTGACATGTTGGTCACATGACCAGTGAAGATGGAGTTGAAGAAACTGGATTACATTTACATTTATGCATTTGGCAGACGCTTTTATCCAAAGCGACTTACAGCGACTAATTACAGGGACAATCACCAATGTGGAGTAAAGTGCCTTGAAGCAATGTGGAGTAAAGTGCCTTGAAGCAATGTGGAGTAAAGTGCCTTGCTCAAGGACACACTGGTGATCGAACCAGCAACCTTCTGCATGTCAGTTAGGTGGTTTAACCCACTGGACCACCATCTCCACAACTCAACTGGATTTTCCAGCACCGACAGGACCAATCATTAGGATTCTGACCTGACTCACAGACGGCATCAGGGGTTTATGCTTCCTGATCAATCCCATGAGCTTGTCTCTTCGTCTGCAACAGAGATCAGTT
Source organism: Gobiocypris rarus (assembly GCA_023029165.1). Classification (NCBI taxonomy): domain Eukaryota; kingdom Metazoa; phylum Chordata; class Actinopteri; order Cypriniformes; family Gobionidae; genus Gobiocypris; species Gobiocypris rarus. The sequence goes on from CM040929.1 coordinate 17,939,183, forward strand.
TTATTATTTCAGATTACCATAGTAAATTAGAAACAGAGTGTGCGTCTCAATCAGCTCCCTAGTTCAGTAATACTGATCAGGAGTCTGCCATTTTAAGGGCTGTCTCAATTACAGAATCATTCCAGTGCACTGAAATGTTTGCTCCTTATAAAGTTCCACAATGCACTGCAAAGCCCAGGGTGCATTGATGGTCACTATGCTCCCATAACGGAAGTTCTGAAGCATGAAACTCAAATCACATGAGCCAACTTTCTATACATAATGACCAATAACGACACGCTATAGGTTTAAAAAAACATTATTTTATTATATTTCTGCAAACATACATCGTTAGACAGGTAATTAACACAATCTAGCTAACATGTATAGTTTATTTACAGCTGAAATGTTGCACGTATATGTAATAAGCAAAGTATTTAATGTCAGAAAGATATAAGATCTGCTGTTGTTCATAAATACCAGTAATGATGTTGTACAATGAGGACGTTGTCACGTCGCCGGAAATAGAGTCATCAGTGTCCCAATGTGAGCCATTGTCTTTTACTGTCCTTACCAGTGGCCAAACTCGTGTACATGATATACTGATTCACGAGCTCGGGAGCTAGAGAACTGAATGAGACACACCCGGAGAGATCACGTATAAACATACTCAGCTGTCCACAAAACATTCCTCCATGGTTTCTCCTCAACTCTGACTTGAAGCTCTGGAAATTGTTGCATAAAGACAAGACACTAAATAAGTATTTTTACTTGTTTTTGTGTGTAAAATATATGGTGGCAATGAAGCTGATGATTGGCTTACCCTGTTCCACTTTGTAAAGCTCACATTCACTCAGTTGAGTGTCATTCCCATACATTGATGAGGTATTAATGGTGAATGCACCCCCTCCTTGATGATACACAACTGGTTGGTTGTTGTAGCAAAAGTACAACTGTTCGCCAAAATTGGGCCCTGTAGCATCATCATAACGTGCATTGTGTCCACTGTTAACTTTGCTGTAGCCACAGGTTCCACCTTGAAAGCTGAACAGGAAAGCTTCCTCATCTGTAATTTGCCGGCCACTTTGAGCATAATCAACACTTGTGTATCCACCAAAGATGTAGCCTGGACTGTTGTAGGCCACAAGTAAAGTGGGACCCTGACGGTCACATCGCTGGTGGAAGGCAGAAGCATGATATCCATGAACTGAAGCTTTGTAGAGAAGAGTCAGTTCAACATTGCCCAGTGAGGCACAGAGCTGTTCTCTTCGCTCTTCAGGTAAATTAGAAGTGAGGGGATCTGTGCTGACTTTTCTAACTTTGGATTTTTCATCTGTGCCAAAAGAAAACACAAGTTATAAAAATATCTCTTCACACAATCTTTATCTTGGGCCTTCTTAGGAGAAAGTGCCATTTGTGTCCACATGTCATAATACTGATAACAGGAATAGCAGGATTATAATTTGAGAAATGTAACTGTTTTGTGTGTTATGTAAACAGAATTTAAGCAATTTTATTTTTAAATGTTCATATTTACTTTCTTCATTGATTTAACTTTAATACTAACGTATGTTTGCTTTTATTGAAACATAAATAATCTTTCACTGTCACTATGTTGTTTGTGTAAAATGTTTTATACATTTCAGAGAAATGCAGAATTCTTGATTGGATTTTTCTTTCTGACATCACATACAGGATTGATCATATTGTTCGAACAGAAATCAATTTTAGTTCATTTAAATAAATAAAAATCATACTAATGGTCTTGTTCGTCGACTGCATGTTTACATAGAAAATCAATATAAAAAATTGCAGTGGACCACTAAAAAGAAACGGAACTGAAAATACACGTTCACGTTTTTTTAGTGACGTTGACACCGAACCACAAAGGATTTAAGCAGTACCAAGCGACAACCTCCGCGTATGGAGTCAATATAATGACACATAGTTTTGCAAAAGAATAAAGTATTGCAAAAGGAAAAAGTTTGCAAACAAAAATAAAGAATTGCACAAAAAAATAAGTATTGAGAGAAAAAAACGTTTTGCAAACAAAAATAAAATATTGCACAAAAATGCTATAAAAGTGTGCACACTTAGAGAAATAAACAGCAGAAGCTGGCTATTTTCACAGTGTCAGCCAGTAGTCCACAGCTAATAATAAACACCAATTCTAATTTAAGCAAACGCTTTTAATACACATTTATTCATAACAAAACAAAACCATGCCCGTTTTAATGCTAGTAAAAGTGTGAGTACAACTTAAGGAAACGATCCACCCGCATGAGCTCAGCCATGGTGCCTTCATCTGTGCTGATCTGCGTCTCGAGGAGATGATGTCACACGGAGGGAGGCGTGACCATGTCAGCTGAACACGCCCCAGTTTCTTGACTCCACCCCCCATGTCAAAACAGTGCCACAAAGTGACACGCACAGAAAAATGAAGCGCACAGGGGAAACGGTATCGCAAGCACACTAAAACGCTGCGCAGAATAAAAGTTGCGTTGCAAATGAAACAACTTTATTTTCCTTTTGCAAAACTTTTTTTTTTCTCTCAATACTTTATTTTTTTTTGCAATACTTTATTTTTGTTTGCAAAACAGTTTTTTCTCTCTCAATACTTTTTTTTTGCAATACTTTATTTTTGTTTGCAAAACAGTTTTTCTCTCTCAATACTTTATTTTTGTACAATTCTTTATTTTTGTTTGCAAAACTTTTTCCCTTTGCAATACTTTATTCTTTTGCAAAACTATGTGGCATTATATTGACTCCATGCCCGCGGGTCTCTCTTGACGCCAATACGGAAGTGATTTAAACTGCAATTCATCGACTGGCCGCAAGGGATAGGCTCCAGAAAAGAGCAGAACCTCATTGAGCCCCATGTTAAAATCTTACTGTCTATGGTTAAAATGCCCAACTTTACAGCAGAAAAAAATATGTTTACAGCCTGGTACAAAATGTGGTTTTAGTCTATACAGCTAATTTTGCCCTTCATTACAACTGTGAGGGGCAGGAACTGTTTTTATAACTCATTCGTTTACATTATAAAGCTTTCAAGTTCTGCATAATTAAGGTGGCCACTTTGAGTGACAGGTGGTCAGCTGTCGTCTTCTGTCAGCTGTTCGTCTTCACACCAAGTGCAAATAGCGTGCCTTGTTCGCAAGTGCTATTCGCACTAGCTCCGCCTAACAATACATAATAAAATAATAATAAAAACATTTGCATTTCAACATCTTCAGTGACACAATCAGTAGAGCGAAATAATTAAGAATCTTTGTTTGGACGCGATTGACCTGTCGTTTCGAATCCGCCTTTTGCAGAGTTTTTTCCCATCACATATCACAACGTAAAGCCATTTTTTCTTTGAATAAAAATTAAGAAAATGTTCTAAAAGTGGAAATAAAGTGTCTAACGAAATGTTTAATTATAATAAAATAATTTATTAGGTAGTGTATGTTCGCATAGCATAAGTGTCCAGTCAACTCGCACCGTGTCCAATAAAAACAACCCACAATAAGACAATCAGTGTAGATTATGCTCAAAGGGGCCGGCAAATTACAGATGAGGAAGCTTTCCTGTTCAGCTTTCAAGGTGGAACCTGTGGCTACAGCAAAGTTAACAGTGGACACAATGCACGTTATGATGATGCTACAGGGCCCAATTTTGGCGAACAGTTGTACTTTTGCTACAACAACCAACCAGTTGTGTATCATCAATTGTGCAAAATAAGGCAAGAGGTAGGGTTAGGGGTCGTTGTAGGGAGGGCTTTTATAGTCCCATTAAGGCGGAATAAATTTAATAATTTTCATAGATGTAATCATTTACACTTGTTATTATTGCATCCTGTTAATGTACAAGAATACTGAAGTGCAAATAGTATGTATTTGTCAAAGTAAAGTATAAATTGCATGTTATTACTATTTACACATATTGCAAAGAACTACTTTTATATGGTGTAAAAAGAGTATATTTTCACTTAGTAAAGCTATTTCACTTTGTAAATAGCATCTACAGCTATTTGCACTTAGTGTAATTAGCAATTTTCACTTTGCGTAGTGCAAATAGGAACATGGGGGCCCATCAGGACTGCCAATGCATAGGGCCCGGGATCTTGTGCTACACCCCTGTCTGTAATACAGCACTTTATTTGGGTTTGTCCTCCACGGGAGCAACATCATCCAGATAGTCATCTGCAAAGTTGAGCATCTGCTGTAGCGCGGTGAGAAGCAGGACAGGAATGTTTGATTATTTTTAATATGTCATGCCCTTCCTAATCAAAACTTTAGAGGTTTGACCATAAAACTAGGAATTTAAATATAATCTTAAAACATATTATTGGGAGATACAGACAACTGATATTTATAAGCATTTAGAATATATCTAATAATATTTAGTGATAAACATTTTTCTGACAATTGACTTACTGTGTTTGACTTTGTACACTTCCCATTCACTCAGCTCAATTTCACCCCATACAGTGTTTCAACATCACAACTGAATGCATCCCCTCTTTGATGATACACAACTGGTTGGTTGTTGTAGCAGAAGAACTGTTGGCCAAAGCTGGGCCCTTTAGCATCATCATAACGTGCATTATGTCCACTGTTAACCTTGATGCAGAGAGAGGCTTCTTCATCTTCAATGCTGAACAGGAAAGCCTTTTTATCTGTAATTTGCCGGCCACTTTCTTATATACTGTATATACTTTCTACTGTATGCTTTTACTTTTGCTGTTTTTGTTATGATGTTCAGAGTTGATGTGTTTATCTTAATATTTTTTTGATTGTTACCATTGTAGAGATTCATATGCTGATTCTTGATGTCTGTGTGTGTCTATAATGTAATGCTGTAGAAAAGATTAAAACCTTTTTGCGCACTAATTTTTATTTGTATATTGTTCGCTTACCACAACTGTCTTGGATCGTGTGCTGTAGAATCACATGGCTTCTATTATGAATAATACAAAAAATAACACTGTCTCTATAACCAGAGCATTAGACTCTGAAGGAGATCAGTGATTTAGGCCACTACATGATGATTATATCATCCACAGTAATCATTAACAACCTAATCAAATTTGTTCTTGCCATAACAAATTGCTTTTCAAACACACAGTTAAAGCAGGCAGAAAATAATAGGCTAAATTGGAAAGGGTCAAGAGCCCAAATACAGCAAACAATGATCACCATCATGGTGACTTCAAACGAAATTATTATTTTTATTAAAACAGAAATGACAGAAATAAAGTCAGTCTGGTGTGAAGTAGGTAATGCTGTTTTGGGTGTTGTTTAATCCTCCTCTGCTCAGATCTTCAGAGATTTAATGTCTTCTTTTATCTTCAGTTGACTTCATCCAAGGCTGTGACTGATTCTTGTTTCTCTTTCTTTCAGTGAGTCTACTTATTATCATCAGGTGTCCATCACTAATGCTCAATCGTCACTTAATGAATCACTTAATACAATCATTATCATGCTGGGAACTAGAAATGTTCTATAACTCATTCAGTTTGAGTTCTGTTTCAGTCATTGTGTCCACATAACGTTTGAGTGCAGTAAATTCATTTTTATTTAGTACATATAACTTTTACGTTTTACAGTGAAAATAATGTAATTGTTGAGTCATATGTATAGAATTATCTTTTGTTTTTTTAAATCTTGAACAGTCCTGAAAGAAACTTTCAAGCTTAAAGCACAACATCTAAAACCAAGCTTAAAGGAACACACTGACTCTTTAGGACTTTGGCTTATTCACAGTATCCCCCAAGTTAGTAAAATCCATACACACCATTTTCATCTCCTTGCATCTCATAACTCTGTCTGACACACACTGCCTGCCTAGCTTAGCACAAAGACTGGAGCAGAGGTGGACAGTACTTAAGTATTCTCCATACTTAAGTATTTCTACTCCAGTACATTTTTCAAGTACATATTTTATCAGTGTTTTTCCTTTGAAAACTTTTAATTCATTACATCCCAAAGCAATTTATAATGTCATACATTTTACTGCACTACATTTAATAAAAAAAAATTTTTCTTAAATACCTAAAAAAAAATTACTTTCTTTCTTGTACTCAAGTAAAATTTATAATACTTTTACTTTTACATTTTAATGTAATTCAGTATTAAATTATATTCAATATGAAATATAGTGCAGTAAAAAGTACAATATTATGTTTTGGAAGGTTGTGAAGTAAAATATTTCCAAAGGAGAACACTGATAAAGTACATATACTATAATTTAATTGCTTGGTAAGTAAAAATCCTTAAGTACTGTCCACCTCTGGACTGGAGGTAAATGGCTCTGGCAAGCCTACTGATCAATAAGAGACAAAATAACGGCAACATTTTCCTATTTACATGTTGTGTATAGTCACAGCGTGTACACATTTCAAGGTTACATGAGACACTGCCATCTTATAAACGTATACATACTGGGGACTATATTCTCAGAATGCGTGGCACTGCTACTTCTATGTTGGCGTTATTTTATCACTTATTGAGCAGTAGGCTAGCTGGAGCCGTTTACCTCCAGTCTTTGTGCTAAGCTAGGCTAGCGGTGGGTGCGTCACACAGAGTTATGTGATAAACATTGATGAAAATGGTATGTATGGACTTTGGGGTATACGGTGAATAAGACAAAGTCCCAAAAAGTCGGCCTGTTCACACCGGGACGATTTTTTGCGCGTTTATCACCGATGTTTGACGCCTCGTGACTAAAAAAGGGCGCCAAATGTGAGTGTGCACGCAGACGCGCAAAACGGCAGACAAAAGCATGTGCAATCTCCGCTTTTCCGGTCATGAATATGAGGTAACGCAGCTCTGTTTATTATATTAGATACATTTAAGTGTGTTTAAAACTATGTTATGATGTTACTCTGTGTTCGCTCAGCGGCTGCTCTGACACTTGTTCACACTCCAGTGAGAGTAAAGCTTTTCTGCAAAATAAAACGAGGGTAACGCAGATATGACGCAATTGACAGGCGACTCCCTCACACGCTATGCTCACATGTCCCGGTTCATTGGTAAAAATAGTGATTTTCTCACAATTTACAAACATTTGGGATATGGTAAGAACTCAACTGAACAAAATATATAAAACTGGCCTGGTGTTTTTTTATATTTTACTGCAAAAATCCTACATAGTGTACCTTTAATAAGCACCCTGATGCTTCCAAGCTTTATAATGGCAGTGAATTGCAACCAATCGTTATATTATAAGCTCGAAAAAGTGAATACATCCATCATAAAAGTGCTCCACAGGGCTCTGGGGGGTAAATAAAAGCCTTCTGAAGCAAAGCGATGAGTTTGTGTAAGAAAAATATTAATATTTAACACGTTACAAAGTAAAATTATAGCTTCCGGCCAATCGGCCATTCGCAGTCTGCTTGTGACTTGTGACATCAGAAGTAGCGTAGTGTGTTATGGCGTAGCGTAAATATCAGAAGTACGTTGCATTACTCATATAAGTTGCGCTTTAGACTTAGTCAAATCTGTATGTTCATTTGGCGGAAGCTAGTTATTTTACTTTATAAAGTTTTAAATATGAATATTCTTCCTACACAAACTCATCGCTATGCTTCAGAAGGCCTTTATTAACCCCTGGAGGCGTGTGGTGCACTTTAATGATGGATGGATGCACTTTTTTGAGCTTATAGCTGTTGGTTGCAATTCACTGCCATTATAAAGCTCAGAAGCGTCAGGGTGTTTTTAAATATAACAGATTTTATTTGTCTGAAAGAAAAATGTCACATACACCTAGGATGGCTTGAGGGTGAGTAAATCATGGGTTTATTTTCATTTTATAGTAAACTTATCCTTCAAGTGATATATGAACTTTGCATTTGCCATCATTTTCTTAAATTGACATCATATATTGTATGTTTATGAAGGATCTAGAATGGACAAATAGAAGAGAATATTCTTCTAAATTAAGATTAATCCTTATGCTGATCAAGAGGTCTAAACCCCTAGCACTTCATATGGCCTAATTGGTATCAATATCATCAAAATAGTCGTCTGCAGAACGAAGCATCTGCTGTAGAGCGCTAAGAAGCAGAATGTCACAGTTGAGCTCCAGCTCCAGCTCCTGACTGTAGTTCTTCACCGGTAACACACAAGACACCGGCACACCCAACCGAGAGCTCACCTCCTGAACCTTCAGAGACGAAACAACATCTCAGTCACTCTAAGTCCTGTGGGAACAGCTCATGTGATCATGTGACCATGTCTCACCTTCATCTTGATGTAGGAACTGGCATAAATATTTTCAAGGTCATTCTGCACATGAGGACACGTTTCATCCACTTTTGTCATCAGGACCATCTGAGGAATCGCTGAAATTGTTTGAATAAACTTTCAGCCAGTCATGGAACATTTTGCATGTCAAAAGTTATGCAAAATGGTCTAAACAAGTTGTCAGTTTACTTACCTACTGAGTTTATTTGCATACGTACAGAACTGAGTTTTTCCTCTAGTTTGTCGGTCATGAGGGAGATTTTTGTGGCGTCTATCACGTACACCACACAGTGGATCTTCTCCTGTAGAGATGCAGGTCTGGAGGCCTTTCGCTCATCCGGTTGAAACGGTGCTTTGGGGTTGAACTGAATCAAGATCATTTAACAGGAAGCATTTTGAAGAACAGCTTTAAACTAAATTTTCAATTCCTTCTTCAACTTCATTCTGGAGATAAGTGAACAGAGTTTATGCACTTACTTTATAGCGGTCTGGTACGTGACCTTGAAGAATGCTGCTGATGTCATCAATATCCAGTCCTGCACCTGATTGCTCCTCGAGTCCCATGGTGTCACACAACACAAATGGCAATGGTTTTCTTTCACGGCCGTCTTTCACTGGGTATGTGCGAAACTATCAAACAAGAAGACAATCACATCAGGACCTGAAGTCCTCAAGAGATGTTCCTCAACCTGAAGAGAGATTTCTGTAGGAAACACTGAATCCTGTTGAATCTGTACCTGTGTGGTGAGACTAGTGCCTGCAGATCCTGACATGGCTTTGTTGGTCACATGACCCATGAAGATGGAGTTGATGGAGTTGAAGAAACTGGATTTTCCAGCACCGACAGGACCGATCATTAGGATTCTGACCCGCCTAACAGACGGCATCAGGGGTTTATAATTCCTTATCAATCCCATGAGCTCTTCTCTTCGTCTACAACAGAGATCACAACTTTATTATTGGAAATTGCTGTATGAAATAACACTGGAAACATGGAGTGGAAACATACTTAGCTGTCCAAAGAATATTCCTCCATGGCTTCTCTTTGAAACTGAACTGAAGGCCTGGTAAGATTATTATAGAACTTATTTTGGAGTAATGTCATCAACAGAAGTTAAAAGGTGAAATTTAAGAGACTCTACTCAATAATGTACATATTATTTCTGATGATTTACTTACTCTGGTTAATTTTGTACACCTCACATTCAGTCAGCTGAGTGTCATTCCCATATAACTTTTCAGTATTGACTAGCTGATCCAAATAATTTTTTCCCGTTGGATTGTAATATACAACTGGTCGGTTTTTGTAGCAAAAGTACTGTTGGCCCATGTTGGGTCCTCCATCGTCATCAAGACGTGCATTATATGTGTTAACTTTGATGAGAACAGGGGTTCCACTTCCACTGCGAATCCTAAACAGGAAAGCTTCCTTATCTGCAATTTGCCGGCCACTTTGAGCATAATCTACACTCGTGTATCCGCCAAAGATGTAGCCTGAACGGTTGTAGGCCACAAGTAAAGTGGGACCCTGACGGTCACATCGCTGGTGGAAGGCAGAAGCATGATATCCATGAACTGAAGCTTTGTAGAGAAGAGTTAGTTCAGCATTCCCCAGCAATGCACAGAGCTGCTTTCTTTGCTCTTCTGGTAAATTAGAAGCGATGGGAGCCATGTCTTTCCCAAATCTTTCATGCAGCTTTAAGATAAAACAGTAGCCTATATCATCGCAGGAACACATTTTAAACATATATACAAAAATACATATTGTCTATTAAAATTCATCTTTAGGAATCCACATTTCAAGAACATACCTGATAGCTTATTAACTTGATTAACTTGTCCTCTCTTTGCACATTTGCCTTCTCCTTTTAAAAAAGCCCTGGAATTGCCACTAAAAGTGAACATAAAATGAAAAATGCTGTAAAGAAACATACATTTTTGTATTGATTCATAATGGATTAACTGATGTCAATGAAAAGGACTTTGTAGTATTCCATTATAAAATGGGCTTAAAGCTACACTGTGTAACTTTTTTAGTTTATTCTTAGCTAAAAACACTTAGTTCTTTCAAAAATATATGTTCTCATTAATGTATATTTACTTCTTTCAAGTAATAAAGTATTCTAGTAAGTTTATAATATGCCATTGAAAATACATACGGGTGAGGGATTCGAATGCGCGTCGCCATGTTGCCCCTCCATCTTGAAAGTACAGTAGCCAAAGAGGGACATACCTGTAAATTCAAGCTTCGCCCTTTGGCGTTTTAACACTCCGATGGCACCGTGTCGAATGTGAAGAGGGGGATTGCTTGAGACTGATATAGCCTACAATGTAAACTTTGCCTTACGCTAGTGATGTCGTACAATATACAGGATAACGATAGCACCGATAAAAGCTACTTTACTAAGATTCGCTTGCATTTGTCTGGGAACCTGATCGCTGATGTTAGCAATGAAATGGCAAAAAATAACAAAAAGGTAAAACTATTATTCATTTTACATAGATGTCATAACCTACATGTTAACTGACAAATTAAATAACTGCAAATTATAATAGTTTTCTAAAGTAACCTCATCACTTGATCGAACTGGAAGCCATATTAATCTTGGACTATAAATCGACCACCGTAGGTGTTAAAACGAAATCGGAATTGAGAGGAACAGAAACGTACTCGGTTACTTACGTAACCTCGGTTCCCTGAGATAAGGGAAGGAGTACTGCGTCGAAGACGCATTGGGAATAGTCTCCTATTCTCGAACTGAAGCATTTATAAAATCACGCAGTGCTACTGCACAGTCAAAGCGGAGTCGAGGCTACTCGCGCGCTATTGGCTGGCCAGTGGTAACTGCATGAACCAATGGCAGAACAGCGTATCTGAGCGAACCTATGGGCGCCAAGCTCGCGAAACTGAACATAAGCCCGCGAACTGAGTGCAAAAGCCCGCGAAGGGTGCCCTTAAAATACGCTGTAATCCCCCAAAAACGTCAGGTTAATTCGACTAAAGCGAAGATCACCCGTTGTTTTAGCGTCATTGCGGCCGTCTCACGCAGTACTCCTTCCCTTATCTCAGGGAACCGAGGTCGTAAGTAACCGAGCACGCCTCTTCGAACGGTCAGTCGACGCGTCGAAGACGCATTGGGAGCCTATTTAATCCCGCGTTATGAAGCACAATGATATGTACTCCTCGGTTTGAGCATTATAAGGGCCCAAGACCAGAGTTATTGACACATCATGATATACATATATATTTATATATATATCCCTTTTCATACTGGGCTCGTAGAGGCCAGCAAGTAAAGTGGGAAAAATTCAGTCATGCATTGAGCATATGAAGACCCATATGCCTAACTAGTAAGGACGGGCTACAGTTAATACTTATTATTATACAGCAAGAATCTGTACCTGCAGCGCAGGGACTTCCAGGCTGTAGAATCTGGTAAAAGTAGATGGTGAGGACCAGCCTGCCGATCTACAGATGTCACCAATAGAAAGTCCACTAGACCATGCCCAGGAAGAGGCCATGCCTCTGGTGGAGTGAGCTTTGACACCTATGGGACATTGAAGGCCCCTAGTATCGTATGCTAACGCTATTGCGTCCACTAGCCATCTGGCTAGACTTTGCTTGGTGACCGGAAGTCCCTTAGTGCGGCCACCAAAGCTTACAAAGAGCTGCTCCGACTGCCTAAAGTGGGAGGACCGCTCAATATATGCTCTTAGCGCCTAACTGGGCAGAGCAGGTGTAACTGTCTCTCATCCTCCGAGGGGGGAAGAGCAGAAAGAGTGATTACCTGTGCTTTAAATGGTGTTGAAAGCACCTTGGGTACATAGACATGTCTTGGTTTGAGGATGACTTTAGAGTCACCTGGGCCAAATTCTAGACATGATGCGTTCACAGAGAGCGCTTGAATGTCACCGACACGCTTAACTGACGCCAATGCTAATAGCAGGGTGGTTTTCAGTGAAAGCGGTTTCAGTTCGCCGCCTGCATCGGTTCGAAGGAGGTCCTTTAGTGCTCGTAAGACCAGTGAAAGATCCCAGGAAGGCACCGTAGGAGGGCGAGGAGGGTTAAGCCTCCTGGCTCCCTTTAAGAATTTTATGACCATGTCGTGTCTGCCTACTGATTGGCCAGCTATAGGTGCATGAGATGCGGCAATAGCTGCTGTGTAGACTTTGAGTGTGGATGGGGTGCGTCCTGCATCCAACATCTCTTTTAGAAAAACAAGTATCTGTGATATCTCACATGACACTGGGTTATGGTTCCTGGCTGAACACCAGTCAGAGAAGGCTGACCATTTAAGGGCATAGAGACGTCTAGTAGACGGAGCTCTAGCTTCACCAATAGTGTTCAGAACACTCACTGGGAGGTTCTCAAGCTCCCCCTGAGGGGCCAAACATGTAGCGCCCACAGTTTGGGACGGGGGTGCCATATTGTCCCGTTCGCCTGAGATAGGAGATCTTTTCTCAGTGGGACTGGCCAAGGGGCCGCTGACAGCAGCTGAATCAACTCGGGAAACCAGTGGTGGGTTCGCCAGAGTGGAGCCACAAGCAGGACTGTGTGCCTGCCTTCCCTTATCCTTTTTAAGACCTGGGGAAGGAGCGGAATCGGCGGAAAAGCATAAAGCAGGCCAGCGCATCCTTGCTCTTTGAAAAATAAATTGGGCAGTGACAGTTGTCTTCGGAGGCGCATTCTGTCTTTCGCCCATAGGAGGAGATGTCTGACCTGTTGGTTGAGCCATCTCGACCTGAGCCCGCCTTGGCGATTTATGTAGGAGACCACTGTCGTGTTGTCCGTACGGACTAGGACGTGATGACCCAAAAGACGTGGTGAAAAGTCTTGAGGGCTAGCACTACTGCCAACATTTCTAGGCAGTTGATGTGCAACCGTGACTCCGCGTTTGACCACGAGCCGAAAGCCGGTTCGCCCTCGCACAGAGCACCCCAACCCGTGTTGGAGGCATCTGTGGTGACCACCATTCGTCTGGAAACTGCTCCCAAGCTCACTCCCGACTCGTAGAGGTGGGGTTTTGACCACGGGACCAGGGCTTTGATGCAGCCATGGCCCACTTTGATCCAGAGCTGGCCTGAATGCCAAGCTTGGGGGGGAACCCGTGAATTCAGCCAGTACTGCAGGGGGCGCATGTGCAGCCTGCCGAGCGGAAGTACTGGGGAAGCTGATGCCATAAGGCCTTACATTCTCTGAAAAATTCTCAGGGGTCTGTTGGTTCCCGTTTTGAATGAGTGTGCAAGCTGCTGTGTAGTCAGCCACGTTCGTTTGACAGCCACGCCCTCATTTGGGTCGAGTCCAAAATCGTTCCCAGGAAGGAGATTCTCTGCCTTGGAAGCAATGAGCTCTTGGCTGTATTTATTCTGAGACCCAGGTGTTCTAGGTGGCTGAGTAGCACAGATTTGTGAGATTGTAGTTCTTCCTCTGATTGGGCCAGTATGAGCCAGTCGTCGAGGTAGTTCAAAATGCGCATTCCCATTTGTCTTAAAGGGGAGAGAGCTGCATCCATACACTTTGTGAAAGTGCGGGGCGCCAGGGACAGGCCAAATGGAAGGACTGTGTACTGGTAGGCCTTCCCGTCGAACGCAAATCTCAGAAACGGTCTGTGACGTGGGATAATTTGGATATGAAAGTAGGCATCTTTCAGATCTACTGAGAAAAACCAATCCATCGGGCGGATTTGCGCAATGATTTGTTTTAATGTTAACATTCTGAAAGGCCGTTTGACAAGGGCCCTGTTCAGATGTCTGAGGTCTAAGATGGGCCTGAGGCTGCCATCTTTTTGGGAACCAGGAACTAGCGGCTGTAAAACCTGACTCGCACTGCAGGCAGAGCCTCTATAGCTCCTTTCATTAATAGACTTTTCACTTCGGTTTTGAGGACGTGAGTTACGTTGCTCTCCACCGAAGTGTGAGTAATGCCCGCGAATTGGAGCGAATAGCCCAGCTGAATTGTTTGTATTCCCACTGTGACACACCAGGGATTGCTTTCCAAGCCTCTGCCCAGTTGCACAGGGGTTTTATAGTGTCGAACGGCGGCGCGCTGTGTTGCGCGCCGCCGTTCGTGTGGTGTGGAAGAGAAAGAAGACTCGTATGTTGAACGCTCGTTGTTTATTGAACCCGCAACAACAGCGGTAAAGTGCAGTGGAGCGCGCGCAAGTGCGGGCTCGCTGTTCACATTCTTTACATTCATAACAACATTTTTCCCCGGTGATGACGCTTGACGTTGGTCATACGGTGGGCGGGCTGCACGAGCGAGCGGGCGCGGCGCCGAACTGACGCAGATGCAAACCTGCGCTGCTGTTGCTGGTACGAAGCCCTCGGCCGAGCTGAAGAGGCGGTGCTGGGTCTTTTTGGCAGAAAATGCCTCATTGCCTGGGACGCTATTTGTGCCGTGGTGAAGCGCTCCGCGAAACCGTCCACCGCGGGGCCGAACAGACCATTTAGAGAAATGGGAGCGTCGAGGAAGGCGGTCTTATCGGCCTCCTTAATCTCCGTGAGATTTAGCCACAAGTGGCGTTCCAACACCACAAGACTGGCCATGGACCTGCCTATGGCCTAGCGTGGCCTCGTGGCTCGAAGGGCCAGATCTGTGGCGCTTCTGAGGTCACGAAACCTCCTGGTCCGGACCGGATTCGTCCATAGCCCGGAGGAGCTTCGCCTGGAACACCTGCAGGACCGCCATCGAGTGGAGAGCGGAGCCTGCTTGGCCGGCGGAAGCGTATGCCCTGTTTGCCAAGGCTGCCTGGGCTTGGAAGGGTGTGCGATTTTGGGCTTCCAGCCTATCGCGGAGGGCAGGCAGAGGTGTGCCGCCACCGACTCGAGCGGCGGCAGCTTCAGATCCCTTTTCGACAGCGCCGTCAATAGTGGAGAGCGCGTGCGAGGTGGATGGGCGGAGGCGAGCGGAGTAGGGAGCGCGCCATGACTTTGCAAGCTCCTGGTGCACCTCAGGGAAAAAGGGTGCCTCTGCCGCGGGGCCTGCTGGCGCCCGGGAGATACCATTCGTCCGAGGCGGCTGGGTGTGGGCTCCTCAGGGAAGCCCAGTCCAGGCCCAGCTCACAACGGCTTTTGCGAGGACACGGATAAGTTTTGTGTCCGCACCGCCCTAGCCGCGTCGTATCGCTGCTGAGATGTCGAGGGGGCGGGGTCGCCAATGGAGCCCGACCATTCCTCGGCATCGGAGGCGACGAGGGACACTGAGTCATCGTGTGGACCGTCCTCTTCATTGCCGCCAAATGAGACCAGTTCCTCGGCGTCGAGTGGAGGAAGGAGGTCTGATCGAGAGAACGTCACTGGGGAAACGTCTCTCTGAGGCGAAGACGAGGCACGCAGGCACTGGGCCGACGTGAGCTCGCCCGCCTCAGGATATTCAGCCCTCTGGCTCCGCCGGTTTTTCCGCCGGCGTTCGGACGGAAAAGAGAGCGGGAGAGCGCGAGGGGCGGGGTCGCTCTCTGAGAAGAAGGCGATCCGCGAACGGAGGGAGGAGATGGGCATGCTCTCGCAGTGAGAGCAGCCGGACCCAGAGAGAGCAGTGTCGGCATGGGCCTTGCCCAGACAGGTAATACACTGGTCATGGGCATCCTCCTGATGCAGGGTTGTTCTGCACCTTACACACAATTGTGACATGTTCTTATTGTACTTAAGGATACACAGAAGTGTTTCACCGGCGAGCGCAGGGGAGAAGGAGCGACAGCTCGCGGATAGCTGGATGAGCGCTGATGACAGACCGACTCTTGCAGGGGTCCGGGCTGGCTAGCTCGATTCCACTGACAGCTCGTCTCTCGCGGTGAAGGTATGCTTGTATTCAACGAATATTGGTATCAGCGAAGAGTCTTCGCTGAAGGAGAAAAATCTGACGTTTTTGGGGCATTACAGCGTATTTTAAGGGCACCCTTCGCTGGCTTTTGCACTCAGTTCGCGGGCTTATTTTCAGTTTCGCGAGCTTGGCGCCCATAGGTTCGCTCAGATACGCTGTTCTGCCATTGGTTCATGCAGTTACCACTGGCCAGCCAAAAGCGCGAGTAGCCTCGACTCCGCTTTGACTGTGCAGTAGCACTGCGTGATTTTATAAATGCTTCAGTATTCGAGAATAGGAGACTATTCCCAATGCGTCTTCGACGCAGTACGACTGACCGTTCGAAAGGGAACTAATATTCACTGGATGGTCATATACCTTTTCACCGCTAGATGGGGGAAAATATCACACAGTGTAGCTTTAATGCTAATATTTAGGCCTACGTCTAGAGGTGTGCTGCTCGCCGCATTATTACGGCTAGGTTAACGATTATACAGGGACTAGCCAATCATTATCAGTTATCAGACTCAACGAGGGAAGCAAAATAAACTGGCAGGGAGTCGAAATTCCCCACAACACCAGAATGATCGAAACAAATAAAGGTTTATTCACACTGCATGCTATATCAGATATGTACTACAATAGAGGGTTTGCACCTACGTCATGGCTTGGTCGAGTAGTATGAAGCTGCAGACTCAGAGCCTGCACCTACAGTCCCGCACTCAGAGTCCCGCATTCTCAGACCCCTCGATTTTTCGCGACAGCGCCTCCTGCTGTTCTGAATATCGTATTATACCCTTATCACAATGCCATTTAAAACAATAGGATGCAATATTATGGTCTTATTTCATTTAAAGTTTAACAAATAAATATACACAAAATAACGATTTTGCAAACATATTTGCGTTCCCTGCTCAATGCAAGTGCCAAAAAAATCTCATTGTGTTCTCTGACTTACCCAGTAGATTTTTTTTGTCAGTGTGGGTGGTAATTGAAAGAAAATAACTGATGGAAGAGATACAATTACAGATTGAACTTCTGAAAAATATTATGTGATATTATATTGCTACAATGTTTATTTTTGTTTATTCAAATTCCAATGTTTTTCTCAGGTCAACCTATGCTAATGGTCTAATTAACATATTATACCTTCCTTAAATTAAAAAAAAACAGTTTTGAATGCAAAGCAAAACTCAAATAATAACAGACAAAACACCAATGATAAACAAGTCTGTACTTTATTTAGCCTAAACATCATCATGCTGCAAACAGGACAAAGCAAAGAAGAAAGGAAGAAAGAATTGTGTTAGTGACTTTACTTTTCATCTTAAATTACATTAGGTAAAATAATAACTGTACTGTAATGAGCCATTTTGTTTGAATATACCTCAAATTTCTTCTGGATAAGTCAGAAACTCAACTGAACTTCACAGGTGTTCATTTTTAGTTTTCTTTTTCCTGAGGTAGGCCCAAACATGTTTGTCAATTAGATTTATTTTCTGTTATTGCCATATATGCTATGTTTTATATGTGAATTTATTTTTTTATTTATACGGACAGGCCATCATTCATGGCCTATGTCAGATGTAGGCATACTTATCACCCTAGGTATGTTTGTAATTTGCATTTGCAAAAAATATATACATTTATTATTACACAATATTGACCATGGCATTCATCTTTTATTTTAGTGAAGTCGAGGAATTTGACAGAGAGATCACCAAACTAATGAAAAAAGAAGGAACAGTCTCCTACCAGAAAGTACAGTTATTATTTTACCTAATGCAATTGAAGATGAAAAGTCACTAACACAATTCTTTCTTCCTTTCTTCTTTGCTTTGTCCTGTTTACAGCAAGATGATGTTTAGGCTAAACAAAGTACAGACTAGTTTATTATTGGTGTTTTGTCTGTTATTATTTGAGTTTTGCTTTGCATTCAATATATATATATATATATATATATATATATATATATATATATATATATATATATATATATATATATATATAAATATTTTTTTCTTTTTTTTTTTTTTTTTTTCTTTCAATTACAACCTACACTCTACAATCTACTGGGTAATTTGTTAGTCAGAGAACACAATGAGATTTTTTTGGCACTTGCATTGAGCAGGGAACGCAAATATGTTTGCAAAATCGTTATTTTGTGTATATTTATTTGTTACACTTTAAATGAAATAAGACCGTAATATTGCATCCTATTGTTATAAATGGCTTTGTGATAAGGGTGTAATATGATCTTCAGAACAGCAGGAGGCGCTGTCGCGAAAAATCGAGGGGTCTGAGAATGCGGGACTCTGAGTGCGGGACTGTAGGTGCAGTCTCCGAGTCTGCAGCTTCATACTGTTGGCTTGGTCAGTTACCCGGATGAGCGGCCATATTGGAGGTACTAGGATGTATTGCACGGTTAATATCATAGACATAATATATACGGTTAATATACCACTGAAGACTAATTTCTACTCATTTATTATGTCTAAACCACAGAAAAACGCGTGGAAGCTAAGAAATCATATAGAGAAGGACCCAGTAAGCAGAGCGCGATATTTTAAGAAACTTAAGTTAATAGGCGGTAAAGATCCGTATGAGCTAGCTCTTTTGTCATGGACTGACAACCCGACAATTCTCCTTCGATTTCTTATCCGGACATAGTAAACTACTTCTTTTTTTCGCCAAGCCCATACACAGCTGAAGACCTCACATGTTACTAAGGTTTTTTTAAGTAAAGTTTTTTGTAACTTTGTGCAATTGTTTTATGCAGTGAACCGTTCTGCAGCTTCACGTTATTATTTACATCTCTGATGTACAGATTAAGTGTATTTTTTTCCCTTAAGCACTTCAGGCACTTTTTTTTTCAATTAGGCTGAAAGTTTTATTTTAATAATTATTTTATTTATTTCCTTTTGAAAATGTAATGTGTTAATATAACAATTCACGCTATTTTTTGTTGTACAGTTTTATTTAGTAGAGTACGTTTTCACATAATTTGTACATCATACAATAAAGTAAAAAGTTGTGGCATACCATACCCAGCTGTTCTATTGCTCTTTTAATAAGTTGCTGTCACTGCCAAGTTGTTCTAATGACAGTGGTATACTACCGGTATGTTTGCTGCTACACAACTATACTATTTACAATGAAATAACATCAGTGAATACCCTGGAAGCTGTTGCTATTGACACATTGAACAGGAAGGTTGTAGAAACATAGTCTCATTAATGTAACAAACATAAAATAAATTAATGTAACATAACATAAATTACATTATGATGCCCACGGATACGGTGTTCGCGACTTTGGTGTCCCTTCTCTTGATAGGCCTATAGACAATCACTGATGAACATTTTAATGAAAAAAAATATATATATATTTTTAACGCGAATTAATGTTAATTGAATAGATTTAATTTGCACCAGGTATAGGCCTATTGTCTGAAATAATAATCCTAAACAAATCTGGTTGTGGTTTCAGATGTGTACACTTTACTTACAACCACACTTTTGTTAACACAACTGTTTGGCTACCTTAGATTATCAGTAGCTATCCTATAACAATTCTTTAATTAATTAATGCGCATTTCAAGATACATTGTTTTAATACAGGCAATGTTTAGCCTACTTTCTAACATGGTATCGCAGCTGGAGCTCAGGGTGAGCAACATGAACAAGCCATAGAGTTAGCCTACTGCCGCCCTGTCAGAAACTAGACCGTTTACCTAGAAATGAAACTGAAATCTGCACGGCACGATCGAGTGACTGACTGAATTAATACATTTTTATTTAATCACTGCAACGTGATACATTTTTTATTATGTACATAGCCTACTTTTATTATAATGTCATTGTCTTTTTTTTTAAATTTTATTGAATCACTCCATGTAATATCCGTTTGTTAAAAGTTAAATAGTTTGATCTGATATACTCCTGTTTGAAAATTATAGCATTAGGCCGACAATATTTGTTTTTTAAATTATAGAACATTTTTTAACATTAAAATTCATATTGTCTATTAAACTTACCTTTTTAGTGGTATCTTTGTGCATCAAACACTGAAATGCTCTTCATACAAGACAGCAGCAGAATGCAAAGCTCCTCCCATAAAACACTGATCTGCGGCCTCATTTATAAACGTTGCGTACGCCGCTCTCTACGCAATAATTGGTATTTATAAAAAAAAAAACTTGACGGGAAAATGTGCGGTCCTTCACGCAAGCTCTGACCCAGGCGTACGCACAAAAACGGGTGAGAAATGGCGACATTGTCGGCAGATGGAAGAAACACGTGAAAGTGTGTGAAACTGTTGACCGTTGTGTAAAAGAAATGGAAATACTGCCTCTCATAAATAACATGAAGACTTCACAATGCGTCTTACAATTAACAGTCTACTACACGAACACACGTTTGATCGATCTGCAGTGTAAACAAACAAAATCAAACAAAAATCACAACAGAAATGCAAATTAACATATATTTGCAAAAAGAAAAGTGAAATATGTTCTGCAATAATATTGGCATGTTATGCAATACATCCTCATAAATATGGTAAACAGAACAAAATATTGTGCAAAACTGATATTCTCGTCAATGTGTCCGTCTGGCGGAGCAGATAGCAATAGATGCAATTAGATAGACAGACAGATAGATAATTATATATATAATTATATATTTATATGTATGTACAGGTCCTTCTCAAAAAATTGGTCAGATGATTAGGCTAATAGCTCGTTTAGAGAACCTTTCCATGATATGCTAATTTTTTGAGATAGGAATTTTGGGTTTTCATGAGCTGTATGCCAAAATCATCAGTATTAAAACAATAAAAGACCTGAAATATTTCAGTTGGTGTGCAATGAATCTAAAATTTTTATCATTACATTATGGAAAATAATGAACTTGTATCACAATATGCTAATTTTTTGAAATAGATAAGCGACACAACTTTTGTCAGGGACTGTATGTATATATATGTGTATATATATATATATATATATATATATGTATATATATGTATGTATGTATATATATATATATATATATATATATATATATATATATATATATATATATATATATATATATATATATATATATATTATAAAACAGGAAATAATTGAATGTAAATCTGAATATATAGTTATAACTCTGAATATATAAATGTAAATCTGAATATATTGTTTTAACTCTGAATATATAAATGTAAATCTGAATATATAGTTTTAACTCTGAATATATAAATGTAATTCCCGAATATATAAATGTAATTCTGAATATATAAATGTAATTCCTGAATATATAAATGTAATTCTGAATATATAAATGTAATTCCTGAATATATAAATGTAATTCTGAATATATAAATGTAATTCTGAATATATAAATGTAATTCTGAATATATAAATGTAATTCCTGAATATATAAATGTAATTCTGAATATATATATTCAAAATTGCATTTATATATTTTACATTTATATATTCAGAATTACATTTATATATTTGGGAATTACATTTATATATTCAGGAATTACATTTATATATTCAGGAATTACATTTATATATTCGGGAATTACATTTATATATTCAGAATTACATTTATATATTCAGAATTACATTTATATATTCAGAATTACATTTATATATTCGGGAATTACATTTCGGCTATATATTCGGGAATTACATTTATATATTCAGAGTTAAAACTATATATTCAGGATTTACATTTATATATTCAGAGTTAAAACTATATATTCAGATTTACATTTATATATTCAGAGTTATAACTATATATTCAGATTTACATTAAATTATTTCCTGTTTGGCCCCCCATAATATGGATATATATATATATATATATATATATATATATATATATATATATATATATATATATATATATATATATACACACATATATATATACACACACATATATATACACACACATATATATACACATATATATATATATGTTGTGTATATAAAAAAAAATTTACCCCTGTTATTTTTTCCAGCTTATTCAGTTTCTGTTAGTAAGTATTTCTGACAAGCTTTTGTCTGTCTGGTTTAGACATGAGGGAGGCAGGGTCTGAGAGCAGCTTTGCAATAGAGTTTGTATCTTTATTAACACACTTCTTTATAAACACAAGCAAAAAGTAAGCATGAGGACTTTTCAGCAAACACAAAAAGAACCGCTTCAAACCAGCATTTGTTTCTTCTACACACAGCACACTTCCCAGGCATTCCTCCCCACTCCTCTCCAATCCCTGCTTTTTAACCTGTCTCTTGACTCACTGCAAAATGAGAACAATGCCTTATCAGACGATGACTTGTAAGACAAAACTGATTTCGGACAGGCAGTGTAACAGTTCAATGATCTATAGCAAAATAGAGAGAGCTTTGGTGAGAACTAAACAAATATTTAATATACATTAGTATTTCTCGCTATAGAAATGACATCAGAAGTGGAAAATGTTGGTAAAAAATTTACATTTACACACAAACTGAGCAAACGCAACTTTCAGACGCCATCTGTCCTCGAAACCATGTTTTCCACTGTATTAAAATAATCATGTCAGGTTCAGCATGCAGGTAAATATGCAGCATGACCTTAAGTTTAAGAGAGGCTTTTATTAGTCCTTGTCCCAAAATGATCATTTTATCATAACATAAAGTAAGTATATTTAATTAAATATATATTTTCTGTACAGAAGTAATACAAGTAAATTGAGTCATAAAAATATGTATAATAATTAGTAACTTTTTATTTTATTTGGACAAAACCTTCAAAAGAATCACAAATTTCCCATTTATGGAAATATACAGTTTTTATTAAGTTTTTCTCTTAATTTGCAGTACAGTATTATAGTATTACACTCTAAAGTGTACACTATATTGCGCACAACAATTTAACAAACTACAACAGCAATAATGCAACAGAACTTTGTTTGCACTTCATATAATTTTCCTGTTTCTGAAAGAACTCGAAAGGACAAACAGAATAATCTTAACATGCCTTATTGTGGTGATCTAGATATTTATATCTATAATAACTAGTATATGAATAGCAAACCAATATAGCTGACACACAAATATAATATTAAATCGGCAACAAAGGGAAATAAAACTCCACTAGTAGCACTTTATAAGAATGTCCTAAAAAGGAGCAACATCATCCATATAGTCGTCTGCAAAATTGAGCATCTGCTGTAGAGCGGTGAGAAGCAGGACGTCACAGTTGAGCTCCAGCTCCAGCTCCTGACTGTAGTTCTTCACCGGTAACACACAAGACACCGGCACACCCAACCGAGAGCTCACCTCCTGAACCTTCAGAGTCGAAACAACATCTCAGTCACTCTCAGTCCTGTGGGAACAGCTCATGTGATCATGTGACCATGTCTCACCTTCGTCTTGATGTAGGAACTGACATAAAGGCTTTGAAGATCTTCCTCCACTAGAGGACATGCTTCATCAACTTTTGTCATCAAGACGATCTGAGCAATCCCTGAAGTTGAGATACGTCACATGCGGGATCAATGAACAACTTACTTTGGATGAGTCACATGACTGGCATAAATATGTTCACTTACCCAGTGAGTTCACTTTTCTGCGTATGGCTGCAAGTTTTTCCTCTAGTTTGCTGGACATGAGGGAGATTTTAGTGGCGTCTATCACGTACACCACACAGTGGATCTTCTCCTGTAGAGATGCAGGTTTGGAGGCCTTTTGCTCATCCGGTTGAAATGGTGTGATGGGGTTGAACTGGATTGAGAAGATTTAGCATGAAACAAACATTTTATCATTAATAGGCTACTTTAGCATTCATTCATTCTGGCCACAAGTGCACTTACTTTATAGCGGTCTGGGACATGACCTTGAAGAATGCTGCTGATGTCATCAATATCCAGTCCTGCACCTGATTGCTCCTCGAGTCCCATGGTGTCACACAACACAAATGGCAATGGTTTTCCCCCACGGCCGTCTTTCACTGGGTATGTGCGAAACTACCAAACAAGAAGAGAATCACATCAAGACCTGAAGTCCTCAAGAGATGTTCCTCAACCTGAAGAGAGATTTCTGTAGGAAACACTGAATCCTGTTGAATCTTTACCTGTGTGGTGAGACTAGTGCCTGCAGATCCTGACATGGCTTTGCTGGTCATGCGACCCATGAAGATGGAGTTGATGGAGTTGAAGAAACTGGATTTTCCAGCACCTACAGGACCGACCATTAGGATTCTGACCCGACTCACAGACGGCACCAGGGGTTTATAATTCCTGATCATTTTCATGAGCTCTTCTCTTCGACTACAACATAGATCACAACTTTATTTTTACACTCCTGTATGAATTTAGCAGCAAAATATCACTGAGTGAAAACTTACCTTGCTGTCCACTGAACATTCCTCCACGGCTTCATCTTGCCACTGATCTCAGGATCTTTTTCTGAGGAAGTTATTATACAACTTACTTTGGCCATAATGTTAACAGCAGTGCATTTTAAGATACTGGACTCTGAATTTATATAATTTACTCTACACAACTACACTCACCTAAATGATAATAAGGAACACCATACTAATACTGTGTTTGACCCCCTTTCGCCAGAGCTGCCTTAATTCTACGTGGCATTGATTCAACAAGGTGCTGAAAGCATTCTTTAGAAATGTTGGCACATATTGATAGGATAATGTCTTGCAGTTGATGGAGATTTGTGAGATACACATCCAGGGCACGAAGCTTCCGTTCCACCAAATCCCAAAGATGCTCTATTGGGTTGAGATCTGGTGACTGTGGGGGCCATTTTAGTACAGTGAACTCTGTCATGTTTAAGAAACCAATTTGAAATGATTCGAGCTTTGTGACATGGTGCATTATCCTGCTGGAAGGAGCCATCAGAGGATGGGTACATGGTGGTCATAAAGGGATGGACATGGTCAGAAACAATGCTAAGGTAGGCCGTGGCATTTAAACGATGCCCCATTGGCACTAAGGGGCCTAAAGTGTGCCAAGAAAACATTCCCCACACCATTACACCACCACCACCAGCCTGCACAGTACACTCTAAAAAATGCTTGGTAAAAAAACAACCCAATGTTGGGTCAAATATGGTTTTAACCCAGCACGCTCAAAATTGCTTAAATCACCTCTCTTTCTGATTCTGACATTCAGTTTGGAGTTCAGGAGATTGTCTTGACCAGGACAACACCCCTAAATGCATTGATAAATGCATTCACAAATGCATGGTTGATTAGTTAATTGCATTAATGAGAACTTGAACAGGTGTTCCTAATAATCCTTTAGGCGAGTGTATATGTGTGTTTCAAATACAATAAGTGATAAAAAATTCAGATAATGGACTTACTCTGTTCCACTTTGTACACCTCACATTCAGTTAGTTGAGTGTTGTTCCCGTACAATGTGGCCGGACTAAAATCGAATGGATTACATTTTATGTCAACTAAACCATGTACCTGTCCTTGATTTAACACAACTGGTTGGTTGTTGTAGCAAAAGTACAACTGTTGGCCAAAGTTGGGCACTCCAGAGTCATCAAGACGTGCACTATATCCACTGTTCACTTTGAGGCATACAGGGATATTGGCCTGAAAGTTGAACAGGAAAGCTTCCTTGTCTGTAATTTGCCGGCCACTTTGAGCATAATCAACACTCGTGTATCCACCAAAGATGTAGCCATAATGGTTGTAGGCCACAAGTAAAGTGGGACCCTGACGGTCACATCGCTGGTGGAAGGCAGAAGCATGATATCCATGAACTGAAGCTTTGTAGAGAAGAGTCAGTTCAGCATTCCCCAGCAATGCACAGAGCTGCTTTCTTTGCTCTTCTGTTAATCTAGAAGTGAGGGAGTCCATGCTGAGCTTTCCCAACCTTTTTTTTTTATCTTTAAGAGGAGAGAAGACATACAAAAAATTACAGAACTTTAATGTATAACATACAAATTTAATTTACTTTGCTGTAAATTTTGTTGTCAAACATGTATTGTACAGTATATGGCTGAATTAATAATCCTTACAAAATAACACTATAATAACACCTTTTTAACACTGTAAGATATTTTAACGTTAACATTATTTTCTAACATCGTAGCTTATCGCAGATGGAGCTCAGGGTGGATCCATATGAACTTGCATAATTTCTGCAGCCCTGTCAGAAACTAGACCGTTTAGCTGGAAATGAAACTGAAATCAGCACAACAAAGGAAGACTGGCTCACAGAATTATTTTTCTTTTTTATTTAATCACTGCAATGTAATAACAGCTTGTTAAAAGTTAAATAGCCTACTTATTTAGACCTGAGAAACTATTTTCGTGTTTGAAAAAACGATAGGCTATAACCTATGGTAAATGTGCGTATAGAACATTAACATTTTAATGATATTCATGATTTATGATATATATTCTATGAAGCTTTAGCTTACCTTTTAGTCTTTGTGCATCAAACATTGAAATGCTCTTCGTACAAGATCATACACCAGAATGAAAAAAGCATGTTAAGCTCCTCCTATAAACACTTCTTTCCTTTCCTTTCCTTTCCTTTCCTTTCTCTCTATGAATTGATATAATTTGTATGTCCCTGATTGATTCTTGATATTTGATCGGGACAAAACAAAAAAACATGTTGCGGACACTCTGCTGCAAACGTGTTTGCATGCTTTAATTAAATTCTGAAAAACTAGCTTTGTCCGAAAAAGAAGGTATTTCTTGGTTCGAATCAATTCAGCCTGCTTTGTGAACCGGTTCAAACGGCCATTAAAAAGATCCGACTCAAAAGCGATTCGTTCACGAATCGGACATCGCTATTCAAGAGATCCGTCGCCTAACAACAACCTTTCAGTGCGGTAAACCAACCATGGGGACCCGTGACGACGAATACGACTATTTGTTTAAAGGTCAGTGATTTATGTAATATCAAAGAGAAGAACAGACGTGTTTTGTTTTGCTTTATTATCAAGGAAAACAGCAAGTTTCCTGATGACTGTGGCTAGGTGGTTTAGCTGGAATGCTAGTGTGCTGTCATTAGCTGTCGAAATATTAACCGGTGACTTTCAAAGAATCAAAAGTTGAATAAGATTAATACATTTTAATAGTGATTTTTAATATTTGAATCGACCGTTTTCACTAAAAATTATGCAATTCGATGCATTTAACGTTAGTTTGCATTATGTTAGCTAAGCAGCTATATAGCCCTCAAACTGCAGAAAAAGCTAAACTGAACTAAATAAACTTGCTATTTTAATACAAGCAGTTCTTACCTAAACAAACAAAATTAGTTCAATTCGTTTTTAAATTTGCATCTATACGAATAACGTCGACAAACGGGCAACTTTCAAGACGTTTAGTAATGTGTTGCTTAATATTTAGTGTGGTTGTGTTGCTAGGCCATTCGAAACTTTTTGTCGTTTATTACACAAGAGTAGTTTCTTGATGTTCAACAGGCCAAATTTGGTCATTAACCGGCAATTGTAAGCAATTTTGCAGTTTGAACGTATTTACAACTCGTAATTTAGTTAAATCATTAATCTGACAGATTGAACTCTGTAATGTGAAGTTGACAACAGTAGATTATGACGTCATTCCAAAAACATTTGTATTTATACACTGTATATGTACTGTATACTCTCCCTCCATATATATATATATATATACACACACAAATATATATATACATATACATATACTTATACATGCATGCGCGCGTGTGTGTGTGCGCGCGTGTGTGCGCATTTACCCATTCAGATACTTCCCACATTGAGTTCCTCTTTTTACACTAACCCTTTAAAAAGTTTGAGTGAGTGAGAAACCACAAATAACTGTCTGTAGAGGTTTCACAAATGTGCCACACTGGTTATTCTTAAGATTTCTTGTTGAAAGCTTTGACCTGTGTTTCTCCAGTTTATCTACAACCGTTTTGTGAATTACTTCAGGTTTCGTCTAGAAAAAGTGAACGGTGACCACGTTGCAACAGACACAGTATGAGCTGTTTGATATTTTCTATGCATTTCTCGTTCTTTATACAATTCGACCAAGCTTATGTTTCAGTTTTCATGGTGTCAAATTGATGGAGCAAAGGGAAAATGACAGTGGAAGTGTGTGTTTGTAGATTACGTCTTCTCTTTTATCTCTCTGGCCTCGCAGTGTTGAAGTTACCAGGATGACTGACTAATCTAGTGTTTCTGCTTTTCAAATAATGACATTGTATATGCTTGGGTGCTCACTTTGGTTTGTGGTTTACTTTCATGAACTGTTCTAATGGTTTTTTTGGCCTTCATTTTATGTTTTAATTCGTATGGTGATGGATGGCTATAATATCTTCCCTATGAAGCGGTATTAGATATCAGGTCTTGCTCGAAACAGCCTTATGTTTTCATATCTTTTCTAGTGGTACTCATTGGAGACTCTGGTGTGGGGAAGAGTAACCTGTTGTCCCGTTTCACTCGGAATGAGTTCAACCTTGAGAGCAAGAGCACCATTGGTGTGGAATTTGCAACCCGTAGTATCCAGGTGGACGGCAAGACCATAAAGGCTCAGATCTGGGATACAGCAGGACAGGAGCGCTACAGAGCCATCACATCAGCGTGAGTACATGAACACTGGCAGCACGTCCTAAAATAAGGTCTAAAAGTTTAATATCATGTAAAAAAAAGGTTTTTCTTAAATTAAGTTAAAATAATTATTAAACAATAATAACAAATTAAATTTTTATAAAACACTTAATAAGTGTAATTTTATTTATTTTATAGAAATGTTATTGATAATATACTTTGATTAAAGAAAATAATTATAATTTTATAACAAAAGTAATTTTACAATTATTGTTTTAAAATGGTTTATTATCAATAATAATATATAATATAATTTAATAGTAAAAAATATATAAAGTATTCTTAGAGATATTGATACATTATTTTAAATTATTTTGTTTAATTCTAGTTAATATGATAATTTTATTTTATTGAAATATTGCTAATATTAACTATTGATAATTGATTGTTATATAGTAATATAATAATAATATTCACATTTTATTACTTTTATTATATTCATATTTTAGCAATAGCTCTATAC
Source organism: Gobiocypris rarus (assembly GCA_023029165.1). NCBI lineage: Eukaryota > Metazoa > Chordata > Actinopteri > Cypriniformes > Gobionidae > Gobiocypris > Gobiocypris rarus. The sequence goes on from CM040929.1 coordinate 17,968,288, forward strand.
AATTATTTTAGTTATTGATAAAAGGTTGTATAATTTTATAACTTGAATATCTAATGATTACAAATAAATTAAAAGGACTAAATAAAAAGAAGTTAAGATGTTTTAGACGTCATAAATCTACATAGACACTTTACAAGTAATAAATGTATTCATAATCCACTGCATCATCCCGTATGATATAAATTTTCATCATGTGTTTTGCGTGTGGATCTTTCACAGGTACTACCGGGGTGCAGTTGGAGCTCTTCTGGTCTATGACATCGCAAAGCATCTGACTTACGAAAATGTGGAGCGCTGGCTGAAGGAGCTGCGGGATCACGCGGATAACAACATTGTCATCATGCTGGTGGGCAACAAGAGCGATCTGAGGCACCTGAGGGCCGTGCCCACCGATGAGGCCAGAGCTTTTGCAGGTGAGCGTCTCCTCCGGCGTTTTCATGATGTTGGATAAGGACAGGTGTTAAAATATCTCTCATCTTGTGTTATTCAGAGAAGAACAATCTCTCCTTTATCGAAACATCGGCTTTGGACTCCACAAATGTGGAGGAGGCATTTAAAAACATACTAACAGGTGGGTCCAAAATGAAAAGAAATCTATAACGATAAATGTGACTACACCTTAACACATTCCCATTGGGCATCTCAAATTAAATGTCTCGTAACGTAACATGCTCTTTTTGTTGCAGAAATCTATCGGATCGTGTCACAGAAGCAGATCGCCGACAGGTCAATGCATGACGAGTCTCCCGGGAACAACGTAGTGGACATCAGCGTTCCGCCCACTACCGATGGGTTAAAGGGCAACAAATTTCAGTGCTGTCAGAACCTGTGACCCCACTTCCCTCGGCTCTACCCCGACCCTTGGGCTTCAGTTCCCCTCTATTTATCTCAGCTTTGCTCCTGTGTGTTGTGCTATGGCTACGGCTTTTTCCTCTTTTTACCTCGTTGTGATTTCCACGCTAATTCTAGACGTCCCTTAGAAGCGTGAATCTCTAGGTAACATTCCTTTTCCTTTTTTTGGGGGGGGGGTTCTTGTTTGTTTGTCCCTGTTTTTTTTTCTTTACTATCATCCACTCTTTACCCAGAGGTAAAGAATTCATGTTTGCTCGGCAAAATGTTTTTCCTCGGAAGTGATTATTCGGGCGCTGATCGTGTGATCCACTCCTACGGAAAAGGGATGGTGAGGGATCAGTGTGTCTTCGGCTTCCAGCCACTCTAATGGTAATTGTCTGGGATCCACACTAAACGCCCGTCTGTTGAGCCAGATCCCAGAATGGGCAAGTTCTTTGGAAAGAAGTGCGTGTTTTATGAATTTGTCTTGTTTGGATCGTGAGGATGCCAAAGGAGGGCTGCTGTCATCTTTATTTCAATTCTTAAACATTTAAAGCGTCACACCCTTAGTCCTAATCTGCAATATTTTACGCCAGGGCTGATGGGTGTGAATTTGCGCAATTTGATCGACGCGTTCAGATTGCCGTATATATAGCAGTTATGTAAATGCGTCTATTAAGCATTTCGTGAAAAATTATTCAAATAACAGTTATATATATATAAACTATTCATTGCATTACTGAAGTATTATAGCTCTTCAGTGGGAAAATGCAGTGGTCCGCAGTGTTTTAGATGGTCAGTTGTTTCACCGGTCTGTGAAAATGTCACTGTTAGATTGTTTGACTTTAAGTGATATGGCTATTTTGAAATGCCTTATGTTTTCCCATACTGTGATTAAGATGCCTTTTTCAAGTGTGGTTATGTGACATTTACACATCCATGAAGTCACAACAGCTGTTTTGCCTTTTATCAGGTTACATCAAAATGGAAAATAAACCAAATTACTGTCACAATTGCAATCGTGATTTCTTTTTTTTTGACTCCATATTGCACAACACACCCGTCACAGCATGATGTATGTCTAAATCTGCACCTAAAATAAGAGTCATGTGCGCCATGGTTGGCATGACTCATGGCTCTATTGAGGGTATGTTTACACGACATCAATGTACTAAAAACAAAAAGGTTTTCCTTTCCTTTGCTTTTTTTTTTGCATACAGACGACAATGTTATCAAAACGATCCTTGTTCACACAAATCCACGAAAACAATTAAAAACGTTTTATTCATGCCAGAGCAGTAGTTGGCGATGTCACTTTGTAAAGAAACACCACACGCCTATTGACCGCACACTTAATAATACGCATGTGCATGACGTCACCTTTTCCACATATCTGCATTTTTGTAGTTTACACGGAGATGATAACTATCGTTTTCAAAAACTCTAAAACTGTTTTTCAAAAGTTTGCATTTTCAGGCCCTTAAAACATCTTTGTCATTAAAATGAATTACATAATGTTATAATTTTTAGTTGAAAACCGTGTTTTGTGGGCGTTTACAACTAAAAACGGAAGTTTTAGTTGTTCAATTACAATGCAATGACATTTTGGTAATTGTAAAACTTGAATTAAATGGAATTAGAAATGTTATCTTGGCAATATACTGAAATAAGTTTGTTGAAGCACTAAAATTAATAACTATGAATAACTAAAACTGAAAATAAATAAATAAAACTAAATAGCAATGAAAAAAACAACAACTAATCAAATGACAAAAGTACATAATAAAATGACAAAATGTGACTCTGGACCACAAAATCAGTCATACGGGTCATTTAAAAAAAAATTATATATTTACGGTAGGAAATTTACTAAATATCTTCATGGAACATGATCTTTACTTATATGTATATCCTAATGAATTTTGGCATGAAAGAGAAATCGATAATTTTGATCCAATGTATTGTCGGCTATTGGCACAAATATACCCGTGAGACTTGAGAGTTGGATTTGTGGTCCAGGGTCACAAATATTAAACTAAAATTAACATGAAAATAAAAGCTAATTCAAAATATTAACAAATCTATAAAAAAATAACTAAAATAACAACAGTTTATCTATATCAAAATTAATGTCTTGATGTTTTTTTCTTGTGGCTTTGTTAGACAGAAAAAACATTATACAGTTGCTATTGATTTTAAATGTAAGATTATCAATCCAAGACTTGATAAAACATTTTTTCATTATTTGCTTAAACATAATAAAACTTAGGATATTTTGACAGACACAATATTTAAAAACAAAATAATTTTGTTCAAAAACAATGTGGCCAGGGTTAAACTAAAACAAATTAAGTCTAACAAATTATTTTTTTTCTGTGTGTCATGTGTCTGTGTGTCTGTACAATTGCAAAAGTATATCATATCAATTAAAACTACTCACCAAAGAAATACAATTAAGATTTTTAGATTACATTTAAATTAAAAACACAGGAATAAAAGTATCTTAAGCACTAAAACTGAAATATTAAATTAAGTTTATAAATTAATGTTCAATTAAAGGCATACACATATTCCGTTTGTTCACTTGCTAAACATTTTGTATAAAAGACAAGTATTTTTAAGTTTCTCAACATTAAACAATCTGATAAAAATGACAAAAGAAGGGGAGTAAATGTACTTAAAAAACCTAAAATATTTTGACACATTATTTAAGTAGCAAAAAAAAGGATATTTCTGTAAGTAATGCAAAAACACATTTTGTTCACAATTGCTAAAAATAGAGACAAAGTATTTAAGTTAAAGAATTATTCACAAAACCATATTTCCATCACAACACATAAAGCTGCACAGGAGCAGTGAACAGTGCTTAGAAATAATAACAAAAGGCACTTCTCAGATGACGGTTATTCACAAAGCTGTTTACGTAAATTCCGAAGCAGCGCTGCGTACAGAAGCGCCTCCCTCTACGCTCTTATCGTACACGGCGCTAATCACCGACGTCGGTAGGAGGCCAAGCCGAGTCGTTTGCTGAAAGGATCAAACCCAAAACAAGGCTTGTACTTTTACCTTATCGTTTGTAGTCAAGCGCCATTTTCAAAAGGAATTCACCTTTAAAGACAACAGCTCAACATGGAGATCCAAAAGGTAAGATTAGACAAGAAATGTTGTTTTAATCTGTAATCCCAGGCTCTGGTGGCATATTTTGCTACATTGCTAATGTAACTAGCAGCCTAATACAGCTGCATTATTCCACATTCACTCTGGCCTTGTCTCAATACGTATTGAATCGTTTAATTTCTATTTAAACGAATAGTCTAAAATCTATACAACTCTTAACGCTATATCAGAGGACATTTATGTTTCATTTGCAGCTTGTGTGCCAAAGGCCCACCCAAGACCAGTGTCAGACAGATCAGATCAGATCAACTGACACTATTAATAAAAGAAGACAGGGAATACAAGTGCACGTTCTTACACAAAAACTGACAAATGAAATACTAGTACTGTAGTACACACGTGTTCACTATTGCTTAAAATACAAGTATTTAAGTTGAAGAATGATTCTCAAATCAAACCATATTTCCTTCATTTCTGTTAAAACGAATAGTCTGAAATCTATAAAACATTTAGATCTACATTGGAATAAATGTATGTTTAATTTGCACCTTACTGCTAAAATGGTAGTGCATTAACTGTTCATTTTCTTGTCTCTTTTTCTGTCCATACAGCCCCGTGCTAGAAAAGGTTATGATGTTTTTGGTTTGATCAGTAGGTCATATTTAGATTTCATAATCTCACAAAAGATGTGTTAAATAATGCTGCCTTGGTAGGCAGCTCACTAGGTTTTCTTTAGTGTTCAGTTAACCCTTTTGTTTTTGCTATCATGCGTATCGTAATCATTTTTGGTTGTGGCATTCCTGTAATTTAATTACTTTTCCCTTGAAAAAGTAACATAATGGATGACTTCTGATGTAATTGCATTACATTCTGTATAGACTATAGAACTATTCTATATGAAACAATAGTGGATTTAACACCAAAACTTGACGTCTAATGTTTAAATGTATGTAATCTTCTCCCTTTAAATACTCATAAATAAGTAATTTATGACATTGTGTTAAAAAAAATAAAATCCACGTTGTTTTAAACCTTGACTGTTTTATATCAAACATTTGTAAAATAAAAGAGTTTTACAAAAAGGTCAGTTTAGGGTTTACATCTGTAAAACTGTGTGTAACATTACACAAACATTAGTGTTTGTCAAGCCGAACTTGTATTGAACAAGCAGAATTTTGTTAATTTTGTTAAAAGGTGCAGTCATGTTTTCTGTTGTGAAATCAAGTCATTTCAATAGGAATCCACACGGTCTGGTATTTTGCATATGAGTGTGATATTTACTCGTGTAGGTTTAGCATTGGTTTCAGCTGGTCGCATGGATTCACAGCATGGACCAGCAGAAACCTGCTTGGTTTGAAAGTGTGGGCCATGCCTCATACATCGCTACACAATTGATAATAAACAATTTACAAAATTTTGCTTGCAAAATTCCCTCCCAAAATGACAGTAAATGTTCTTTCTCTCTGTAGTGGTAAGGTCTTTGTGACTTGAGGTGTGGGAGCACGGCTGCTCCCTGATTTCCCCCCGGTGTTCCCCTGCCCCCCGCCCTCCTGGACGGCCCCGAAATGACCACAGGGGAGTGTTGCCACCTCCCAGGCTCCCTGTGTGACTGCACTGGCAACGCTGCCCTGTCGAAAACCGTGGAGGAGGCTGACAACCGCCGGGCCCAATACGTCACCCAGGTCACGGCCAAGGATGGACGTCTACTATCTACTGTCATCAAAGCCCTGGGCACCCAGAGGTAAACAAATCAAAACAATATTTTGTTTAATATTATATATCATGCAATTTAAACAAATGTACTGTAAACCTAACGTAGTCATTTTGACAAATAGTCACATGACGCTCATTTCTGTGACTTAGAGCTAAAGCTGTTAACTTTGTTCTCTGATAGTGATCGACCAATTTGTCGGATCTGCCACGAGGGTCAAGACGTGTGCAACAGCGAGGGGCTTCTCTCACCGTGCGACTGCACAGGCACGTTGGGCACGGTCCACAAGAGCTGCCTGGAGAAGTGGCTGTCCTCCTCTAACACCAGCTACTGTGAGCTGTGCCACACTGAGTTCACCATTGAGCGCCGGCCCCGACCACAGAGGTAACAAAGGTTAAAGCCTTTCGCAAAGTCTTCATGGATCTGCCTCACTTTTCCATTGTACATTTATATATACATTTTTAAAATAATATTTCTCATTAATATTGTTGTTATTTATGACGTTTATATTTCTGCAAAGTGATTATCTATATCTTATTGTTGTCTTATTTATGTCTTATTGTTAGGCTACCCATTTCTCAGTCGAGAAATTATTCAAACAATGCATTTAAATAAGTTACTTTACCTTTGAATAGTTGGGCACTTTTCAATTCAATTAAAAAATATTGTTCAAACTGGTCTGTATCTAAGAATGTCAACTGTAATTTTGGGCAAAATATTGTTTATACATTATCACCAGAGCTTTTTGCTCACCAGCCACTGTGGCTAGTGGTTTTTCAAAGTTACAAGCCACTCAGCATTTTCACTGGCCACAACTTTGACATCTATACCATGGGTAATATCTATCGATACCATTTTTAATATCTATCTCATAATTTGGCTGCAGGTATATTAGGCTGCTGTCACTTTAAGACCTGACGCACAGATCCATTATACTGTTACACATAAGTTTTCTTTTCAACTGTTTACTTTCACTTAATATAACTGACTGTGTTTATATGAATACTTGCCAAGACCAGCATTTTGACATAATTTTGTGTTTTTACTACTGAGAGATGGCTTTATGTGTACTTTGGGATTGAGCACAAAGTCTGTGGGAATGAGTACAATTATTTGCAATTTGCGCAATCCCACACCAAAATTCAAGCCCTGTAACACCATCAATATTCATCCGAAACTAGGGTTGTGCAATGTCCCCTAAATTGGCAGTTGATGATGTTTTCAGTAAAACATCACAATGTCAAGTTCAATATTTGCGTAGCCTGCCTGACACGATATTTACACAGACTAACACGTCACGTTTCTGGCATAGACTACTGGATTTAAAATAGCATATATGCATTAGTTATATTCTGAATTTAATTTACAGAGCAATCCCTGCAAAGTTTATTCTGCGGGAAAGGAGGAGGAAGCGTTTCAGATATTTTATTAGTTTCGATAACATGTATTAAAAAAAATCTATATTTTTGACAACACTACAAAAATAGCCTCCTATGGCGGCCACTTAGTTTATTATTTCAGATGCCTTTTTGAAAGACTACAATTGAAAAGAATAAATATATATATATATATATATATATATATATATATATATATATATATATATATATATATATATATATATATATATATATATATATATATATATATATATATATATATATATATATATATATATATATATATATATATATATATATATATATATATATATATAAATTCAGCCCAAAGTGGCTAGTAGGAGTGACTGTTACACCCCGTTGCTGAAATCCACCCGCATTTGGCTGGTTGGCGGGTGTTAATGTCAAGCCCTGATTATCTCTAACCCTTACATCATCTTTCAACAGTGGCTCAGGGACCCGGGCCCCCGGAATGAGAAGCGCACCCTTTTCTGTGACATGGTGTGCTTCCTGTTTATAACACCCCTGGCGGCCATCTCTGGCTGGCTGTGTTTACGGGGTGCACAGGACCACCTGCACTTCAACAGTCGCCTGGAGGCAGTTGGCCTCATCGCTCTGACCATCGCACTCTTCACCATCTACGTCCTCTGGACTCTGGTAGTGTATTACAAACCATTCAAATGGATTTATATGATTTATTCAGAATGCTTCAATTGACTTGTCTGAACATGTCTGGGTCATATTTCACCACAAAAATCAAAAGAAAATAAAGAAGAAATAATGCTTTGTGTTAAATAAATGTTTAAAAATTCCCGTTACCTTAAAGCAGGGGTGGGGAACGTTGATCCAGAAGGGCCACTCTCTTGCAGAGTTTAGCTCCAACCCTGAAAGAAACACTCACCTGCCTGTAACTTTAGTAATCCTGAAGACCTTGATTAGCTTCAGGTATGTTTGATTAGGGTTGGAGCTAAACTCTGCAAGAGAGTGGCCCTTCTGGATCAACGTTCCCCACCCCTGCCTTAAAGGGTTAGTTCACCCAAAAATGTCGTTCTACACCTGTAAGACCTCTGTTCATCTTCGGAACACATTTTGAGATATTTTATATTTAGACCGAGAGCTTTCTGGTCCTCCATTGAATGTATGCACGGTATACTGTCCCTTTCCAGAAAGGTAATAAAAACATCATCAAAGTAGTCCATGTGACATCAGTGGTTTACTTAGAATCTCTTGAAGCATCGAAAATACATTTTGGTCCAAAAATAACAAAAACTACGACTTTATTCTGCATTGTATTCTCTTCCGTGTTTGTTTTCAATCCGCGAACAAAGATTTGAACGCTTATGAATCAGTGAATCGATTCAGAATTCAGATCGCCAATGTCACGTGATTTCAGCAGTTTGACACGCGATCCGAATCATGAATCAATACAGTAAGTAATTATTGAAAGAATTTTCATTTTTGGGTGAACTAACCCTTTAAAGCAGCACCAGGTAACTTTTCAACCTTCATAATATATTTTCAAGACTCTTGTGATGATACATCGGCTTACAATAGGTTGAATGACACGTCTGCCGTAGCTTGACGGGGTCTGTATCGTTTTTAATCGTACTTTTAAAAATCGGGTTTCGGGTAGTAACCCGAGAACAAAAAGAACTACAAAATTCGACTGCTTTACCGCGTATACGTCACTTTCACCACAACCCCCACTTCCTTAAATTCGGATAGCGAGCCCAACTGTCGTTTGTTTGCCGGATGTTATAGTCATGGCCGAAGCAGGTTTTGTCGGAGGAAAGCAAAACAAGGAAACAATGCTGACTTGGCTGTCATGCTTGAGTAAATACATAAGATGTACAAAATCATATTTTAGGATACCTAACATGTCTGTGATATTTGTTTATTTGTCTTGCCTCAAGCTAAAATGCAAATCGATTTTTCAAAGTGGCAGATTCATCTATGTAGCTTGATATTATAATATTGACGATGTATGGTTATTACCTACCACTCAAACATTGAATTGAAGTATCATATAGATTCTGTAAAATGGTAACCAATAGACTAGGCTACTATAATGATGCTGGCTTGTAAACGTGAGCATCACGATCATTTGGCGTTTGAAAAAAATAAAACCAATGAAATTATATTCATATGACATGCTGAAACATATGCCACTGTACCTGGGATGAAGACATTTCACACGCGACGCAAGCAGAACACCTGCATGTGAACTCCTGCAGTGATCAGGGCTATCATGGTTGTCATGTCAACAAATGCACATGCGCATCCCCTGATGTAGGATGACAGAGTTTACGACAGTAGTAGAGGACAATACTGTTTCCCAACTGTAGGGGGACCCTGAGAGCAAAGCCTACCTGGTGCTGCTTTAATGCAAAGAAAATCTGATTCTCATTACTGTAATGCAAAGAAAAATCTGATTCTCATTAATGTAATGCAAAAAAACCCTGTCTCGTTACCAGTGTTGGGGGTAACGCATTACAAGTAACTTGAGTTATGTAATAAGATTACTTTTCAAGTAACTAGTAAAGTAATGCATTACTTTTCAAATTTGCAACAAAATATCAGTTACTTTTTCAAAAAAGTAATGCAAGTTTCTTTTTCAAATGTATTTGACTCAGCAGAGGTGCAGAGGCGTTGTGTCTGAACATGAGTTATTGTAGTCCTAGACTAAATTTGAGCATTTATTCATCTCACTTGCATAAAGATTGAGTATTCCTCAAATTGAATAAAATCAGTCAAATGCAAAATATGCAAACCTCCAATAATTAAATGTTAAATAAAACAAATATTTGTATGCATTTAATCTATCTTTATTGACCAATTTGCTGCTGACCTTTTAATGGTTTAGTTAAACCATGAGCAAAAATTACTAGATTTTTTTTTTTTATTGGTAAAACTTTTTTTCTCTTGCGTCCTATTCTTCCTTTATCCAGAATCGCAGAGCTGCACCCTCTACTGTTAATGTGGGAATTTGTATTTTTACCTCAGCCTGAGGCCTATTATTTCATTTTTGGTATGAAGAGGTTTTTAGATTTGCACAAAAATATATTTTTTTATGCAAAACTAACCCAGCCCAAGTGAGACGTAACACATTACTTTTCTTAAAAAGTTACTAAGTAACTCAATAAGTTACTTTTTAAGGGAGTAACGAAATATTGTAAAATGAAATAACTTTTCAAAGTAACTTTCCCCATCACTGCTTGTTACTCTAATTCTTAGAAAAATATAAATTGTTTACCGTTACATAGTAATATTTATTTGTAATGCCATTCATTTATGCTTATTGTAATACAAAAACATCTTCGTGTCCTGACATGATGTTTCCAATACTCCATCATTTCTTTTGTGCATTTTTCCTTTTTGATTTTGGCGTGAAATGTCACCCAGGCATGTTCTTCATAAGATTCACCATTTTAATCTGTAGGACCTTGTTTTGCAGGTCTCATTCCGCTACCACTGTCAGTTGTACTCTGAGTGGAGACGAACCAATCAGAAAGTCCGCTTGCTCATTCCTGACACCAAGGGTGCACACTCTACCCAGCATTCCTTGCTTTCCACAAAGCTGCTGAAAAAGACCGCAGACGAGACCATAGTATGAGAGATGTGGTGCAGGGGAGCGTGACCCTATCGCGGTGGTATTAGCGTGCTTCAGGTTCTTGACGCAGCGTCGTCAACTAGAGCCGCGGCACTTTTGGATGCATTCTTTTCTATTTAATCCTTTTTATCTAAATATGTGAGCACTTCATGTTTTTTTTTCATCAGTCTCTTTTAATGTTTTTGTTTTTAAGTGTGTTGTTTAAAGAAACCTTTTATTTATTTGGGGCTTGAACAGCCACGCTGAGGCCCCATACCTTTCAATATGCATTATATTTGAAACAATCAGAAATGTAACTTATGTGTATAGACAATTCCTTTTAGCACAGCGGCGAGGGATTACGACTCGAGTACGTACGGCTGCTGAAGCTTAAAACCAAACCTTTCTTTCATTTTTGATGTATTCTTTTTCTAGTCATCTACCTTCGAGTACTTTCCATCTTAACCCCACGGAGTCGCTCCTAAGCGATTCTCGCAAAAGATGTCCTCGCGGCTCCTATACGATTTAGTCAATATAAATGTATAAATATATACGCACTAAGTGAACGAGTAAGCTCTAAGCTTCAATCGACATGAGTATTATAGGGCCCTTTGTGCTTTGTGAGGTGGCCTGGGCAATGAATGTGGAGGCTGATGTATTTCTGTAGCGGATGTTTAAAATGTAGGCAGTTGAGGGGGGAAAAAAGAGTGCAATAACACGCCGCCATTGGCATGATTCTGCAGTGGACACTCGCAGGTTTTCATGCATGCCTATTTCATTTAGCAAATCATCAAATTGGTGACTGTTCATGTCAATTTTGCGTATGAATCAAAGGCTGTTTTTCCAAATCGAACAGCGTAAAACAGCACACGGTGGTTCTAAAGTCGTAGCACATTCTGACAACGTAGCCTAGATGTGAACTGATAAATTGTACATGCGTGTACGCTTTCGGGATACAAATATGTGGCAACTTAATTTGTTGTTGTTGAGTTGTGGTAAGCGCAGATGCTAACAGACCTCTACAGTTCATTGTTCTGAATCACTTTCAAATGGCTCGAATCATTTTTTTCTCTTCTTTTTTTTTGGTGAGTGTTTGAAGACGAATGTGTATGTGTGTTTACAGTATGCATTTTTTTTAAGCTCTGGCTCCTTGTGCTGTTTAGCTAGTATAAAATGGCTGAGGATGAGGATAGCATACTTGGGATTTTGTAGCAGTTTATCTTGTGAAAGATGCAGGTCAAGCCACAGAGGAAGAAGTAATTGTGAAATGAAACATCATTGCCAGACCAGTAATAAAACCCTCGTCCATTAATGGCACTGCAGTATCAAGCAAAGGTGGCTTTAAGCTGTGTGTTGTATTGGTGCAAGGAGGATACGCAAAACACCAACCATCAGAGCATTACGTTCCCTACATGAGATGTGCAACCTGTGGGAATGGTTCTTTGGGATATGCAGTGTTGTAATAATTGCACATTTGCCACTCCTAAAGTGGTCTTTTTGCGCCTTAGGCACTTGCTGATGAAGATCTAGGTCGGAATGAGGCTTGAACTTTTGCGGGAGAGGTCACTAAAGTAATCGTTCACCGGAAAATGTCATTATTTACTCACCCTCAAGTCGTTCCAATCTTGACTGCTGTTATTGTTGAACAATTTCGACGAATCATTATCGCTACATGAACCATGCGCTTGTTTCCAAGTCCATATGAACAGAGTAATCGTCCCTGATGCTCTAAAATCTAGCTGATTTGCCATGCCTGGTTTATTTTTTAATTTTGAAAGGCCCGTTCACACCAAGAATGATAACTATTAGCGTCCACACCAGCGGACTATATCGTTCTGTTCATTCTAAACGCCTGCTTGTCTGTCACTTTAAATGCTCGAGCTTGTTACAGCAGGATGGATTCTGATTGGCTGTCAATGTTTTTATCGTTCATCAGCTGGATAAAATCGTTCTGGAAGTGATTCCAGCGATATTGTTTCTCTGTGCTGTTATCGTTATAGCTGTGGTGTGAACTCTGCTATTCTTTAATATTGAGAGCAATTTTTAGAGCGATAACTTTATCGTTATCTTTATATTTATGGTCCTTTTTTTCATTCTGGATAGGGTTGCATGATATCGTTTTAGCATCAATATCGCCATTTGCGCATCTGCAATAGTCCCATCACAGAGTGAAAGTATCATTTACATGTGTTTTTAAGTCAAGTCAGGCTTAAAAACTGTGACTGTGTGTCAAGAACATCAAGTTTTCTGTGCACACACAGCATGTCAATGCAGAATTCAGTTCTCTTTCTCTCGTTTGATCTTAAACTGACGTGCAGGCAAAATTCATGTCTCTGCGAGTATCCTCATAAACACAGTCGGTTATGTGCTGTAAAAAATAGAAGAAAAAGCGGAATAGTGTCAGTGTGTCATTTACAAAGATCCATGCATTCGTCTTAAAGGGACAGCAGCCTAATGTACCTGCAGCTGGTGATCCAAGGAACAAAAGAGAAAGAGAAAATGACTTTTGTAGCTTTAACAAAGTAAATTGTATTAATTAATTACATTAGTTATATTTCAATTAAAGTTTTTTTTCAATATCATGCAGCCCTAATTCTGGAAAACATCTGTGAAAATTGATCACAAATCTTACTTATGAGTTTCACAAAATAATTTGGAACAACATGAGGTTGAGTAAATAATAACAGTGTTGAACTGTTCCTGTAAAGTTAATAAAATGAGCTACCTAAGATAATGTAGGTCCATTCATTCTTTTATTGTAAATTCTGATGCGTCTCAATTGTAAATGTGTAGATAAACTGATGTCTCTGTTATTAAGAAGTGTTGTGTGCTGTAGGTCCAGGGTGTGTGTGTGTGTGTGTGTGTGTGGAGCAGACAGGCCCATGAATGTCTGGATTATTTGCTGACCACTTTTTTTAAAGGACGCAGCTGATCGGCCTGCGGTTACACGCTTGTAGTTCACGCGGCAGAGCGGCGCTGACAAAGTTCAGCGCCAAAAACAAGTGAGTTTGAAACCAAAAGGTGCTTCTGTAGTTGGGAATTCGAACATGCAAAACTTTTCCCTCAAATTCATCCAACCCCCCCGTCTCCCGAGACCTCATTTCGCCTTGGAGAATGGGAGAAATGTCACCAGAAGAATAAAAACTTTAATGTAAAACCGTTTTCCTCTCTAAATGGATTTTTTTTAGTAAGGGGAAAAAGTTGTGCAATATTTACACAAACTATGATGGCATTATTTGTTAATTATTTTGATATTTTTAAAGGGTTAGGAATAATCCATCATTGTCGTCGTCTTTCCCATTGCTCAGTGTTTTTGGAAGGAAGTTGCTCTTTTGTGCTGATTTGAACCATAACCGCAGAGGTTTAACTAGTGGTTTTGGATCACCAACGACAGGCAACTTTCCCAGCTTACTGCTAACTTGAGGAATGCTGTCTCATTGTTGTGCTTCCACCTGCTTTCTTCACGTTTTGGGCCATTCCCTGGTTATTTTGCAATGTAGGGAAATACATCCAGAGTGCAATTTCAAAAATATTACAATGCAATTCTTACCTATAACCTTAACAATACATGTATGATATAAACATAGATGTAGATGTTGTTGCATATGAAGGACTTTAGGAGGAGAGGGACAATGTTGAACTCATCATTTTATTTGTATTTTTTATTAACTTGCAGTGGATGCCAATGAGCTGGCCAGCCACAATATGCAACCCTGCATGAGCAGTTCAGCAGCTCACATGTTGTTAATGACACCGAAACCTATCTGTTCCTCCAGTGCATGCTTTCTTATTTAAATACAATGGCACTTTCATTAATTTATAATGGAAATGCGGTTTCTGTTGTAAATTTCTGAGGGGGGTTTTAACTTTTGTTGCAGTTTTATAAAGGAGACATTTACAAAGCGGATCTGAACTAAACATGGTCACATGGTTTGTTGATTATGCTCTTATTTTGCCAGTGTGTGTTTTAATGTGTTCATACTGTATATCATTTTGCTTCTGTTTTGTTTTCATTTGTTCATCGAGCACAGGATTTTTATCACTCTGAACTTTTGAAATACTACAATGTTTATGTTGTGCAGTGGCTAAGAGAAAGATGTCTGTAATGTCCTCACCAAAATATGTTGGTGCTTTAAATCAGCCAAGAAAAGTGTGCAAAGCAAATTAAAAATGATGCTCTGGATCTGATAACTGTGCGGTTGTTCTTTTTTTAGAGATTGCACAATTTCATGATTACTTTAAACAACCCATTTTAATGAGTTAATGCTCTACATTTTGATATTACAAAGTACATTTTATAGGAATTTAACCTGAACTAAAGGGAATTGCAATTTAAAGAAAGTCAACACAATTGTCCAAAAGTGTTCCCATGCGTTCGCATGCATAATTTGACAAATCTACAGCTTGAATGGAAGTGACGAAAAAAATATTCTGTTCACAAGTGCTATTTTCTTGATGTGATATCACAAGTCACAAGTGATATTTTCTTGACCCTCCCAGTGATTTATCCTTGTTTTCTTCACACATTTCAACTTTTTACTGACATTTAGGCTATCTCTTGGATGATACAGAAATATAACTTTTGACAATACATTATAAGAAGCAAAATTGTGCAGTGTGGTGGAAATGACGGTAAAGCCACAATTTTTAATAATAAACATTGATTTATTAATTCACTCGTTTATTAGAAGGTAGTTTTAAACATTTAATTTTGCATTTGTTTAATTTATTTACATAGATCTTCTAATAACAAGAAGAAGAGGTTGAAATCTGTTGTTTTTAAATAGAAATCAACCCATTAATGTCATTTGATGGATATAAATATAACAACACTAGGGTGGCTTTTTTTAAATTATGAACACTGAAGTATTACAAATAAATAAATAAAGAGAGCTACAGTTGAAATATAGATAATAAATAGCACCAATAGGGAGACAAAGAACAGCCGCCAGAGGAAAGAAGAAGAAGAAAAAAATACAATAATAATAAAACCAAAGAAAAAATTAAAAATAAAGTGAATATTGGTATTGGTGAAATTCGTTGAGAATAACTTTAAATAATGGCTCATGGTTAGAAAATGTACATTTATGGAAATTAAATTTCGCTAGGAGAAGTGCCTTTTTAGTAAACCAAATGGAACATATTTCCAAAATAAAGAAAAATTAATGTACACACAATCAATAATATAATCTGTTAAAGCTCTTCCAAAAATGTTTGGTATAGTTACAGCCCCAAAACAAATGTACAGTATCATCTTGTGCGTTACAGAAATCACGTTTTATGGGGATACACAAGGGCGGCTTTCCTGAGAGGTTTAAACGAGAACGCGTCACACAGTTTCCCATCATGCCTCTCTTCGCCTCAAATATCAGCCTCGCTCCCTCTGCGTCGCCGCCATTTCACTAGGCGAAGGACTCAAGCAGAGGCTGAACACGTTCCGCGGTAGTGGCGAAACCTCATCTCACTGGGACAGCAACACGACTGAGCATTGATTTTACTACTTTAAATTCGTGTTTATTTTTATCTAGACATAGTCTGAGTGGTTTAGATCTTCATTATCTGAAAAAGGAAGAAAATCGCAAACATCTGAAGGCAAAATGTCGACTGAGGCTTCGCCAGAGAAACCAGGCCAAGGGTAACGCGACAACCGCTTGTTTTTTCAACCACGTTGTGCTTATATGTTTAAAACCGTAATATATGCAAAGTGTATTTTTATAATAATAATCGTAATAGTTAAGGTGAAATAAAATATCGTTTTTTTGCTTAAGGGCAAACTCGTTTGGTTGGTTCATATGTCCTGCTGAAACAAAGAGTCGTTGGATTCACAACGGCAGAAAACGAGCTAAGGAAACCTCATGCATAAAATGTGTTTTATACACGAAATAAAGCATATATACGACATATGAAACACTTTTTGTTAGGTAACAAGCTCAAAACGAGTGTCCTTTGTTTGCTGCTTGGCCTAAGTTAGTTGCATGTCTGTTCGGTTTTTTGCCCTCGTTAGATATTGTGATGTATTTATTTTTTAGACGCATTAACATCTAAGAAACCTTTAACTTAAAAATAATATATATATATATATATATATATATATATATATATATATATATATATATATATATATATATATATATAATTTTTTTTTATTTAACTTGAATTTATATTCGATTAATTTATGGTAAATTTAATGAAATTGCATCTAGAATGTACTTACCAATCTCTTAATAGCGAACTCAAGCAAAAAGATGAAATATATGTTTTCCCAAAAATGGCAAGTATAATTTTGGAAACCATTTGGTCTCAAACTAGTTAGCTTGGGTATTCAACCCTGTTACACCTTATTTGATGCATTTTATTTCTGAAAGCGTCTAAAATTGGGTATTCAAACTTTTAAGGTGGATGAAACCAAACTCTAGAACATAAATGGAAAACACAACTGCTCACTCAATCTCTGAGGTTGTTGTTTGAGAAAACTATTGATTTGCATGTTTCTTTCCACACAGAAATTCAGTGAACGGCAAGTCCAACCATGAGTCGAGAAAGGAGAGGCCCCAAAAGCGTGGTGGCGGGGGACGATTTGAACCTTACGGAAACCCCAACAAGAGATACCGTGTGTTTGTCAGCAACATTCCCTATGATGTTAAATGGCAAACGCTGAAGGATCTCATGAAGGAAAAAGGTAAGGTTTTGTGCTGCTTGGTTGTATATCCTAGGTTAGGTTAGGAACTTTTTTTGTTTTAGTTTTGGGGGTTTTGAAGGTGGCCAACTACACAGTTGCTTTAGGTCAGAGGATAAACATCCCATCATGGGGAAGTGGTCTTGGATAAAAGGCTGTTCGAAAAGTGTCTTGAAGGAATAAGGCTGTTGTGGATAACGTTAAATTATTCAAGATTCCTAATGTGGCTGGATGGCACTTTAAACTTGTGCTAATTGCACATACATTTAGAACAGAGTTTAATTCATTCTTATGAATCTGATGCCATCAATCGGTCTCTTTGGCTTTGGAGAAAGTGTTTAGATTTCACCCTAACCTGTTGGATAGTATTTCAGAACAACCCATGAGTGGTAACATTTTTCCCAATCCATGTGTAGTACCCCCTCCATGCCTCATGATTCGTACGCATGGGGAATTTCATGTGGAAATTGTTGCTTGTAGAATTAAATTGCATTTTCTTTTTTAGGTTTGCCAGAGTGAATGTTGTTGCAGCAGATCTTCATTATTGTGCCCTTAAAAAATGGATGTGATTGATTTCTGGGGGTACAGGTCTACAGAGTAAAGCAGCTTCTTAAGCTGGTCCTTGTTTTATCTTATGGACAGACGTTCTTGCTGGAGAAATGCCAGGTGGTTCTTCGATGTAGTTTTTGACAAACAGACTAGACCTTGTTTGGGTTTGCAGTCTCATCGGATGCAAAGTCAGCATCTAATCCTATTCTTGAGTGTTCATCCAACGGGATTTGTTGGAGCTGGTTTGGCTAATCGATTAAATTCAAGAGTCTCAATGCCAATTGTTTAGTTGGGAAGCCAAGTTGGTTCAAGGTGGATGAGGTTTCAGTTTCTGTAATTTCAAAACTTTTATTTTATAACATAGGTTTAGCCATTTTTATTTACTTACTTTTTTTGCCTTATCGACACGGTTTAGGTGTGTTGAATGTTTTGGAGGTAGCCGAAGACGTGTTAACCTTAATAGACGTTTTCATTGACGTCTAACAAAGACCTTAGTTGGCAATCCATCCAATTTTCGATGGCTCGGGAGGTCAAATCCTTTTGATCAGTCTTGGATGTTGAGGATCCCAGCAAGGACAGCTTAAGAAGTTTTCCATAAAACCTTTTACAGCTTGCTTCTTGTAGACCTGTACCAGAATTTGTGCTGCTGAGGTGCTGGGGGAGGAGGCTCTGGACTCGCAGGCCGAGCTCACTCCCACCGTCCCCCCGTTTGTGTCTGCTCTAAACCCCAATTGTTCTCTCGGCTTCTCTCCCCTTGGTGTGTGTCGTCTGGAATCTGATTTGTAGTGGGTGAGGTAACGTACGTGGAACACTTAATGGACGGAGAAGGCAAATCAAGGGTAAGTGCAAGAGACGAACCTCCCTTTGTCCGCTTGAGTTCTTACATGTACTCTTAGATTTTAATGTGGGATGTTCAGGACTGGGTTGAGAGTTCAAAATGTGTTGTCTTGGGTGGCATTCGAACAAAAAAGGACGCCGACTGCGGTTCTGAGTGGAACCAGTTATATAGTAATTCTGGTTTTTGTTTAAGAGGTAGATTTATTGCACTGCGAGTCATTTCGGACTTCAGGTGGTGTTCAGTAACTAAACAAGGATAACATGGCGTCAATGATTTGTTGAGCGAATCTAGTGGGATAACAACAGAAATGGAGCTTGAATGCGTAATTGGAACTGAAGGCCGGTTGTGTATTCTGGTCGTCAATTAATCCTGTCAGCCATATTGAGTTTGGATGTAATTATGCTTTAAATGTAACTGTTTTGCAATAAGTGAACACCACAGCGAAGTATTATGATTATACATATTTTGTATCAATTTAGTGTGTCTGAATTACTTTTTAAAGGTTTCCAGAGTCAGTTGTCAATGATGTCTTGTGGCTTTTTTTCTAATTGTTTCTCTCATTACTGTTTTATTTGTTTGTTCATCCTGGCTGGTTTTCTGACTGAACTAAGGGTTGTGCGTAAGTATCATTCAGCCCGTCGTTCATTTTTCATATTTGTCTGTTCTGCTTTTATAACTGTAGCTAACACTTATTTTTTTCTCGAAGTGTGGTTGAGTTCAGAACTGAAGAACTTATGAAAAAAGCTGTAGAGAAAGTCAACAAACATGTCATGAATGGCCGTCCTCTCAAGGTCAAGGAGGTGAGTGCATCTTCTAGATTAATAAAACTGGGTGAATATAGCTAAAAGTATCTATTTCCAGTCTTTTGATGACCTTTCAATTTCTTGGCATTTTTTTGGTTGTTTATTGTTTAGCCCAATTCCAATGAATCCCCTGTGTTTCTCTCTCAGGATCCAGATGGAGTAATTGCCCAGCGTGAAGCTAATCGGGCTCACGGGGGTGGTGGCGGTGGTGGACCTCCAGGCATGGGTGGAGGAATGGGAGGAGGAATGGGAGGAGGCATGGGAGGTGGTATGGGAGGTGGCATGGGGATGGGCCCTGGGCCTGGCGCTCCTCCACTGGTCAACATCCCTCCCAGTCTCATGAACAACCCCAACATTCCCAATGAGATCATCCATGGACTCCAGTCAGGAAAAATCGGAAGCACCATTTTTGTGGCCAATGTAAGACTTTGAATTCACTGTGTAACCAAACATTGAGTTTTGAAACGTGACCCCTGATTATTCGTATGGCATCTGTCTGCACAGCTGGACTACAAGGTTGGATGGAAGAAGCTCAAAGAGGTGTTTGGAATGGCTGGAGCTGTTGTGCGTGCTGATATCCTGGAGGATAAGGATGGGAAAAGCAGAGGCATGGGAACGGTCACATTTGAGATGCCCATTGAGGCCGTTCAAGCAGTGTGTATCCTTCACGATAGCTTTTGATATGTGGTATTGGTTGGAATAAAGTGATTTAATGTGTAATATAAAATGTGCAATGCTTAACGTTTTCCTTAATGGATGTTAGCCATGTTCAATGGACAGCTCCTCTTCAACCGGGTCATGCATGTCAAACTGGTAAGTAATCATGTAGGTTTAGCGATTAAATTGGCCATATAATTGGCAATAAGCTCATCAAAATCTTCCTTTTCAGGATGAGAAATCCCTTCCCAAAGGTGACTTTGCACCTCCAGATCGTCCTCCAGCACTTCCTCGTAAGTGATGACTTCATATAAACATTCATCTTTCAATTGGCTAGTTTTTTTCTTCCTCTAAACCAATTCCCACAAAATCATGCAGGTGGTCTGAGCGGTGTCGGTCTCGGTTTGGGACCCGGCGGTCAACCCATTGACGCTACCCAGCTCAACCGGGGTGGAATGGGCAATATGGGACCAGGAGGTAAAAGCATGTTGCCAGTTGAACTTGTTGGATTTTTTTTTTCTGCATGTGTACTCACTGACCATCATTCCCCACCCCTCTCCATGAATAATTTTCTTTGTAGGAATGGATGGAATGGGCTTTGGTGGCATGGGTAGAGTGGGAGGTATGTGTTTCTCAGGACATCTCCTCAGCCATTTTTTTTTTTTTGGACATTTTTATTGATCTGGAAAGAACATGTAGGGGTATGATTTGTAGTTTAAAGGTGGTCTGGTCTGTCTGTTTGGATTGGTGGAATCCAAACTGCATCTACATACTAACTGCAGAAGAGTATCAAATTATCTTCAGTGTTTTTGTATTTTGTCACTGCATTATCTTCAGAAAATTTAAGTTAGTGCTGCTTTTATGTTTTTTGTTTTGTTTTTCATTGCATTGTATATAGTATGAAATTTCAAATAATTATATTTCAGGCATGGATAATTTTGGAGGAGGCATGAACAACATGGATCGTTTTGGACCCTCTGGAATGGGAAGAATGAATGGTAAATGTGCTTACGTTATTTATTTTTTTATTGTTATAAATCTCATTTGCTGTTTAGTTTTAAGATTGAAACTTGTTTTTTAAATTGCAGATATGGATCGTGGAATTGGCGGTGGTTTTGATAGAGAATTTGGTGGCCGTAATGACATGGGAATGTCCCGTAGCAACTTCGGAGACTCTTTTGACCGAGGAATGGGTTAGTGACTTTCAATCTTCCCTCATTTACATTAATTAACCAATAATTGAATATAAAGTGATTTTTATATAAAATTTTGCTTTTTAATTGATTGCCAGGAAACACAATGGGAATGGATCGCATGAATTCTGGCATGGACCGGCTTGGTGGTGGTGGTGGCGGCGGCGGCGGCATGGACCGCATGGGAGGACTAGACCGAATGGGAATGGATCGTATGGACCGCATGTCTGATCTGGACCGGTTGGGAACTGGCTTTGACAGAATGGGTTCAGGTCTTGACCGGCTAGGGCCCAGCATGGATCGGCTGGGATCAGGCCTTGACCGCATGAGCTCCAGTGTGGACCGCATGGGCCCTGGTGGGTTCGACCGCTTGGGCCCGTCCAGCATGGATCGTATGAGTGGCGGAATGGACTTTGCCTCTCCTATGGGCATGGACAGGATGAACACAGGCCTTGACCGAATGGGTTCAAACTTCGACCGCATGGGTTCCGGTGGCATGGACCGCTTCCCCTCTTCAGGTCTTGACCGCATGGGTACCAGCATGGATCGCATGGGCTCTGGTGGCGTCGGTGGTCAGTTTGATAGACCTGCAGATATGGACCGTGGCAACTTCGGCACTCCTTTCAGTGGGTCTGGACAAGGCGGGCCAGGGGCTGGTGGAGCCAATGCCAGGAAGGGCTGCCAGATTTTTGTCAGAAATGTAAGCATTTGATTTTGCTTCTTTAAAAAAATTCATGTATGATCACAAACTGGTGTTATAGGCTATATTTGTTCCTGCCCACACAGCCTTTGTTATATCAGCAGACAAGAAAAGTTGATTCAGAAGTTATAA
This sequence comes from Gobiocypris rarus, assembly GCA_023029165.1. Classification (NCBI taxonomy): domain Eukaryota; kingdom Metazoa; phylum Chordata; class Actinopteri; order Cypriniformes; family Gobionidae; genus Gobiocypris; species Gobiocypris rarus. Next base: position 17,990,484 of record CM040929.1, read on the forward strand.
TTTGATTTAAAGACAAACCCTCTAAATGTTGTGTATATAATTATTTTTTTCCCCATTTGTAATGTAATTGTCTTTTTTGTTTGGTTTTACAGCTGCCATTTGACTTCACCTGGAAGATGTTGAAGGACACTTTCAATTCATGTGGTGAGTTGTTTTTTTTTTCTTCATGTTTTGCAAACCCATACATTTTCTGCATTGACAATTCATTATTCATTGTGACATGCATTTTTGTTTTTCCACTTCTAACAGGCATTGTTCAGTATGCGGACATAAAGATGGAGAATGGCAAATCCAAGGGCTGTGGTGTGGTGCGCTTTGATAGTCCTGATACTGCCGAGCGAGCCTGTCGTACCATGAACGGCTACCGGCTCAATGGACGAGAGATTGACGTCAGGATTGACAGAAATGCATAAGTCATATCTTGCCTTCCACATCTGATTCCCTCCACCCCACTCATGATGCTTTCCAATTGATTTGTCAAGTTACATATTTTTATTTGTGCCGAATGGTACGCTTTTAGTTTTGCTTATGACTTTTAGAGACCAAATGTTTGTTTTTTTTCTCCCTACTTTTTATTGTGATGCTTTCCAAGAAATTGCCTTTGTTAAAGGTTTGCTAATAAATCTCAACATTGAGAACCTACACAGTGATGTTGTGTGGTCCTTTCATCGTTCTCACAAGGAAATCTCTGAGGATTGCTGATTGTGGAGTCACAGACGTCCATGCCCCGCCTACCTTTGTTCTGCTACAAATACCCCTCACTGCCTTTGACAATTAGCCCTAACCTTACTCCAACTACAAATCTCCAATTTGGCCTGTCTTAGCCAAGTGGAAAGTGGCATTTAATTGCCGGCAGCTCAACAAACAGGTTTCATTTTCATTTCATTTATTCCATGCAATGGCACAAAAAGTACAAGGTAGACAAATTATAATTTAAGTCATATAGTGCTAGGAAAACAAAAAACAAAACAAACAGAATATAAAGTATTCAAATATGACGATCGAATTCTGCCTGAAAGGGAGTGGGCAGAAGACTACTTATTTAATCCCACCCCAGTTAAACATTTAGTGATTAATAATAATTAATCCTTCATTGTTATATTTCTCACGGATTACTTACAAATGTTATATCATGGTGGTAACAAGTAACAAGTAATTTTTTTAACAATTTATACTAACAATGTAATTGGAATAAGCAATAGCAACAATCACGCTATGTTCCCATCACGTTGGCTTATGATGCATCTTGACCAAGAGCTAGCAAAGGGGAATGTTTGTACAATTTGTATTGCAATGTTGCAGGTCAATTTGACCCACCTGTTTTCATCAATATATTTTTTACACTTTTTTTTTTTGTCGTTTCTAAATTACCCTTGGCAGTGTTGCCAAGCTTGGGATACTTTTACATGCTCGCTGTGTTTTTTTTTTTTAGTCCACAGGTTGAAGCGTCCTTCGTCACTATATTTTTACCTGGATTCGGTTGGTTTTGTAAACCTGATATTTACATTTATTCTTTTGAAGAAGCATAAAAAAATTGCAAAGAAAAAGTGTGGCAAAAAACGCTGCACAACGCGAAGAGGTGACCGGACCCTGAGGAAGATTGTGGAGAAGGACCAATTCCAGACCTCGGGGGACCTGCGGAAGAACTGGACTGAGTCTGGAGTAGAAACATCCAGAGCCGTGTGCAGGAAATGGGCTACAGGTGCCGCATTCCCCAGGTCAAGCCACTTTTGAACCAGAAACAGCGGCAGAAGCGCCTGACCTGGGCTACAGAGAAGCAGCACCGGACTGTCGCTCAAATTTTGCATGTCATTCGAAATCAAGGTGCCAAAGACTGGGGAGAAGGAAATGCCAAAATGCCTGAAGTCCAGTGTCAAGTACCCACAGTCAGTGATGGTCTGGGGTGCCATGTCAGCTGCTGGTGTTGGTCCACTGTGTTTTATCAAGGGTCAATGCAGCTAGCTATCAGGAGATTTTGGAGCACTTCATGCTTCCATCTGCTGAAAAGCTTTATGGAGATAATTTTGTTTTTCAGCACAGCATAGAGAATCTGTGGGATATTGTGAAGAGAAAGTTGAGAGACGCAAGACCCAACACTCTGGATGAGCTTAAGGCCGCTATCGAAGCATCCTGGGCCTCCATAACACCTCAGCAGTGCCACAGGCTGATTGCCTCCATGCCACGCCGCATTGAAGCAGTCATTTCTGCAAAAGGATTCCCGACCAAGTATTGAGTGCATAACTGAACATAATTATTTGAAGGTTGACTTTTTTTGTATTAAAAACACTTCTTTTATTGGTCGGATGAAATATGCAAATTTTTTGAGATAGGAATTTTGGGTTTTCATGAGCTGGATGCCAAAATCATCAGTATTAAAACAATAAAAGACAAAAACAATATTTCAGTTGGTGTGCAATGAATCTAAAATATATGAAATTTTATCATTACATTATGGAAAATGAACTTTTATCACAATATGTAAATTTTTTGAGAAGGACCTGTACATGTGCAATTTTGCAAAGTATTCATTTTAACGTTTGCTGTTTTTACCTTTTTTATTGGTTCGAACCTGACGTGATGCTAAGCACTTTTCCACGTCAAAGACCGTTTTTATAAAGATGAACGTTTGCATAGATGTTAGCATACGAACACACTCTTAAGAGTCTGCCGCTTTAAATGCTCAACGCAACATGTTAATTATTCATTAAAGAGGTTGCCGGTTTTACTTTTTTTGGTTAGAGCCTAACGTGGCTAATCACTCATATCAAAAACCGTTTTTATAAAGACAAACGTTGGTGTGGATTTTAGTGTACACGCACTCTAAGATCAAATCTGTGTATGCACGTTTTATAAACGAGGCCCGTGGTGCTCATTTTTAATGACTGCACTGCGTTCAGAGCGTTTAAAGTGGCAGATGTCATAACTGAAGCGGAGTGATCCATGCCAATACCAAACCAAAAATTGCTTACATTTTAGGTTTTTACATTTGTGATATTTTCTGTTAAACTTTGTTAGGAAATTCTGAATGGTACAAAACTCGGTCTAATTAAATAAAAATCAACAAGAAACCTGTGAATCAAGAGTTGTATTTATTTGAAGGATCTGAACAAATGTACACACACCGGTCCATTGGTTGTGGTCTCTAAGAAGGATAAATGTCTATGCTGTACATCGATGTAAGTAGACTCACGTTTTGTCATGCTCTTGATATTGAGGGCTGGGGCACACAGCTTTTTGACCACACACACACACAAATACGGCTCAATTGTTGGAAGAGTAAGCGATTGATACAGTTGTATGTCTGAGACCGCATAGACTTTACAATCCAAACTGTAAAGTTTACGCATTTGATACAAAGAAAACAAGAAATGGCCTCGGCATTGGAAGAATGGGTGGGTTCGTGTGGACCTAGATTTGGACATCTTTTGCAAAATAAAATACAAAATAAAAGTTCAAATAACATTTAAAATATATTTTATATGTATTTAAAGATCTATATACAAATTCTCTAAGACACTATCATTCGTGACCAGAAAAAAAAGACAACTACAGTAGGATTTAGGTTGGCAAAAAAAATTAAGGCAACCAAAATATGTGTGCGCTACACTTTACAAATATATTGCTGAAGTAGTCCTTTTATTTTACATACAACAGCAATCTCAATAGCAACTGGCCACTGCACATAAGAAATCAGTGTCACACACTTCCATTGTAAAATGATACACTCGCTTACTCAAAACCACAAACACACTCAATGCATAGGCACACACAAATTCTATACATGTGGATTTACAGTTTAAAATTTTTTAACTTAAATATTTCTGATAGTGAAATGATTGTGATATGGTAACAAGTTTTACATATTTGGCCTCCCACACAATAAGTTTGGTCCCATCTTCAGGCTTAACACATCTTATCTTTTGGGGGGAAATTTGCAGATTTCTGCAGAAATAGAACAATATGAACTGTCATTTGGAGTCAATGCAATAATTCAGATTAAATAGAACTAAAACAAATGTTTTTTTCAATAGTTAAGGAACGAAGCTACCCGATAAACAATGTGCATTAACAACCAGAGTAGCAGATTAACTATAAAACTTTTTTAATTAAGCCCAAAATAAAATAAAAAAAATAAAAAAAATAATTAATAGCATACAGCCCACTTTTAGGAGGAGTCTTGCATCCCAGAGCTCAAATCAGAGAACAACTTAACAATACATAAATTAGACAATGAATAATAAACAAAACAATTAAAATAAACAAATATATAAATTTTTACTCATAAATACATCTGGACATTGGTATTACTACTCGCTTGGTGTTGTTTGTGGAGTGGGAGAACGAACGATGAAAATGAAGCTCGAGTTGTGAAAATTCCCACCAGTTGAGCTTCCGGACGTGACGAGTCCGAGGAGTCCGAACCTTGTAGCTGCTCCTCTCTCCTGAGGTCTGATTACTGTTGGGACACATTAACAGTGTTTGAATACTGTGGCTATTAATTCATTAATACGCAAGGTATAACGGTCAACTATCAAGAACTACAAACCCAGGACAACTGCGACAATCCACACTTACTGTTTCACTCTCCTCTTCGTCCTCTGGAAGGGTCTTAGACCCTGTGCCGAAGTGCAGAGGAGAATACACCCAGCTTTTGTCTTCTGGAGGCTGTTGGTTCACAACCAAGACAGCAGAGGGAGCCAGAAGGAGTGGAGACACACAGGCAGCCAGTAGAAATATGCAGAGAGAAAGACAGGAAGACAAGTGGAGAGTGCCAGAGAGGAATATTAGAAATGCAGTGTGTAGAGATAGAAAAGGAGCCCCGCACACATGACATGCGGCAAGATTGCCAGAATTCTAATTCTGCTGTTAAAAAAAAAAAATATATATATTTTGGCCACAAATTAATAATTAGTTCCTTTACCTAATAAATACTTTAAAGCACGTTTTACTGATTCATTCCCTCGCTTCAAGTTAGCTTCCTTTTTTACTAAATCGTAGTCATCTTCTAATAATTTGTTCTCTTGATTTAGTTAAATCAATAAACCAGTAAGTCTTGGGAACAAATTCTTAATTAGTGGCTATAATTTAACTATAACAACTGAATGAATTAGTAAATCATGGCCACGACTTAGAAATTTGTTCCCTCGTTCAATTTCATTGAACCAATTTGTTTCCTTATTTTGATTTAACAAAATCAAGGGAACAAATTATTACAACATGGCCAAGAAAAAAAAACCCATGGGAACAAATCAGTAAAACGTAGCCTAGAAATCTAGACGTACTCTAGCGGCAGCAAATCTAATTTGCCGTGAGTGTAGTCCAGCAACTCTCCGTTGGCTTGCGAGCTGGAAAAACCAAACTCTGGTCAGGCCAATCACATCGTGTATAGAGTCGGTGGGCGGGCTTAACAATGACAGGAGAGTTGCCACGGTTCCGCCCGCTACTTGTAAACAAAGAAGCTGGCGAGCGGCGGTCTTTTGAACAGGCTTTGGCCGCGACTCTGAAAGACTTGGAGTTTAGTACCGTTCTTTGTTCCTTTCTCAAAGAAAAGCTTAAGTCATTCTTAAGAAGGGAAGATGTGTTCGGAGTTTTGCCGACCGGATAAAGCGAATGTTTAATCTATCAACTAGGCTCTGGTTGGTTGTAACGCTATCCTATTGCGTGCAGAGGGAATTTGAAAGACAACCGTTTATCCCGCCCCTCGGATTGAGCCCTGTCAATGGTGAGTTCCCAGACCCAACATCTTGATGTGGGTCTGGCTTGTCAGGCTAAGCAAAACGTGCTTATATTAAAGCAAGTCATGGGAACGAATGATTCATTCATGGCCACAATATTAAAACTAGATAAATTATTAGAGCCCTAGGCGCGATGCAAGTGTCTTTTGCTAGTTTCAGCTCGACGCAGTTATCATTTTCACATCCAGTGCCACGTTGTTTAAATGGCAAATGCACTCGCGGCCATCTGTTCGCTTATGGGAGTGCTGGTCTGAAAACGAGGTGTGTGCAAGCGAACTGAAACTGAAAACAACTGCGCCATTGACCAACAAAAACCTGGTCTAAAGTCAAAAGCGCAGTATGTTTTGTGTTATTTAAAGGGCGTGTTAGTAATATGCGCCTATAGGCGGGTGCACAACGCGAGTACACTGCTTATTACACACACAGCAGCACACAAACATTTTTAAATATTAAAAATAAAGATTCCTCTCTGGAGAAACCTTCAGTCTTTTCACTTGCAAAATTCGTCCATGTAAATAGCGAATCCCCATGGCTTTTAAAGGGAATGGGAGACTCTGATTGGTTTATTGCACGTTATGCCCAAAACACACCCATAACTCATTAAGAGACTAGGTACAAGGCTTTTGGACCATAAGCCTGGCGCGCTGACTGTTTTCTCGAAAAAGGGGATTTGGACGTAGCCAAGGTGCACTTGTGCCATGCGTTCAGATCATTAAAATAGGGCCCTTAGTTTGTGGTAACAAATTCTTAATTCATGGCCACGATATGTACATATTTTTTTTTTACGCATGTCATGTGCAGCCCCGCAGATAGACAAGTAAAAGATTTGTGAACGTTAATAAGGCTGGAAAAGCCTTGTAAACAAAGAAGCTGGCGACAGTAATCTTCTACAATGTGTGATATATGATGCAAATTTATAGTAATGTATATTTTTGTAGCCACTGCACGAAGATGAAAATCTAGACTGAGTTAAAAGCTGTAATCTGGTGAGTCAAAGAGAGAAACTTTGAATGAGAAGGAAGTGAAAGAATAACAAATCACAAACAGTAAATATGCGTTTGCAACACATTTTACTTTAGTAGCTACTATATAACGCAAGTGTTTTCAGAATAATCAATGAGAAATACTCACGGTCAGGACTTAATTTTATCTATAAGGATTTGATTGGAAAACCTAACACTGATATTATATGACTTTAATTACATCAGCAAACACGAAAAGTAATTCAGTTGTAGATAAGTTATATTTTGATTCAACACTGTAAAAAGGTTGCATTTCAGTCATTTTAATACAAAATGTCATGTTTATTCTGTTACTTGAGGCTTCTTTTAATTGTAAAGTTCACACAATTCATTTTGCATAATAAAGTGTTATTACACCATTCAGTGTATATAACATTATTCAAATCTTTCCAAACATTTCTAAACTAATGAAGGAGTGATTTTGGTCATCTTATGTCACCTGATTGTGTTTCCTGTGTCTTAGAAACAGTTGTGTCTTGCTCCAAAACTATTTTGAAGGGGACAATAATGGAAAATTGTCCTAAAAATGCTATGTAAACATTTTCACAACGTTGGAACATTGCACTGAAATCTTTGAGACTGTGCCTTGACATATACACTGATCAGGCATAACATTATGACCACTGACAGGTGAAGTGAATAACACTGATTATCTCTTCATCACAGCACCTCATAGCTGTAGACCAGTCAGGGTGCCCATGCTGACCCCTGTGGGCACGTGAGCATCAGAACTGGACCACAGAGCAATGGAAGAAGGTGGCCTGGTCTGATAAATCACGTTTTCTTTTACATCATGTGGAAAGCCGGGTGCGTGTGCACCGCTTACCTGGGGACACATGGCACCAGGATGCACTATGGGAAGAAGGCAAGCCGACAGCAGAGGGAATGTGATGATTTGGGCAATGTTCTGCTGGGAAACCTTGGGTCCTAACATCCATGTGGATGTTACTTTGACATGTACCATCTACCTAAGCATTGTTGCAGACCATGTACACCGTTTCATGGAAACGGTATTCCCTGGTGGCTGTGACCTCTTTCAGCTTACAAAAAGTAACAAATCAAAAATGGTTCAGGAATGGTTTGAGGAGCACAACAATGAGTTTGAGGTGTTGACTTGGCCTCCAAATTCCCCAGATCTCAATCCCATCGAACATCTGTGGGATGTGCTGAACAAACTAGACCGAAACCATGGAGGCCCCACCTCGCAGCTTACAGGACTTAGAGGATCTGCTGCTAACATCTTGGTGCCAGATGCCACAGCACACCTTGCAGAGGTCCGGTGGAGTTCATGCCTTGACGGGTCAGGGCAGTTTTGGCAGCAAAAGGAGGACTAACACAATATTAGAATAATATTAGGGTCATAATGTTATGCCTGATCGGCGTATAGTTGTATAAATTGAGCCATTGCAATTGTTTATCACAAAATAATTTCAAAGTTATTATTGTGGGCTCATTTGCATAGAAACGTCTTAAAGGTACAGTAACAGCCTGTTTAATTCTAGTAGTCAATGGGTAGAATAAAGTTACAATAGTCTAAAAAACTACGAACATCAAAGGCTAACTTAAGCCAATTAATTCTAAAACTACCTCTAAAACTAGTTTCCACTAAAACTTACATTGTGCCTTCTTCTGTGTGTGATGGGCTGACAAACACAGACGCTGCCATCAGAGAACTTACAAGAGGCAGAGAAAGAGAGATTGGACAGACACGGCAGAAAAATAATGAAAGATGGCAGAATGGTAATGAAAAAGTCAAGGAGATGGAGTGCAGTTTATCAGTCGATAAATGAAAGAATTGACAGCTCCATTAATAAGAGGAAAGAGCAACGGAGCAGCTGGTGCAGGGTGTAAATGGATGAATAATTCAAGAGGTGGCGCTTGCGTGTCTCTAGGCCTCTTTTCAGCATGCAACGGGTTTAAGAGGCATCTGAAGGGCCTCAATGTGTCTAACAAACGATAGTGATCGCCATTTCTTACTTTTCTTGACTGTACTCAGAAACATCCCTGTGGATGCATTGCACCGTCCCGTTTGTTTTGTCATTCATAGGCCAGGATGTGTCTATTGTATTGGTGTTATTCAGTTACCACACATACAGTAGAATGGTATCGTCAGCATTTAGAAATAAACAAAAGGGCTCAAACTTCATTTAAATGGGTCTTATACAGTCATACAGAAACTGAAGATAAAAATAAAGAGCCAAAGGAGCTCCTAACACCTCCACACACAAACACCCACGTGCCAACAGAGACCCTCTGTGAGATTCTGTCTTCTGTCCCGTATTGGAGACATTTCCTTTAGTCACCATTAATTCAACAATGGTCACATTAGCATAGCGTATTGCAGGGAGCACGTAGTGTAGGATCAAGAACACGTTGCGGTCATGTATAACCCAAAAATTTATATATTTTTACATGAAGAAAATATTAGAAGTCTTTTTTTAAGTATCATTGTAACATTATTTCCATGACAGTTAAATTCTCATTAAAAAAAAAAAAACCTCATTCTCCGAATCATAATGCATGTAATGTTTTCTGAGATTTTCTGAACATGATTTTTCTTATTAAATAAAAAAGAAGAAGTAAATCCAAAAAGTATATCAAATAGTATTAATTTATACATACATACAATTAAAATATATTCTTGCATTTTGCCTGACATATAGTAAAGATTATGGGAAAATGTTAATTGTCATAGAAATAATGCAAAAATATGCTTTTTTTCCTTATGGAACATATCGTTTATTATTTTTTATTTTAAAAATGAAATATAACCCAGCCAATCATCTTTCTTGTATTCGAGTAAAAATATATAAACATCCTTCAATGAATGAAATTTTTTTTTAAATAATAAAACATCATAGAATATATCATGAACTTTAAAGCTACATCACTGGTATTTTTTTCTTATTTTTAACTATAAACCTCACAAAATGTTGTTAGATTTATGCTTAAAATAATAGAACAATTATTTGACAATGCGTTACAAAAATAAACTTAATTCAAGATTCAATCTTTTAATAAGTCTTAATATCTTTTAAAATAGCTGTTTTGCGTTTTAAGTAAATTTATCATGTTTTAAGGATGTATAGATACTAAGACAAAACATTTTTTTTTGCAGTGCAGACACATTTGATTATGTTCTTTTATGCTTTGACATAAGGGCATCAGGTGGTTGACCTGCCTGATGGATTTTTTTTTCTATATAAAAGCAGTACATATTTTTAGATTTTCGTCTTTTTATATTTCTTGTATGTAGCCATCTGACACGAAAGGCTTTTTAATTTAAAAGAGTGCAACGGTCATCCTAAAGTTGATGGAATACATATTTTTCATTGATGGAATACATATTTTTAGTTCAGATGAGTGAAGGGCTTACAAAATAAATGTCTGTAATTGGCACATCATCATCCTCGTCCACAGAGGCACGGCTTGTACAGCCTGAGGCCTGACTGGCGCAGTCAGATTCTACAACTATCCTGGGGCTCGCTGGGACGGAGGACGAGGCTTCTGGAAACGTCTCTGGAGCTTCACTACATGTGGAAAAGGAAATCATTTTCAGTGAACAAAACAATTCGGTCTGTTCTTCTCACAAAACTATCGAATGATTTCAGAAGAGCTGGAATATTGAGCTTAAATCTTATGGGGCACATTTTGGTAGTTTTATGGTGCTTTTTTGTCCTTTTCAAAGTCATACTGATTTGCAATGATGAATAAAAATAGATAAAAAAATACATTACATCTAAATAAAGAAATAATACTTAATATTTAGATAAACAATTATATTATTTTTGGGTGCACTATGTCTTATATTGCCACTGGTCCTGGCATGCACAAAAACATTTGGGTACTTAGTGTCAATGTGATTAAGGGTATGTTCCTCTGTGGCAGTTTCCATGGTGTAGTTTTGCCATCACTATGAGGAGCTTTAGCAGGTGAGCTCAGCTGAATGAAGCATGTCTAATTCCTCATTCCCATGATACCCCTGATTGATCCACACTGCTCTTGATTCAACAAAACATTTGAATCATTGCTCTTAATTCCATTACACTTCATTGAGATTTTTATATTTATTATATTTTTTGAGTAAATATATAATAAGTTCTCATGACTGTGCAGGTAGTTTCTCAGTTTTTAGTGCGCACCTGTTCTCCGGCGATACCTGGGGAGCCACGAGGGTGGGCTCGCTGTCGTATCGCCCCTCCACATCAACCTCCACTGTAATGGTCTGCTGGTCCTCATCCTGCATTCTACAACAACACCAGCAGAGGGCTCAGTCACACCAAACAAACATCACTATGAGCAAATCACTCTCCTTCCATTAAGAAGATCAAGCCCAAGATGGGAATAAACATTGTAAAGGTCTGTTCATTGCACAAAGTGATTGTATATAGCAGGGGTGGGGGTGGGGTACAGAAACAAAGTACAGAAATTAAATGTGTACCTATACCATTGGGAATAAAATTGCTGTAAAAAAGTGTTTCCCAAAGTTGGCTAATACCATCAGAAGAAAAATGGCTGATAAGTACTAAAGAAAAACAAATAATATAAATAAGAAATTCAAAGCAAGCAAAAAAACAAAAAAACAAAACCAGACCAAACAAAAAAAAAATCAAAACAAAACATAAATATAAATTCAAAGCAAAAAAAAACGACAACCAAAACAAAAAGGACAGAACAAGACAAAAAAAAAAAAATCAAAACAAATAATAAAATAAAACCACAAAAAAGTCAAAAGTCCAAGTACAGAAATTAAATGTGTACCTATACCTTTGGGAATAAAATTGCTGTGAAAACGTGTTTCCCAAAATTAGCTAACTCCTTTCAGAATAAAAATGGCTGATAAGTATTAAAAAAACAAATAACAGAAATAAGAAATTCAAAGCAAGCAAAAAACAAACAAACAAACCAAGACCAAACAAAACAAAATCAAAACAAAACATAAATAATATAAACTCAAAGCAAGCAAAAAACAAACAAACAAACCAAGACCAAACAAAACAAAATCAAAACAAAACATAAATATTATAAATTCAAAGCAAGCAAAAAACAAACAAAACAAAATCAAAACATAAATAATATAAACTCAAAGCAAGCAAAAAACAAACAAAACAAGACCAAACAAAACAAAATCAAAACAAAACATAAATATTATAAATTCAAAGCAAGCAAAAAACAAACAAAACAAAATCAAAACATAAATAATATAAACTAAAAGCAAGCAAAAAACAAACAAAACAAGACCAAACAAAACAAAATCAAAACTAAAAATAAATAATATAAACTCAAAGCAAGCAAAAAACAAACAAGTCTTTTTTTCATAGTAGTAATATTGTGTCAGTCAACATGAACATATTGCAGAGCAGTCTCTGTTTTGCTTACGTTTCTTCATGACTGGACTGGGTGTGTCTCCTGTATGGAAGAGAACAGAGAGTTTATTGTACCTGCTACGGCCGTGACGCTGGAATATTACAGAGCGACAGACAGGGTCTAACCTATAGCGCGGGTGTTCGGAGGTGTCCGAGGGGGAACGTTCTGGGATGGACAGAGAGGTGGTGGAGGAGAGCGTGGTGGCGATGGAGGCTGTGGTGGCCTCCTCGAATGAGGGAGGGGTGCAGGGAAGTACATCCGTCCGACCTGAAACCAGGCAGAGTTTAAACATGCAACTAAAACCATCAAGTCCTCATGGTTGGGAATGAATAATGTATTTTGTATATTGTTTACTATCATCATCCAGTGTGGGGAAGCTACGGGCTCCTCTCAAGTCGTAGATGTTTTCGTCTCTCACGAAGGGCAGCTGGCTGGCCGACCAGGCCGCACTGGCCCGCCATATTTCCCAGCGACTAGACCCCCACGACCCCTTTTTGACGGAGAGGATTTTAATGCTAAAAGAAACAGAAAATGCACTTAATATTAAAAATACGTTCTTATTAGCATTATGAAAGTGAAATTTGTAATCTCTTTCATTAGCAGGGATAAGGTAAGGATATTAATAAAAACTTAACATTGTGACTCATCATCTAAAAATAAAAATATTGTACATTATATAGATCATAAATATCTTGTTTTTTTTACATTTAATTTAGTACAAACATTTTAGATGTAAATTTTAAAAGTACCTTTTTAATTTTTATAGGGATGCACATACACCGATTAGGCATAACATTATGACCACTGACAGGTGAAGTGAATAACTGATTATCTCTTCATCACGGTATGAAAAATGAGCAAGCATAGGGATTTGAGCGAGTTTGACGAGGACCAAATTGTGATGGCTTGACGACTGGGTCAATCATCTCCAAAACTGCAGCTCTTGTGGGGTGTTCCCGGTCTGCAGTGGTCAGTATTTATCAAAAGTGGTCCAAGGAAGGAACAGTGGTGAACCGGCGACAGGGTCATGGGCGGCCAAGGCTCATTGATGCACGTAGGGAGCGAAGGCTGGGCCACGTGGTCCAGTCAAATAGACTGTAGCTCAAATTGCTCAAGAAGTTAATTCTGGTTCTGATAGAAAGGTGTCAGAATACACAGTGCGTCGCAGTTTGTTATGTATGGGGCTACATCAGTCAGGGTGCCCTCTGTACCTTATCGGTTATCGGCCGATATTACAGATTTTTAATACAGAATATTTAATTTTGCATGCTAATTTTCTCTTTTTTTACCTTTGCCTTTATCTAACACTCATTTTAAGTTAGTCTTTTAAGAACACAAATTATTTAATAAAATTATAACACCGTTATATGTAATCTTTAGGAAATATCAAAATAAATATCCATTTTCATACTACACATTACAATGCTGTGATGTCTACATTTTTAGCATTTGAAAAGATTAATTTTAGTTTTTAGTGTTTTCTTTTCTCTCTTATATAGCCCAAATATGGTAGACTTTTCTTAGCGTTCATTTATCGGTTGGAAGTCCTTTCAAGAAATATTGGCTTATATGTATCAGGAAGATTTTTCAAATTGGTGCATCCCTATTATTTTATCATTAATTCTTCATGCAGAACATCTATGAAAATCTATGAGATTCAGTAATATAAAATCAACTCACATGAAGTCTTTCTAAATACGGTAGTGCTCATGAACCTGAAGAACCTGTCCGCGTAGAACGACGGTCTGTGAACAGACACGGTGTCCTGAAGAGTGAAAGAGAATGAATAAGTGAACCATTTGAATCTATCTGAATAGCTACAGATTATTATTGTTCCAGTTGACGAAATTTAATATTTCAGTTGAATACTGTTTAATACTAACAATAATTTTCATGCAATCTTTAAGTCAAACTTAAGGTTTCCAGTTCAACATACATTATTCATGGATACAAATCAACACTTACAGCTGACGTGATCAAGATATACCAGCTCTATGTCTATAAATAACTTAATTAGCACGTAAATGAATCTTGAGCCATTCACAGTATGGCGTAGACTGATGCGTCACATGCAGGGTTGGAGAAATCTCCTTTATTCACAGCTGAGCTGAGGAGAAAATGAGTGTGTGCATGTGTGGTATGTGTCTTATATCCAGCAATAGCCCAATTGGCACATCCTCTGAGAAAAATGGCCCCAAATTAGTGCACATTTTACAAGCATTTCCTCCAAAACCCTGTAATTGTCACTAAACTCCATTCATGCTAACGTACCACAGCAGACCTTGCTTTATTAATATGAAAATGAAGGAAGCAGGAAGGATTATAATGAAGGTCAAAGACCACAGAGTCTCAAAAACACAGCTGGATGCTAACTTGGCCAAAGCTTTTCGAGTGACAAGAGATGGAACGACTTGCATGGAACAATGGAGTTGCTATATTTCAAAAAGTATTTTCTAGATAACAGCGATTGAAATTCAATGAAATTCTCACCCCGTCATGGACTAGAGCCTTCCACGTATGCTCCAATTTCTTTATTAACCTAAACAGAAAAAAAAAAAGTCACTCCATGGTGCTTTTAAATCATACTGGCAGCAATGAATCACACGCCTCATGATGTAATTCATAAGTGACATGAGTCGGAGAGGTTGATGCAAGAACCTGTAAGACTGCAAGATGTCGATTATTCCTATGTACAGTAACAGCCGCTCTCCTTTTCCATTGACTGCAGGAATGCCGCCCATCCTGACAAGGAAAAAATGAATATGAAAGTTTTTTAGGGCCTAAAATAGTCTAAACCATGCTGAACACTGAAATGAAAAGCTTAGCTATACCTTCGGGAACAAAATTGCAATAGAGCTGAAAAGTGTTTCCCGAAGTTGTTAAAATCTTAAAAAAATACTTTTAAAAGACACATGGCTAGGAAGGACTAAAGAAAATTTAAATTAAAACGACAAAAACACAAAACAAAGCAAAACGCAATAAAACATAGCAAAACGTCACTGATCACTTCTAAAAAATAGCATTTTTGGGTTAAGCCACGGTTACACTAGACATTGAGTGTGCAAAATGTCTATGCGCAACGGTCATGATATGACGTCTCGCTCTGCGGCATCTTTTTTTATAAGCATAAATTCAACACAATAATTAAAAATTTAAATTATTATAAATAATAATAAAAAAGTTTAAATATACAATCGACTCTACTTAACTGCAAAAAAATGTGTGCTCTTTTAATTTAGCTAAGAGGTCAAGGCGTGGCTTATTGGCCTTCTATTGGTCACAAGTCTTCACGTGATACAAATTCGTAGGTCAGAGTTCACCAAACTTGAAATGCAGCGAAATGCGAAGTCAATGGAACAAAATGTGTAGTGTGACCACCTCTTCCGTCAACATGAATTAGTTTTTTTGCAATCCATTTACTTTTTATAATGTGACACATTTCCAGATGAAACAGGATATCCAACACACAAATCTTGATTTTGGCCAGATTTTATAAAATTTTTATGAAGGAATAAAACATTTACAATTTATTTTGGCAAAACAAAAAAAGAAACGAGTAGCTATATGTTAGTTAACATGAATTTGTTGCTTGCAATCCATTACCTTCCATAATAAACACAATTCCAGATGAAACACGATATCTAACAGACAGGGCTTACTTTTAGCCAGAATTTATAAACATCTTATGATTTTATATTTAATTTATTTTTGCTAATTAAAAATAGATGAGTAGCTATACTTTTGTAAACAAAGAAAGTGAAAACTGGCTGATAAAGACAAAATAAAAACAAATAAAATACAGAAAATGAATAGGATGTAAACAACACACAAAAAAACAATAAAAACAAAACAACAAAAGACAAAACAAAAAACACAAAAACAAAAAGACAAAACCAAACAAAAAACAATAACAAAAAAAAAAACTCAAAACCAAACAAAAGACAAAATAAAAAGAATGTCTGTTCGCTTTTAAAAATATGTATTTTGGTTAGTTAATATGACTTTATTGTTTGCAACCTAGTACCTTCCAAAATAAATGCAATTCCAGATGAAACACGATATCTAACAGGACAGGACTTGATTTTAGGCAAAAAAGGTTTATCTTTTTTTTTAATATTCTTTAAAAAGATTATAATAAGAACAAAAATAGCATCAATATAGTATAGAGTATAGAATTCAATTTATTAATTATAGGCAATAACATGCAAATAATTACCAGGTTATTGGCTTCAACTAGAATAGTCATTGCATCCCTAGGACTTCCAAAATTTTTTGATGCATCTGAAAATGTGTCACATATCTTTTTAAATATCCTTAATGTGTCAAAACATGGACTAATTTGGGCCGCTCACGTGTCGTCAGTTTCGATTTCCTCTCCACAGGCCGACGCTCCCTGTATGGACTCCATGGCAGTGGAGTAGAGCGCCTTCTGTGCCAGCGGCCTCTTTTCATCACTGTTGCCCTGAGATCCCTCCATCTGCTGCTCTTTCTCCGCCTGATCCATGTTGTGAACTCCCAGCAGCAAACTGTAATCCATAATCTTAAAGCTTTCCAAGACCTAAACACCAAAAACACATCAATTTTGCTCCCTTTCACACATCCTCTCTAGAGAGCAGCACACCGTACACAACTTACCAAACAGTCCCTCTGTAACGTCTTGACCAGGGCGCTGAACGTGTCTGTATCAAGCATGAGACCGTCTGATATGTCCTGCATGAAATCGAGGTCTTTGAATGTGGGCCTCGCCTTTTCCCGCTCTTTCTTAGAGGCCCGTCGCTTGTAAGTGGATCCCTTCAGGTCGTATTTGAGGTGCATGCGCACCACCCTGGGCAAAACGTTATTCATCACCACCATTCGGATGTTCTTCCCGCCCGATTGTACGCAGTACAGCCCGAAGAACTTGGGCAATAAGGTGCGAGGATTCTGATTCAAGTTCTGCAGGAAACAAACATTTGAAAAATGAAATGCCCAGTCAGAGTGAATGAATATTCAAACGCAAATCATCCATGAAGTGCTACACATCTTTGGAAAAACGTCTGAATTAGTATTTGTTGGTTACATGCATTGTGTAAAGGAATTCTTTAAAGGAATAGTTACAATTCTGTCATAATTTTTTCATCCGATACTTAAATTGTGTTCCACGGAAGAAAGAAAATCAAACACATTCAGAATGGCACGACAAAGTGTTAGTGACAAAGTGAACACATGTTAAAAAGAGATTGCGAAATCTGCTGTCTCCAGCCTGTTTCCATTCAATTGGACTTTTACAGATAAAACGCCAGGCAAGTGCTAGTTTCAGCCCGGCGACGGAGTTATCATTTTCACGTCCAGCGCCTCATTGTTTAAATAATAAATGCACTTGTGCCCATCTGTTCGCTCATGTGCATGCTGGTCTGAAAACGAGGTGTGTTCAGGCGCATTGTTGGCACGTTGCTATTTTGAGGCAACTAAAAAAATAAAATAAAAAAAAATTAAATACTTTTTTTTTTTAAACTGCGCCACTGACTAACAAAAACCTGGTCTTACTCGATGGTGCAGTATTTTTTATGTTATTTAAAGAGTGCGTTAGTAATATGTACCCATAGGCACAACACGCGTACACTCTGCTTATTACACACACAGGGACGTGCAGCAAAAGCACACAAACAAGAACTTGCTTTTAAAAGGAAATGGGAGATGAGACTCTAAATGGTTAATTTTTTATTATATTATATATAATTGGCATTTCCATCAGCTATATTGGTAAACATTCTGAAGCGCTAAACCCCTTTTCACTCCTTGGATGGAAAACTGATAGCAGAACTTTAGTTATTTTGAAGAACTATTCCTTAAAATAATGTCACTGTTACAAGTTAAAACAACACACATCTGTTTAATATGTTGCATGCAAACCACACTTTTGCTGATGGCCACTTCTAAATGTTAATACTAGGTAAATAACAGCATTTATGCATTAGGTTGAAGTAAAGATTATTTGTTTTCCCACATTCCAGACTCAAAACACACCAGTTCAACCCAAAAAATGCTTCCTCAAGTCAGTGGCATTCAGTTTGCCGGCTAAAGCTCCAGAGCGTAGTAAAACCACCTGATTTCAATTAGATTGGAGTTTATATCCTCTTAAAAAGCACCACACAAAGGCAAAGCAATGAAGCAAATATCCAACCTAGAGGAGCTTTGTTTGTACAATGACCATCACCTTCCCAAAGGTGACATGTCCTACAAGATATGATCAAAAAGGAGAAACAGAAAGAGGAAAAGAGCCAGCCAGTGTTAAAGACTGGTTTCTGTAGGCGAACTGGCCAAGGTCAGCATTGTTGCAGAACAACAACTGATCCGTCACTATTCATGGGCTCATTAGCTCCAGCTGAATGGATGGAACAAGCCAAGCCAGTCGCTGGTCAGACTCTGCTGACACTGAGAACCCATTTAGGCATCATCTACTGAAAGGAAAAACTCATGTATTCTTGGAAACCAAACCCTTTTGTACTTATATTGTGGAGTGAATTGGTCCAATGGAGAAAGGAAGCTGGAACAAGCACGGTTTAAATGCTAATTGTGTCATTTATTTTATTATTCCGGTGAACGGCAGACAAATCGCCTCAGGGGAGAAATTAGTTCGAAATAGCTTGTTGGGTAATCAGCAGTGTTGTTGTTTAACCAGGTGGTTGATTTGTGACAGCGTGTGATAATAGGCTGGAAAGCATGTTTCTCAAAAAAGTACAGAATAACAACATAAACTGTGTATTTTAGCCTTGCTCAAACCTTATTGTGGCTGAAAAGCTAGATCTGCATCATTCATACACCTATATATAATTATGTATCATAATTATCAGCATTATATTAACCACCAGCCACTCCAGATATTTTATCAGACATTGAAAACCAATATCAGTCAACCAATAGTTTAAAAAAAAGCATGTAATGATATTACAATTCTGTCTGACACGGATAAGCCGATATGGTACCGATATATTGTTTCTCAAAAATTACCAACATACCAACAAATAACAACATAACCTCTGTTTTTACTGTGAAATTATTGAAGCTCAAAAATTAGATAGTAAAGATCTCCAAAAAATACGGATAATCGGCCGATATTTTGCAATAAATATTAGCCCAAAATTTTGACAGATCTAAAATGTATTAAAAATTTTGTAAAGTAATTACTTCAGTCATTGTATCTAGTCATTAAAATCTTGTTTGCTATCATTAAACTATTATATTATCCAGTATTTATTGCCCTGCTCTACAGATATCAGCATAGGACATTGAAAATATACAACCCCAAATCAGAAAAAGTTGGGACAGTACGGAAAACGCAAAAAAATTCTAAATTCTGATTTCTAAATTTACTTTGACTTGTTTTTCATTGCAGACAATATTATGAACACAAAATATTTCATGTTTTGTCAGGTCAACTTCATGTCATTTGTAAATATGTATCCTTTCCTGTCATTCAGACCTGCAACACATTTAAAAAAAAGTTGGGACAGTAAAGCATTTACCACTGTGTAATGTTGCCATTCCTTTTCACAACACTTAAAAGACGTTTAGGGACTGAAGACACCAAGTGATGAAGTGTTTCAGGTGTAATTTTGTCCCATTCTTCATGCAAACAAGTCTTAAGGTGGGCAGCAGTACAGGGTCTTCGTTGTCGCATTTTGCGCTTCAAAATGCGCCACACATTCTCTATTGGAGACAGGTCGGGACTGCAGGCAGGCCAGTCAAGTACCCGTACCCTCTTCCTCCGCAGCCAGGATTTTGTAATGTGTGCAGAATGTGGTTTTGCATTGTCTTGTTGAAATATGCATGGAAGTCCCTGGAAAAGATGTCTTCTTGAAGGCAGCATATTATGCTCCAAAATCTCTATGTACTTTTCAGCATCAATGGTGCCTTCACAGAAGTGCAAGTTACCTTTGCCAAGGGCACTGACACAACCCCATACCATGACAGACCCTGGCTTGTTGCTGGTAACAGTCTGGATGATCCTTTTCTTCTTTGGTCCGGAGCACACGGCGTCCATTCCTCCCAAAAAATACCTGAAATATTGATTCATCTGACCACAGTACACGTTTGTGATGGTCCATCCCAGATGCCTCCGAGCCCAGAGAAGTCGACGGCGCTTCTGGACACTGTTAACATAGGGCATCCTTTTGGCACAGTAGTTTTAACTGGCATTTGTGGATGTAACTACGTATTGTGGTACTTGACAAAGGTTTGCCAAAGTAGTCCTGAGCCCATGTGGTGATATAAACATAGATGAATGGCGATTCTTGATGCAGTGCCGCCTGAGGATCAGAGATCACGGTTGTTCAGCTCAGGCTTGCGCCCTTGTCCTTTCAATGAAATTCCTCAATCTTTTAATTATGTTATGCACTGTTGAATGTGAAATATCCAAACCTCTTCCTATCTTTCTTTGAGGAACATTGTTTTTAAACATTTCAATAATTTTCTCACGTATTTGTTGGCAAACTGGCATTCCTCGGCCCATCTTTGCTCCTAAAGGATTAGACCTTTCTTGGATGATGCTTTTGTATCAAATCATAATTACAATCATCTGTTAACATCACCTGTTTCAAATCACATCATTATTTAACCATTTTACCTCATTACTAGCCCTAAATTTCTCCTGTCCCAACTTTTTTTTAAATGTGTTGCAGGTCTGAATGACAGAAAAGGATGCATATTTACAAATAACATGAAGTTGACCAGACAAAACATGAAATATTTTGTGTTCATATTGTCTGCAATGAAATACAAGTCAAAGTAAATTTAGAAATCACTACTTTCTTTTTTTATTTGCGTTTTTCATACTGTCCCAACTTTTTCTGATTTGGGGTTGTACATTAGTTGACCATTACTTTCAAATAAAGATACACACTATTAAAATAATTCTGGCTGATAATTATTTTTGGTCTGGCCAACTGATAATTTACTGTCAAAATTAACTAAAATAATATATCTGCACAAAAATGGTGCCAAATAAATTAAAATAAATTCTAATATCAGTAAATAACCGATATTCTACCGATAAGTACACTGCCTTTCTAAAGTTTTTGATCTGTAAGATTTTTAATGTTTTTAGAAGATGTCTCTTATGCTCACCAAGGCTGTATTTATGTTATTAAAAATACAAAAATAATAATAATAATAATATTGTGAAATATTATTAAAATGTAAAATATTTTTCTATTTAAATATATTTTAAAATGTAATTTATTCCTGTGATGCAAAGCTGAATTTTCTGTTTATGAAAAATGTGTCTATTATTCACTGATTATTATCAATGAAGGATCATGTGACACCAAAGACTGGATGATGCTGAAAATTCAGCTTTGCATCACAGGAATTAATTACATTTTAAAATATATTCAAACAGTTAATTTACATTTAAAAAATATTTCACTTTTTTTTGTATTTTTAATAAAATAAATGCAGCCTTGGTGAGCATAAGAGACGTCTTCTAAAAACATTACAAATCTTACCGATCAAAAACTTTTGAACGGCAAAAAGTAGCAAAATAGCATCATAAACTGTGTATTTACTGTGAAACTATTGTAGCTGAAAACGAAAAGTAGAGGGCTGCATTAGTGATACAACAATAAATATTTGCCAGGCAGATATTCGGTTAATATTTGGACATAAATATTTAACCACTGTGTCAGTTCTAAAATAAATATTTTGTAAAATAAGTATTGGACACATTTCATGTAGGCTACATTGTATAATGCAGTATTAATGTATTGCATAACATATACACACACCCTGTTTTCTAGATATCGGGATGGGTCATTAAATACCCAATTTAAAGTCAAAGTACAGCAACTCACCATGTAATATCCAGGAAGGAGCTTCTGCAAAAACTCTGCCTCTTTGTGCATAACTGTTTTGATGATGAACTCATCGTCCTTGGTGACATAGAAGACTGAGCCACTGGCTCCCGGATTGGACAGCTCAATCAGAGGTTCGTTACAGAGCGAATACTTAAGGAGAACACAAATATATATATACAGATCAATTCTGGTTGAGCGACTCTTTAGTGGTACTGAATAAATACAAGCATTTGTGATAAAAGCTAGCCTTTAGCTTATATTTCTTACCAAATAGTCATCCGGCCGTATCCCAAAGAGCTCTCTGAAGTAACGGAAGGCCACGGGAGCATAGGTTTTGAAGCGGAAGTCTGGGAAATGATGGGCTGGTGTCAGGTTGCTCCCTTCACTGGAAGGACAAGGAAAATCATTTATTGCATGTGAAATTCTACATCCACCCTCAGTCTCAGAAGGACGGCTCACCTGGGGAAGAAGATGCTCTCCACCACATAGAAATCCTGCATCAGGACATCCCGCTCAGGCTTGGAACTCAAGTTGCCAACCGTGTAGCCTATCCCAAGCTGAATGGCCCCCTTGAGTGCTGAAGAAGTGGTCTGGACAAAAACAGATATGAA
This sequence comes from Gobiocypris rarus, assembly GCA_023029165.1. NCBI lineage: Eukaryota > Metazoa > Chordata > Actinopteri > Cypriniformes > Gobionidae > Gobiocypris > Gobiocypris rarus. Next base: position 18,013,052 of record CM040929.1, read on the forward strand.
TGACAATGACACATTTTCTTAAATATTAACCTAGAATTTGATCTTTCAATTCGTTTTTCTGCACATCTAGCTTATTACCAATATTACACTTGTGGTCGATAAAGATAAACCGAAAATGAGTTTGCACATTATTATTATATATGCATTTTTTTATTTTATTAAATGGTAAATGGTCAATAATAAAAAGAGTCACTATTTTGTCTGAATAAATTAAAAAACAAAAAATCTAAAATCAATTGTTTTAAATGCTAAAATAAATTTAGGCATTTCAAAATTAAAATATACAGTATGAAAAATGGATATTCATTTTGAGATTTGCTAAAGATTACATTTCACCCCCGCTATTAAATTATTAGTGTTTCTACAGATTCATTTTAGGCTATTATTAGATGGAAGGTTATCTAAATGCAAAAAGAGAGAAAATAAGCACTGACAATTAAATATAAAATATCAACCGATATAAAACTTTGAAAAAAGTAAAATAAAAGAACTATAATAATCTGACTGGAATAATATTGAATATAGAAAATGTTGTTAAAACTGATTAATATGCGTGCTGGCAGGAAGATGAAGACAGGCAGATACAGTTTAAATAGTGGTTTCATCTCAACCCAACTAAAGACACAACACATCTATCACAACGGTGATCGGACAATGACTGAGTGAAAGAGCAGAACTAAATCGCAAATGGAAACGAGATGATTAACAGGACACAGCTGACACATATGAACTAATAATGACGGTAACTATGGGGACAGACGAGTGGCGGGAAACTGAACAAAGAAACATGTGACAGATACAGAAAGTCCAAAGACAAACAGGCATGTGACTATAAGAAACAAATGACATAAAAATAAAAATAAAAAACAAAAAAAAGTATGATATGTCCTCTGAAATTGACACCAGGACTCAGTTGTTTAACAAATGAAATTGAATGTATAGGCAAAACCAATGGGATTTATTTTTTGGGATTTATTTTTTTAAAACAAACTTTGTTCAAAGATGATTCTGAAAATCATGAAAGATATAACGGAATGCATTGATATGCTATTTTACTTTATGCAATATGTGGGTAAAATGGCCATACTTGGATTTTCCCATTCAATGCAATGTATCTATACACTGCATCTAATTGGCATATTAATGTGTTCTTGGTGCAACGTAATGAAAATTGACGTGTAAAAAAAACTTGCAGAGAAAATTCAAAAAATCACTTCCTGTTGAGTTTTCAGATTTTGCACTCATAGACCTTTTTGTTGGTATCGGGCTGTTACATGTGTCTACCGAAGTTCATACTCGTACATGAAATGTAGTGAGAATGTCGCTTAATTGAAATTTTGTAGGTGGCGCTATCGGGCCATTTTACCACGCCTAATTCTGAAACGTAATTTTTACCACTTCTGACGCGTGTGCAAAGTTTCATGAGTGTTCGAGCATGTTTAGGCCCTCAAATGCGAGAATAATAATAATATACTGAGCAATTACAATAGGGTACTCGCACCATCGGTGCTCAGGCCCTAATTAAACCTTAAAAAAATTATATCGGCTGATATGGTCTCAATATATTGTGCACCCCTAGAAGTAACTAAAAAAATCTAAATGAATCAATATCGAATCTAGAAAAAGTTGTTGAAATTGATTCGGAGCAATGCACCTTCTTATATGTGGTTTCTCCTGAAGCATCCACTCCTCTGTGACCGATCTTCTTCCCATGAGCCGGCTGGCCTGACGATGAAGGCATCTGGTAAAAAGAGTAAAAATATGAGATGCCACCAACCTGCGATCCCTACATGAACAGGTTTCCCTGCAGTCTAACAGTAGATATTCTTGATATATGGTAAAGGAATGTACCTCTGTGATGAAAGCCTTTTTCGATGCCGTGTCTAAGAAAGAAAAAGAACAGTCATTAACCGGGCATTGACGACACTATCTGAATAGAAGGATCATATTTCATTGATTGCGAAATGCAAAGGCAGACGGTCAGTCCTAAAGCTCGTGATTTGAAACCAGATTTGTGTGCCTATGATTACTTGAGACATATTCATCTGAAATTATAACCAGACTTCAAGAGTCAACGGGCCACCCACAAAAGCACAGACAGCATCAGCCGACTTCATTATTCAGCCCTCCATTTATATTCCATCGCCGGCCCTCGAGCATCGGCAGCAGATGTCAACAGCGACTGGGATGTTTGTTGACAGAGACGGTTTGATGAAAATACACCATGTGAAGATGACGGCTGGATTCCTTAAGCAGTGCTTCTCACCCCACGGTCATCCCAGATGCATCTGCACACGCTCCCATTCAGTTCCTCGGTTTCCATGGCATTCCAATCAAGGTCAACAAGCTTTCTCAGAGTTTGCATATGCATGTGGCATCAACAGACACATGCTGCTCTAAATAGGGCACTGGCCGCTAGACAGAGCAGCTCATAGCCATGCAGTGAGAAAGCAACAGCAAAACGAAGATGACGGGCATGCTGGAAATTCCAGCTAAAAAAAGGCTCCAAGGAAAAGTCAACCCAAAAATTTAAATTCTGTCCCCGTTTGCTCAGCCTCAAGTTGTTCCAAACCTGTATGAGTTTCTTTTGTTTGTAGAACAGAACAGGAGACATTCTGAGACATGTGCTGGTTACTCTATTCAATGCCTTTACAAAAAATGAGTTTGGAGGTTTTAGGCTTCAAAAAGGACATAAAAGCATAAAAGTGGTTCATGCACGACTTAGCCACCATAGCTTTATCGGCCTATATATGTATATTTCTAGTGTTATCGGTCCAATAAGATAAATAATATATTATTTCCTTCAGCCGAGACACTTCAGACGCTTCAGACTGTTCACCATGACATGAAATATGATTGGAATCACTTCAAAAATTTCAACGTGCAGCACAAGTCTATCAAATAGGCTACATAAAAGTATAATGAGAATATTAGCTTGGGACATGGCTTTTAATGGGGAGACTTTTGTTTTTGTAATCAGGCTCACAAAAATTATATTTAGATTTAAATCTAAATATGGATTTAGATTTATCTGCCAATATATCGGTTGTCAGCTTTTAAGTATAAAGAATCATCGGTTATCGGTTACGGACAAGCTTTCATATTGGTGCATCTCTAAATCTAATAGCAATTTATCTGATAAAAATTGTGATTTAAAATGTGATTAAAGGGTTAGTTCACCCAAAAATGAAAATTCTGTCATTAGTTACTCACCCTCATGTCGTTCGACACCCGTAAGACCTCCGTTCATCTTCGGAACACAAATGAAGATATTTGTGTTGAAATACGATGGCTCAGCTAAGGCCTCCATTGGCAGCAATGACATTTCCTCTCTCAAGACCCATAAAAAGTTCTAAAGACGTCGTTACAAAGTCCATCTCACTCCAGTGGTTCTACAATCATTTTATGAAGTGATGAGAATGGCTTTTGTGCGCAAAAAAACTACAACTAAATAATGACTTGGATAGAGATAGCCGATTTCAAAACACAGCTTCCTGAAGCTTCGAAGCGTTATGAATCAGTGTATCAAAATCATGATTCGGATCGCGTGTCAAACCTCCAAACTGCTGAAATCACGTGACTTTGGTGATCCGAACCGCTGATTCGATAATCTGATTCATAACGCTCCGAAGCATCAGGAAGCTGTGTTTTGAAATCGGCCATCTCTTTAAAAGTCGTTATTTCGGGTTTTTTGTGCACAAAAACTATTCTCGTCGCTTCATAAAATGATTGTAGAACCACCGTAGTGAGATGGAAAGAGAGGAAATGTCATTACTGCAAATGGAGGCCTTTCTGAGCCATCGGATTTCAACACAAATATCTTCATTTGTGTTCCGAAGATGAACGGAGGTCATATGGGTGTCGAATGACATGAGGGTGAGTAAGTAATGATAGAATGTTAATTTTTGGGTGAACTAACCCTTTAAAGATGTTTGCTGTGCTTGTTTGTAGTGCTGCCGTTTTGGCAAATTAATATATCAATATAGATATGTTGTTACATAAATTTAATAACAACATATCTTATGCTAGTTACATAAAAATATAATAATTACTGAAAAACAAAACAAGGTATATTACAATTGTAATGTTCTACTGTAAAAAAACCTTTTTTTACCTGAAAATTGTACAATTACAATACAAAAGTGTAAGGTTATCATTTTCAAACGTTAAGCCATCAAACTTTTTTTTGGGCAGAAAATACGATATTTTTTTAGGAATGCACTGATATCAAAATTTTGCCCAGTACTGATAACCGATAATTCTTTATTTTTGAAAGCCGATAACTGATATTGGCCAATACATCTAGAATTTTTTAATATAATTTTTATATAATATATAATTTTTGATTACAAAAAAAACATTAAAAGCCATGTCCCAAGCACAGAATTATAGTGTTCTCAATATAATTTTATGTAGCCTATATGAAAGACTTGCGCTGCACTTGTTGCACATAACTTAGGGCCCTATTTTTTCCCCAAATTCCGTTAAAATTTTTGATAATTCCTTTTTTTTTCGTTAAAATTTTTGGGAATTCAGTTTTACTTTTTTCCCTTTACTGTTATTTTAATCATAAAAAGAGTGTTCTTTTAATGTTAATATAATAGAACATAAAATAGGAATTTACTTAAATTTATTGAGGTAACAAACAACACATTTCAGTACTTTTCAGGACAAATACTGCACAATGAAACATAACACTGCACTCTAAGTACTTAAAGTCACAATAAAATATTAATGGATATGAGCTTTAAACCTTCCAGTAAAATAAATCATATTAGTTCATATAAGTTTAAATGAAAGTGCTCCATTAGCTTTTTCTTTCAAGTAAAAAAAATAGGACAAAAAAATATCAATTTCATAAGAATCATCTTCTGAATTTGAAAGCTGAAAATTGACCTGATTAACATGAAAAATAACAAATTTCACCATGAAATCATGTAGTGGTGTTCCGTGTGTTTCACAATCACCATGACACCCAGCGCTGAGAAAAATAAAAACGAAAACACATGCACTGACAGAAGTTTTTGCCCAACTTCAAAGGACCGTTTAAATTATTAAAATTAGAGGCATATCTTAATTTTAAGGTTATTTTATTACGTAAACTACCTATATACAGCATGGTGTATGCATATGTGTTTGGGACAGAGGGGAACATGGTCACATTTGCAGCAGATATGCTCCCCATCATAAATCAAAGCACGAGAGTGTCAGGGGTTGGAGGATAACACCGGAAAATGTGACGCAATGGACGATATTCGTTTGTATTTGCAATACACAAGCGCTGGCAGTGTGAAAGCACAACGGGCGCGCGCTGCTCCCACTCTCCACATGCGCAGCTTCTGTGCTTATTCTGCGTTAACACTAGATTGTGTGTTAATATGCAAATTCCGCGATTCCGTCCGCAATTCCGTGATTGCGGAAATTATAGGGCCCCAAAAACTGTATTTTCCTTTTTTTTCTTAAGTGATTCCAATCATAGTTTAAGCAATTCAAAAGCATCATGGTAAACACTAAACAGTGTCTCAGCTGAAGGAAATAAATCATTATTTATTTATTGGCTTTAATATATCAACATTTCTTATCGGGCCGATAATGACATGGTGGACGATATATCTTGCATCTGCATCCCTAATTGTTTTTTGTCAGATTTTCAATGAATCATTTGAAAGGGTTCACAAAATCAGAATGAATTAGTTCTTTAAATTTGGTTAAGTCAAATATGATTAGTCACAAACTGGAGAGGAAAATCTTAACATCTGCCCTAAATACGTTAGTTTGAGATTTTTAACATTCTTTTCAGTCTGATCTCCAATGAATCACTTGAAACCACTTGAATTGAATTGAATCAGTTCTTGACACATTACAGTTGCAACGATTACCATCTGACTTGAATAGAAGATTATTAAATAATCTTTTGGTGAACTACTATACCTTTAAGCTGTTTTGAAACATGGTAGCAGGTTTCCAGCTGGTCAACCATCTGGACCACCATGTGGTGCAGATGGCTGGGCTGGTAGACTAGCTGAGATGACATAACCAACTGGAAGCTGGTTTGTTGCTAGCCCAAGATGTTCTACCATTTACCAGCAATAATGGCTAGCATAGACCAACTAAAAATTCATTACCAGCTGGATTTTCCACCAGCAAGCTCCCCGTTTTTAGTAAATGTGTGGTTGTGCCGTCCATGGAAGGAAGTTGGAAGCTCAAAATTAGATAAAACATAAAGGCTACAATGTCCCATTTCACCTCTGAAATAGCTCACACACACCAACAAGCCTCATGACCAAGTTAGTTCCTGTTATTTCTGGATCCAGCTGTCAGTGTGGGCTCCTGAAACTGTTATGGACTGTTTGGGCAACATTATAGTTCTCCATAAAAGAGCTTTTTCCTAGACCTTGTTCGCTGATGTTAGGTTTGGCCTCAGTTCAAGCTGGAGTGCAAACATGCTGCAGAATCGCTAGCCAGGGTTGACCACACATCTAATAAAGACCATTAGACCAGCAAAAATGTGCTTTTTTAATTAAATTTTTATTTATAGGCACAGAAGAAAAGACAGAAAATGACAGAGATTTAAACTGCCAACTTGAGACAGTTTCTGAGCATATGTGCTAACCGCTAAGCTACATATTTGACACACTATGTACAAACTGTTAATCTCAGGGTTCAGAAACTCATTTTGTGGAGGAAATGTGTATAATCGGGTGAAACAAGGTCATTTGTGTTAAGCAGAGCTGAGGGGAATATAATTTTTTAGCTAAAGCATTGTAAGAATGATCTTAAACTAGTAAAAAGTTAGCCTAGCCTTGAGTTACTCAAGACTAAACTTTTATATTATGAGATGATGTTCAGACAATTCTACGTCAAGCCACAATGCACTCGACAAACTTCTCAAACACGGGATATAGCTCATAACATCTCCAGCGCTAATGAATTAGCAAAACACCTCCTGAAATTCCACATGCTTTGGGTAGGTGTGATCACAGCCAGCTCAAAATGGACTTGAAATGAAGAACTTGGCGACAGAAACATTGAGGTGTCGCCTGACACCTCAAGCTAACATTCATTAAATGAGACTAAATTTACCAAAGACATAGATATATGCTACTTTGGCTAAACAATATCATGTGATATGATAGCAACAATCTAAGACTCAGAACTGTAAGCAAACCAAAGAGATTTCAAACCCACCAGCAAGGCCACAAAACCATTTTCATTGCTCACTTCTGATCTGAGACGAAAACAAAAACAAGTTCCTCTTGCAAATTTCATTCAGTTAACAAGCCAGTCAACAGATGCTTTTATTTAAAGTCCACAGTTCTTCTAAGTAAACAGACTAATGTCCAAAGAATGTTTCTTTTTTATGAGTACGATTAAACAGAACAACAACAAACTACTGGAGACACAACAATAGACACAACAACGCACTTGTGTGAGGGGTTAAACGAGTACAATGATTTTATTATCACTCATAATTTCTGGAAAAAAATACTTCTGTTACCATACAAATCTTTGCCTTTAAATTGGTGGAATGATCTCCCACAACTCTGTAAGATACAGGAAATAATGTCACTTTCCCTTTTTTTTTAATTTTTATTTATCCGCATTTTATTTAAATTTTTTTAATTCTTTTTTACAACTGTTTTAATTATCCTTGTTTCTATTTTCTTACACATGGTATTCTTATTTCTTATGTAAAGCACTTTGAATTGCCATTGTGTATGAAATGTGCTATATAAATAAACTTGCCTTGCCTTGCCTTGATAAGATCTGAATCACTGAAAGGTGTGTGTGCTCTCTCTGAGAAAATATTTTAATCTAAAAAGTTCTTACACCAAGAGTTATTTTGTAAAACATGTTACCACAATACCAAAAAGAAAACAGAATTTAACACCGATCACACAGTGGGAAGTTTAAAAGTCATTAGTGTAATTTGCTCTTAGCATTTATGCTAGCAATGGAGCTTTTGGCTAAAAAGTTAAAACAATTGTCAATCCTGTTACCGTCAAACTCTGTTACCAATGTTAATTCTACACGTTGCCTAATTTGTCTGTAACAGAGTTGACAAACATTAATATAAAGACATTTTTTTTGTTAAAAGTTCAAAGGAAGTAACATGTTTGGCAAGCACTGAATTATTAAAAATGAATATGTTTTCAATCAGAATACTGGAAAGAATTTCTATTAGTGAAATGCATAATGTATCTCCAATTACAGAATCACTCATAAGCAATATGCTTGTTTAGAAAGGAACATTTAATAGATAAAATTAGGAAGAAATTTTAAAATGAGAAGAATTAAGGAGAAACGGTTAAAGTAATCAATAAAAAAGTAACTGTAGTCTGATTACAAGTATTTTAAAATGAAATATAACCTAAATACAAGCATTATATTTTAGAAATCTGATTACGTACTCCAGGTTACATGTAATCAGTTACTACCCAGCACTGTTTATGGGCATCGATGGTTCCATGAAGAACCTTTAACATCCATGTAAGCTTTCCATTCCTCTTTATAGTGGAAAAGGGGTTTTAAAATGTTTATCACTGTAAAAAAATGGTTATTTTAAGAACTGTTCACTAAAAGTTTCTCTGAGGAACCAAAAATCTAAAGGTTCTTCTAGGTTCATCACTGCACCCTATTGGAACACTTATTTTTAAGAGTGTAGCAACAATGCGCTAAAACACTTCAGCAACTATTTGACAACATTCTGGGAACCATTAACAATAGCTGTTCGTGTAAATGATTAGGCAACTCTATCTGACCGTACATGCATACGATGGTTGGTTACGATGCCACAAATACGTCAATGGAGGACTTTCAATAAAGACACCCTATGGGATTGAGTGTCTTCCAGAACCCTGGTCTGCTCTGCAGGCTGGCCTATAAAAAGCTCCATCCTCTTCGGGGCATGAGCGAGGGGGGCAAGGAATACAGAGAGACACCATTATGCAATTCTTGCTTGTTTTCCATTTCCCACCGGAGCTTGAAAACTCCCAGCAGTCTGAGTTATTACAATAACACGAGTTGAGGAAATAGATGGAGTGTGTAGACAGACCTGCCCTGTTTTGCAAAGCAATATATCAGCGAGGACAACACTATTACAGCTTTGAGTATAGCCTAGGGTTTGATTATATATGCACCTCAAGGGATGTTATTTGTATAAACCGAGAAAGCCATGTCTGTATTTCACAGATGCTTTAATTGTGTACATTTACCACCACCACCACCACACGATGATAATGAAGTGGTGCTTGAGACGGTCCATTTGGCTGTAATACAGTTGTTTTATAATTAATTTACAATAAAGATCTTTTCCTATCTCGGCTTTCATCGGGTCAATTCTGTCCTTAATGAGCCGAGCGAGACGGCCACTGAACCGAACAGCAACGCAGATATTTAACAAGGGAGAGGAACAATAATTGTATTACCATGCACAAAGAGTATTATTATTGCCCATACTTAAAGCTTTGTACTTTACTACATTTTCACGTAAAAGCAGATGCGGACATTTTTTACTTGAATGTGCAAGGCTTCCAGTGTCATCCGCTTCCAGTTATTTTAGCTGTACAATAACAGTCTGTTATGCTGCTTTTTATTATCATAATCATAAACACACTGGTTGGTAGCGCAAAAAGTTGTACAGTTTACTGCTCTTTGTTATTCATCTAATTATTTATCTACAGAAGTTAACTCTTTCCGTCTATTCGTGTTTCAACTGTTATATGGTATCCAGTAGGTTAAACCATGGAACTGATATGAAGGTTGCTGGTTCGATCCCAGTGGTCGCCACCAGAGTATCCTTGCTCCAGGGGGATTCTCCCTGAAATAATTGTTCCTGTGAGTAGCTTTGGTCTGCCAAATGCATAAATGTAAATGTAAATACGGTAGGGGGCCCTATGACACATCTTCTGAAAGAGTACTGAATCTCCTGATCAAAACACATGACAAGAAGATGCAGAAACAAATGATATATGTAAGCAGATGCATATGTAAAATAATGCGTTTATCCATATGAAATAGCATATTAATCAAAACTGCATCATGTTACTGAATGAAATGTCAACCCAGGGACGAGCTATAGGACTGTGACTCTTTGGGGTGTTGATGGACTCGATCTATTCTATGTTTTGATCATCGTTCTGAATCCGATCTGGATGTAGTCTTAGACAAAAACGTTATTTTTCTTAGCTTTTTTACTCAAAATGTGTTTTTTATGAAACTCTCCCACATTGAAGTGTTGATAAAAAAGTATTGCATTAGGTCCGATCACACAGAACTTGTTTTTCAGGTTCGAAAACGCAAGGCGCACCGCACTGCCTTTTTTGGTTGTGGTTTTTTATTAGCAGTGCACAGTGCGAAAATAACAGTGCGCTGCGTTTTTGTTTTTTTCTAAGCAACCCCCGAATCAGCTGTCCCGTCAATCAAATCAAGGTAACGGTCAACACAACGGAAGGCCCGCCTCTCTATTCATTCGATTGGACAATGGGGAAAAAACTCGATGACGTTCAACTTCATGCGCTCAGAGCGCTCCTTCAAAAATGCGAGGTGCAGCAGCCGGTTAAAAGGTGAGGCGCCCGGGGCCGCTAGAGACATGCTCCAAAAGGAAGTCAATTCCATATCTCCCCCATGTTAAAATGCCCAATTTTACAGCATAAAATATGTTTACAGCCTGGTACAAAAATTGGTTTTGGTCTATATAGATAATTTTGCCCTTCATGACAACTGTGAGGGGGTGAATTTTTGTATAACTCTTCCCTTTAAATGATATTAAGCCTTAAAGTTTTACATAATTAAGGGCGTGGCTACTTGAGTGACAGGTTGATTGCTGCTGCTGTCACTCCTAGACGTTTCTCTGCTGTCTGTTAGTCCACCCACGTCCCGCCCATTTTCTGTTATCCGGGAGTGACATGCTGCCAAGATGGTGACGGCCGGCTCCGCACACTTTTGGGATTCAAAAATCCCTTCAGAAACCTACGGGTGTTGTCACGGACACTTCGGTCCATATTTTTAGCGGCATCTAGTGGTGAGGTTGCGAATTGCAATCATCCACCGCTCACCTCTCCCTTTTCAAAGCACATAGAGAAGCTACGGTGGCTGACACAGGACAAAGATGTCATCGTCTAAGACAGCATAGAGTAGCTAGCGCTCCGTAAAGAAGTTTGTCCATTTAGGGCTACTGTAGAATCATGACCTCACAAAAAGACCTACGGTCTATTTAGATAGAAACGACTCATTCTAAGGAAATAAAAATATAACGGTTTGTTATGTAAGGTCTTAATACTCCACTGAAAACCAAGTTATGTATATTATATTGCCTTTCTGTCCATAGATCCTCATAAATAACACACACTGCACCTTTAAAGTCCAAAAAGACACTGGGAGTGGAAAGTTCTGCACGTGATCTTCTGACGACACACAAATTAAAGAACACAGACGCAGACGGACCATTTCCATAATGACTAACGCAATCTACCCATTAGCTTTTTTTGGGCGGTAAATAATGGCGCAAACACCAGTAAATTGATGAGCACAAATCTTTAATCACCTCGCATGATTAATTTAAATACTGCCCTCCCATAAATTTTGCGCCTGAAAGGGAAACTTTTTTACTGCGTGGCTTTAGTAAATGCTGACAGTTGCTTTTTAACACCAAAAGAGGGTTTGCGCTGGCACAAGCTGTTAGTAAATCTGGCCCTTCTCAGACATAAACACTTCTAAAGAACTCTACTAAACCTGTGACTGACCAAAATTTAATCTGATTTTAGGAACAAAACATAAATGTCCGGTTTCACAGACGGGGCTTAGAATAAAACAGGATTAGGCCTTAGTTCAATTTAAGCAGCTTTTATAAATGTGCCTTAAAGGGATAATTCACCTAAAAATGAAAATGAGAAAATTGTTTGTCTGCTTACCCCCAGGGCATCCAAGATGTAGATGTCTTTGTTTCTTCAGTAGAATACAAATTAAGATTTTTAACGGTTGAAGTGTGCCAATCGTATAATGCATGTCAATGGGAACAGTTTAGATATATGAGAGCTATGAGAGTAAAAAAACATAGACATACGAATCCATATTAAACCCTGCGGATCGTGACTAACGATACATGTTTTAAGACACGGTTTGTGTGAGATACCGAACAGTATTTATATAATTTTTTCTAGGTAATGAGGAATAAACTCACGTCATGTGATGGCGTGCTCAACAGTCAGCATGTTTTCCCACAGACACACATATCTACATGGGAGAGACGCGGGGGAGCAAACCAATGAAAACAGGAGGATGCTGAGGCAGGAGACACCAGGGGAATTCAGGGAGTGTTTGGATGCAGTTTTAGCAATTAAAGAGTAGATGATGAGACTACAATTGGGTATGTGACATTTACTATGAGCCAAATGCGTTGATATTTATGTCTTTGAAAACCACAATGCAGTTTGCAAAGCTTCAACACATAAGCAAAAGAACAGATCTTGTCAACAGCTAGCTGAAGAAAGGTCAATCTTAAGTGCATACTACTGTAAATAGGCACGGTATGGAGTGGATCACATTTTGTGCTCTTCAATAAGACTCATTGTGTGTGTTTACAATCACGATCTTACACTATGTTTAAAAACACAAGAAAATACTATTGGTTTGTTTTGTGTGTATATCTGTTTACATATTGATGTTAAAAGCAGAGGAACTGATTATTTACACTTTCACTGTAAAGAAAAAAGTTGCTTAAATTTGTAAGTACAGTAAACTTGGACATTTAAGTCATTTCAACTTAAATTGCATTAAACTGACTTAAAAAAATAGTTGAATCTTGTATAACAAAATACTTAACTTATTTTGACGAGTTAAAGCAATGTAAAAACATATGCTGTCAACTTATTTATCATATAATTGTTTTACAGTGTTCTGGGTTTACAGAATGATGCGATTTTGTATGTTTATCTGCGTATTGTGCATATGACACGTAACACACAGTTACGTGACTTATTAACAGCAGAAAAAAACAAACAAATGGGGAACCGAGAAGATAGCACATTCTCTTAGAGGCAGAAACAAGAGTGTATTTGATAGATAAAAATACTCTGTTATGAATATGAAAGTGAAAATCTGAAATTATCAGTTTGAACCAAGGGTGTTAATATACCACGGTATACAGTGGGGTTCAAAATCAAATTTAAACAATGAAAATAAAAATCATAAAACATTTTTAAGACAAAAAGGTTATGTCATGAATTGATAATAAATATTTAAGATTCTATTTCTAGGTCATTAATCAAAAAATAAAATCTCTCTCTCTCTCTCTCAATTATATGTGTGTGTGCGCGTGTCTATATATCATATATATTTAATTGAAAATTATTATTAAAATAACAAAAATGCAAAATAGAAGTGAAAAAGAACGGCAAAATATAAAAAGAAGAAATACTAGTCAATTGTACACACTCATAAAAACATTGTTTTACATTGCCATCTAGTCTACAAAAAAACATTTTGTGCATTCAAATTTGCATATGCAATACACATTTGGTGGCATTTATTCTAAACAGAGGCAATACAACCCTTTACCCTATTTCTCACCTGAAACCCCCATCTGCCATCTACCCAGAGTCCCTGCTATGCTGATGGCTAGCGAGCTGATTCTGGTTTTAACCCGTCAAATCAAACGGTCCACCTGACAACAACATGCCCATAAAACTATATAGCCTATTATAATTGCACACACTCTGACTCTCTCTCTCTATGGCTGCATGTGAATCCTAACAATCTGATGGAGGAATGATAGATCACATGCACCAATGTCCCTTATCCATGCATGAATGCTAGTCTTGCTAGCTCTATCCAAGTGCATCCCAGCCACCTATGAATCAGATGAGATTGTATGAACCGAAGTCTTTGTTAACCCGTATATCGAATCAAACCCCGAGTGGTTAGTTACCCGTGTCCCCGCTGTCCGTCGTCCCCGCGTCATCTGATGCTCCTGCCCCGGATAACGGACTCCCATCCCCGGCCTCACACAGGCTGGCCGCCCCTTCAGCCTCCACTTCCATTCAAAAACCCGGGTTGAATCCTCCGAGCGAGAGCGCTGCCAACCGATGATAGCGAATATTTCAAAATATACACAGCTCTGCCTTCTAATTTATATGGATATGACTAGCTGACAAAATATAATGTGGGAGATTGAGGACTGTTCCTGCGCGTCGTGGTCCTCCTCTCCTCTCTGAGCTGTCATGCACAGGATTGGGATGTTCGATTCGCGAACGAATCACTCGTTTGAACAGACGGAATGAATCAATTGAACCGATTAGGAAAACCACGAACTAACCATTTTGGGCTGGTTTTGCTCTTTGTCTGTCATATAATGACGTAACTTGGCACTATAAATAAAGTAATTGAGAACGAAATTATGACAGATATTCTGAAAGCTTTTTACACTGATTATTACAGTTTTACAGGTTTCAGTATCTCGGTGATAGAGCTTCCCCAAAAGCGTTTCGACGCAATGTTGTGACCGAAATCAAAAGGGAACTATGATATTTTGACAGGAATTAGAAAACAACTTTTGACACAAAATCTAATTAAACAAAACCTTAGTGATAAAACAGCAGACTTTTACACGATTACTCGAAACTGGTTAATTGACGCGAACCGAATGAATCGATTCGTAAGAATGAATCACACTTCCCCACAGGAGCTGCTGGGTGTTTTGATGAGGCTGCTGCTGCTCTCTGTTGGTGAATCAATATAATATTCCAACAGCGCTTTTCCTACAAAATATTAATTGATGAACAAACAGCAATAATAGTATTCAGTGACATCTCCATTATTAAATGAGGCAGTTAGCGTAAGTACAAATATTATTGTAAATCTAATCCTCTTAAATGTTCTTTAGTATTATAATATTTAAAACCATATTAGAGAACTATCATCTCAGTGATGTCTTTTTCCAAGGCACCCATATATAAAACATTTCCAGCTCACTGCAGGGTTATTATAGTAAACCAAACCTAAAACATTTTTTTTTTGCTAGTTGCCAAAGCTGATGTACTACAACTGGCTCATTGATACCAGCAAAACACATCCACAAATTTTAAAATAAATTTCTTTGCATTTATTAATAAATGTTAGAATATGACAACATGTTTAGTGCTGAAGAAATGTACATATTTTCATGCAGAAGGACAGGGGTCTCTCTGCAGACTGACGTCTGGCCACTAATGATGCTCTCAGGAGGGGTTGCACGCCAAATGCATCAGGTCTGTTTTTTCCTCAAAACGGGTTTAGAAACAAACCATCATAGGTCCGTGAGACGACATCACTGGTAACCAGCTGTCAGTCTGGGAGAATGAAGAGGGGCGGAAGGGTGACGTGGGGTTATTTGACAGTCAGCTAATGATGCTCCTTAAAGATAATTGGAAAGTTCCTTCTCCACCACCTGAAAGAGAAATATCTGATAAAAATGACAAATTTTGTGCCAATATTTCTGTGATAATTACACAGGTAATCGCAAACATGAACCCATTATAGATTATCACTCAATCCAGACTAAAAACAAAGAGTAGTGGAAACTGAATAACGTACGCTTGGGTCCTGCATTGGAGAATATCTCTTCACAACCTGGCCTTCACGGTTAATGAGGAACTGAAAATAAAACAAAATATTGATTTGAAGGATTTATTTTAATGAAGCCACAAAATATGTAACTATTTATCATACAAGATTTAACTAATAAAATACTTTCAATTAGCACAATTCAAAGGAAAATTGCACATACCTTTGTGAAATTCCATTTGATGCCACTATAATGCATTAAAAACAACAGTCAATATACATGCAAATATCATTTGTAGTGCATCAGCTCTTTTAAAGGGATAGGTCACCCAAAAATGAATATGCCAAGTTCTGTCATGAAACTCTAGATGGCGTAGGCTGATCGGTCCTTAAAGGGATAGGTCGCCAAAAAAAAAAGCGCCGTAAAACTTTTGTTCATCTTCGGAAAACAAATTAGGATCTTTTTTATGAAATCTAATATATTTCTTTCCCTCCATTGACAGCTACACAACCACCATTTTGACGCTTCAAAAAGTTCATAAAAAGATTGTAAAACTAATCCATATGAATTGAGCAGTTTAGTCTAAAGTTTCTGAAGAGACACGACTGCGTTATGATGAACAGATTGAATTTAGGCTTTTAATCACACCTAAACGTTGATCAGCAAACATAAACAGAAACTCAACAGATCCTGCTAGGTTCTTGCAGAAGCTCAAACGTGCTGCGTAACACCAGAATGAATCTCATTGGTTCTTGCTGAAGCTCAAACGTGCTACGTAACACGAGAGTGAACCTCATTGGTTCTTGCTGAAGCTCAAACGTGCTGCGTAACACGAGAGTGAACCTTATTGGTTCTTGCTGAAGCTCAAACGTGCTGCGTAACACGAGAGTGAACCTTATTGGTTCTTGCTGAAGCTCAAACGTGCTGCGTAACATGAGAGTGAACCTCATTGGTTCTTGCTGAAGCTCAAACGTGCTGCGTAACACGAGAGTGAACCTCATTGGTTCTTGCTGAAGCTCAAACGTGCTGCGTAACACGAGAGTGAACCTCATTGGTTCTTGCTGAAGCTCAAACGTGCTGCGTAACATGAGAGTGAACCTCATTGGTTCTTGCTGAAGCTCAAACGTGCTGCGTAACACAAGAATGAACCTCATTGGTTCTTGCTGAAGCTCAAACGTTCTGTGTAACATGAGAATGAACTTCATTGGCTCTTGCTGAAGCTCAAACGTTCTGTGTAACATGAGAATGAACCTCATTGGTTCTTGCTGAAGCTCAAACGTGCGGCGTAACACATGAGAATGAACTTCATTGGCTCTTGCTGAAGCTCAAACGTGCTGCGTAACACATGAGAATGAACTTCATTGGCTCTTGCTGAAGCTCAAACGTGCTGCGTAACACATGAGAATGAACCTCATTGGCTCTTGCTGAAGCTCAAACGTGCTGCGTAACACATGAGAATGAACCTCATTGGCTCTTGCTGAAGCTCAAACGTGCTGCGTAACACATGAGAATGAACCTCACTGGTTCTTCCGGAAGCTCAAACGTGCTGCATAACACGAGAATGAACCTCATTGTTTCTTGCTCAAACGTGCTGTGTATGGACAAAAAACTATGGAAGTCAACAGGATCCAAATTTGGTTACTGGAATTCTTCAGAATATCATCTGTTAAATTCCGCAGAAGAAAGTCATACAGGTTTGGAAGAACATGAGGGTGAGAAGAACATTTTTGGCTAGACTATCACTGATGAATGATATCAAATAATCATTTATTTATATTTATATATTACAAGTCAGCTATCTGCCAACTCACTTTCCAAAGAATCCTTTTCCATTGGGTTGTTCCTTCAGCCACTTCCACAGAGGATGCGCGGTGTCGCCGTTCACGTCAATCTTACTGAACATATCAAACTCTGCGTTGTAAGACTTGGCGAATTCCTTGATTTGGGAATTGGTTCCTGGTTCCTGAATAAAAACAAATTATTGGACCATGGTATATTAATTCAATTTAAGAGCATTAAAAACGTCCCATACCTGACGTCCAAACTGGTTGGATGGGAAGGCCAGGATGCGTAAACCTTTCTCAGCATACTTGGCGTGCATTTCTGCAAACTGAGAGTAGTTTACCGGGGTTTTGCCTCACTTTGAGGCAACGTTAGTGATGATGACAACTTTTCCCCTAGAATATAGAGTAAATGAGATTTTGTTAGTGTTAGAAAATCAGTGACTCTTAAGAAGCGATGTATCATACACTAAACGATTGAGAAAACTGTAACATACTCCCAGACTTTCAAGTCGTTTCGAATACACTCATACGCTTTATTGCTAGGAGATGCATGATAAATGAAAACAATGTGTTTTAAAATCGCCTAAAATTATGAAACATGTTTGATATCCTCCAAGTGGATAGAATTGAAGGCTGAAAAAAATCAGTCTGTGCCCATCATTTTCTGTGAAATCTATAGAAGGCCATTTCCACCACATTAAAAATCATGCTTTTGTAAATCATAATTATGAAATAAAAGTTATCATTATGAAATTAGGAAATACTGGCAAAATTATGACACAAAAAGTGAAAATTATAACATACTAAGTAATTTACAAGATGAAAATATGAGAGAAAAAGTCAAAATTATGAGATTCGACTTTTCATTTCAACTTTTTAATATTACAATTTAGATTTTTTATATCATAACTTAGAATTTTATCTCATAATTGTGACTTTTATAAAGGATTTATACTTTTTGTATAATAGTTTTGACTTTTTGTCATGATTATGAATTAGTACTAAATAATTGTGACTTGTTATATCATATTTATTACTTTTGTCAATTTCAAACTAATTAATCTCATAATTTTTACTTTTGATCTCGTAACTTTGACTGTTTGTCATAACTGCCTTTCTGCCATATTAATGACAATGTCACACCTTTGACTTTTGTCAATTTCGACTCAATTTATTTCATAATTTTAACTTTCTCATAATTAAACCTTTTTTTCTCTCATAATTTTGACTTTTTGTATCATAATTTCAACTTTTCATCTCGTAATTTTGACTTTGTTATAACTGTGCCTTTTTGTCATATTTATGTCATACATGACATTTGTCAATTTTAATTAAATTTATCTCATAATTCCGACTTTTTTTATATCATGATTTTGTCTTTTTGTCATATTTATGACGTCATACTTGTGACTTTTGTCAATTAATCTCATAATTTCAATTTTTTATATCATAATTTTAACTTTTTCTCATTTCTCATCTCATTTTTATGATTTACTAAAACATGAGTTGTTTTTGATGTGGTGTAAATGGGCTTTAATAGAAATCTGTCAACTCCTATTGCCCAAAAGCTGCAGACTGACTTTCATTGGTTAGCGTTGACTCCTCCTCCTTAAACAAACAGGCTTTATACCTTAAGATGAAATCAAAAGCAATTGTAATTGTGCAATTGTGTCCTGACATGCACATTTTTATCTCTCACCTGTATTTTTCCAGGGAAACTTCATTGCCATCTATATCCGTGACTGTGAAGTCATAAATGGATTTGGCAGTTTGCCAGTCCTCTAGCTGTCCAGACTGAGATAAAAAACAAGTAAACAATTGGATATATTTGAATACATACACATGTAAATGAATAACAAACACAAAAAAAACACGGTTTGTAACATCTTCAAACAAAAGGTCACATACAAAACTGAGTATTTAAATTCCAACTGAAATCCATGTTCACATTCATACATTTTAAAACCATTCTTACCATTGTCTGCAACACTAGGGAGAAAATGACAGCAGAGCCTAAGAAACGCATGGCTGCCTTCCAGTACTAACTACTGAAACGGCAGGCAGCGTGTTCGAGTATGTTCGAGAAACAACCAGAACACTGAAAACCTCTCATATATAGGGCTCCAAATAAATATTAACTTGATACGGAGGCTGTTTCTTCCTTATAGGCTGAATTTTTGCTGACTATGCTTGTAGCTCATCTGCAGGGTATTTGATTGTAGATACATTTGAGGTCAAAGGTCATTGGGTGACGATCTTACACAACCTGAGAAAGCTGATAGCTTAATGCGCATGTTCGCATTTGGTCCACATACCAGATAACTCGCTGATGTATGCATTACATAAATTATACTATTTCTCAAATGTAGTAGAATAGTAAACATGATATTTCATATGGATATTGACTTCCAGGGATGGATTCATGCTGCAAGGATATAATTATAAATAAAATAATGTTTTGACTCGCATTAATTGCAATAAAAGAGTCATGAATATATTAACACTAACAAAAAGGTACTTTGGTTAACATTAGTTAATGGCATTTTTGGACATCCACCATGGTTGTGTAATATCTTTGGACATGATGTTCTGTTAAGTAGGCTATTTATTTTATATATCAATATATCATGAATATTTGACACATGATGTTTTGTAATGGATATATAATGGATACAAAAATATAA
This sequence comes from Gobiocypris rarus, assembly GCA_023029165.1. Taxonomy (NCBI): domain Eukaryota; kingdom Metazoa; phylum Chordata; class Actinopteri; order Cypriniformes; family Gobionidae; genus Gobiocypris; species Gobiocypris rarus. The sequence goes on from CM040929.1 coordinate 18,033,061, forward strand.
AATTATCTTTTTGAAACAGAAACAGCCTATTATACAGCAGATCTTAAGGAACTTTGTTCCTAGTGATGTATCCCAAAAAGAAAAATAGGTAAAAATATTATTCGATTACATTATTATTGTTGTTATTGCGCATTACTTAAATAACAGACAAGGGTGAATGGCACAAAGACTAAAGACATAAATACAGTGAAACTGGACTCTCATCTTGCACAATATGACTGATTGTTTGTGTACTGATTATAAAACATTTACAAATACTCCGTATGCAGCACATAACCTATTTACCAGATTACGTAATATGATTTAGTTTAGTAGTTACAGAACTATACGATACCGTTGCACCAATGATCCCACTGCTCGACAAAGCCCCGAACAGCAAAACACGATGGATAAAACCCATTTTTGTTCTTTACGCTTTGTAAAGTCCAGTAGTGATGCCTAACTTTGAAATGAATCGTTCTCTTAAATCGGTTCTTTTCAGTGAATTGGTTATATCGGTTCATAGAACAATTCGTTCATGAAGTGGTACTCGCTGATTCGTATGACAAACTAAAGAGGACACGTGAATTACATTAAAACGTAATAAATTAAACCCCCACAGCAATATGTAGCTACATCCTTTGACTGAACGTTTTAGTGAATGTATTATGATGCTCTAATGCTCAGGGACTACAAAAGAATCAACGAATCATTCTGTGAACCGGTTCTTTGAAACGAACTATTCGAAAGGCCCTATTTACTGAAAATCACACGCACCACACGTCCCACGTGAAATAAAAGAACTGTTTCTGGATTATTACAAAACCTCCTTCTTTTTCGTATTTGTTTTCGGAATAAATCGATAATGATAAATGAATAAAGGTTAGCTGTAAAAAAAAAATCTGATTATGAGCTATTATAAACATGATTTTATAGTTGTATTATCTGAAATCGGTTAGTAAAAGCTTATATGTTTTCAAAAACAACTAAGTGCGTATTGTTTTGTACATAAGTAATCAAAGTGCGCATTGTTTTTAGGATGTGCCGTAACGGTCACGTCATACACACGCGACATCAGCGCGACGCAAACGTGCAGTACAAGAATCGAATCAGCCTTCTGTTTTGATCGTAATATTTTGTATTAATCATATTTTTAGGGCGATATGGATGATGAGGAAGAGACTTACAGACTATGGAAAATTAGGAAAACTATAATGCAGGTAAATAAAAGAAAATATAACTTGTTTATTGTGTAACATAAGCCATGCTGCGGAGACAGTTTATTGTACCGCTTATTCTGATATTAAAATACAGTACATAATCAAACAGCAAATTATGTAATGTTATCATTGTGTATATCTTTTCGGTGTAGCTTTGCCATGATCGTGGTTATTTGGTGACTCAAGATGAGTTGGATCAGACTCTTGATGAGTTCAGAAGCCAGTTTGGAGACAAACCCAGTGAGGGTCGACCACGACGAACCGACCTCACTGTCCTGGTCGCCCACAACGACGATCCAACCGACCAGATGTTTGTGTTCTTCCCTGGTATGTTGTATTTTCAACAACAGCCTTGTTTAACTCTTCCATTACGAACTATTGTTTTAAATAATTGGAATGTCCATGACTGGTTATATCATGTCCTATTTGATCTTGCTTTCAGAGGAACCGAAGGTTGGCATCAAAACCATAAAGATGTATTGCCAGCGTATGCAGGAAGAAAACATCACTCGGGCCATCATTGTAGTCCAGATGGGCATGACTCCCTCTGCCAAACAGGTGAGCCAGCCAAGCATATTCACTTCAATATGGATGACGTATTTTTGTTGACCAACCTGGTTTCCTCAACAAGAACCCGTTTTCATTATAATTATTTTCACAAATGAACAACTTTTCATGGATTTTGAAGGCTAATTACAGTCCCCAGAAGTAAATGTAGGCTATAGAGGGGGGTCGGGTTCCATAAGTAAACTCCTTTAAAGGAACACTCCACCGTTTTTAGAAATAGAGCTTATTAAACTTCTTTCATACATTTAGTTATGTGTGCAAATGCATTTTTGTCTCAGTGCATGCGTTGTTTTAGTTTGGCAGGGTCGCCGCTAGCTTAGCTTAGGATAATGAATGGAATCGTATGGGTTTTTTTTTTTTTTTGTTCACTTTTAGTTGGGACATGCTAGCTGGCAACATAGGATTCCATTCATTATGCTAAGCTAAGCTAGCGGCGACCCTGCCAAACTAAAACAATGCATGCACTGAGACAAAAATGCATTTGCCCACAAATCTGAATGTAGGAACGATGTTGAATAAGTCCTATTTCTAAAAAGTTGTTCAAGTGGAGTGTTTCTTTAAGAGTTCACCCAAAAATGAAAATGATCCCCTCACCCTCAAGTCATCCTAGGTGTAAATGACATTCTTCTTTCAAACGAATAAAATCAGAGTTAAAATGTCCTGTTTCTTCCAAGCTTTATATTGGGAGTGACTGTTGGGTCATTTTTGAAGTCCATAAAAGTGCATCTATCCATCATATATCTGCTCCGCTCCATGGGAATACTAAAGGCCTTCTGAAGCAAAGTCACTAAGAAAAATATCTATATTTTAAAACTTTATAAAGTAAATTATCTTGCTTAAGGCGAATCGCCTTCCGTATTCAACTTACAGAAAAAGTTTTTGGTAAGTGCAAGGTCAGAGGTTGTTAACATTATTTCAACTTATTTTTTTAAAGAATCGTGTTTAACATCTAAATTCATGCTGAAAAACTACATTGCCAATGATGCTTTACAGAACATCCCACCAATCAGAAAGTGGAATCAGAGGCTGCGTCCAAAATCACATTCTCTCTTGAGTAGTTACTTATTTTGAATAAGTAACTACTTCACGACCGCTAAAATAGTATGTTCTATATAGTATGAATGTAATCCGGACGTACTACATTTGTCTACAATGTTATCATATGGCTTACCAGCGTCAGTTACGTTGCTTCACAAATCCTCTCCCGTAGCCTCATGGGATAGTAAAATGTCCATCATATGCACACTTTATAATCTTACCAGAAGCAGTAGGTCATCCGGGTACTTTTTGTCTACTCGTGAATTCGGACATAATACTCGTCACCTACTGTTTTTCGCCCATTACATTGTTGAGAAGTGTGCGATTTTTGGATGCATTTTAATTTAGTTGTCATTTGCAATGCATCATGGGATTGTAGTTCTCTTCTTCACTAAAGTCCGATTTTCAAATACGTTTTTGCTTTAGGTAAGTTTGTAATGTTGCGATTCTCCTCCGCTTGGTTGATGGCTCATAACAAAGACACTTTAAAGTCCATATGGGAAATATGAGTGGAAAATATTTTCCTGGAACCAGTGTGGGTGGAAAAAGGGGGTGGACACTAATGCACTGGCTTTTGGATAATTGCAGAAAATAAGCTCTGTGACAAGAAAAAGTTTATAATTCTTGCATGTTTTGTTCCAATGATAATCTTCACAAATGACCGCAGCCTACATTTCAAGTATTAACCAAAAAGCTTCAAAATGATGGACTAAGAAGTGCTAAAACTCGTTTCTAGGGTTTGGCCTACAAAAATACATCATCCCTGCAGCATTCCATTAACTTGTAGACATTTGACATGTTTTGTCTTTCACATTTCAGTCTCTGGTAGACATGGCGCCAAAGTACATACTTGAGCAGTTTCTCCAGCAGGAGCTTCTAATCAACATTACTGAACACGAGGTGAGAACAAACCTGCATTTTAACATTAAGCACGTTTTAGATTTTTAGCTGGTTTTTATGCAATAACAATGTGACTTTCATTCTTTTCAGCTTGTTCCAGAGCACATAGTTATGACTAAAGAGGAAGTAACCGAGTTGCTGGCGCGGTAGTATCCTTTTGTACCTGGAGGTCGGGTGTTGTCATTTTTGTTGAATGGTTTATTGTAGAAGTATCTCTAGTTGTAGCTTCAGATCGGACATTTCTGGTTGGCCTTAACCGGCTCCTCTCCAGTAAACTAAAGGAAAGCCAGCTTCCCAGAATTCAAGCTGGGGATCCTGTTGCCCGTTACTTTGGCTTGAAAAGAGGACAGGTCAGAAATCAATCTGATGTGCAGTTTTCTTATTTTGACATCTCTGAAAATATAAGTAACTTGTGCCGTGTTTTTCAGGTTGTTAAGATCATCCGACCGAGTGAAACTGCTGGACGGTACATCACATACAGATTGGTCCAGTAATGTTTGTGAAGTCAGTATTTCTTTTGTAGTTCATTAGAGTGTAGGGTTGGGAATCAAATGGATTCCAATTCTGGAATTGGATATAATTATTTTCGATTCAATTTATCGATTCTTGTTCACATTTTAATTAGTGATCGATTGATATTGATTTTTTTATAACCGATAACGATTATTTGCATGTTTGTGTTGATATACAGAACTGATATTTATTTATTATTTCGTTTTTTTACAATTATAGCAACAGCAGTGAACTGAGCAACTGAACTGAACTTTTTAAACACTGTAATATTTTTGCAATCTCACTTCCTTACAGAACAAAAGACACTTCTGCATCAATAAATAGTCTGAAATATTGCATTTAAAAAAAAAACAGTTTATAGTCTTTAACATTAACGCTGTTGCATCTTTTCACTTATAACTACAGCATATTAACAACAGGCTTAATAGATTTACAAAGTCTAAAGTTGTTCATGATATTTAGCAACAGATTGTTTTGTAAAAAGACAATGTGATATCTAAATTTGACTTTTACCATATTGGAATCGATAAGAAATGGAATAAACAATCTGAACTGGAATCGTTCATTCAAACGTTACCCAACCTTACTAGAGTTTGGTTGTTCAGCTGTTATAGTCTTTCCTCTTATTTCCTGTAATTCTTCTGTCAATTTAAGTAATTTTTTTCTTTTTATATGTACAGTTTAGTTTCAGTAATTTTGACTTAAGTTTTATTCATTTTAGCACTTTAAACAAACTTTAGTGCTTTCACTAACTGATTTTTTTCTATTTAGATTTTATTTCTATTTTTGGTTTATGTATATTTCAATTACCAAATGTTTTTTAGTTGATAATGCTTTAAGTTGATATCTTTTCTTTGACAGGTTAAATTCTTCAACTGCTGAAAGTGAACATGATCTGAATTTTATTAAAATCTTTCTTTTTTAACTAATAAATATGGTTCTGTTTGTCAGTCTTGAGTCATTTCGTTTGACAGTTTGCCTCTGAGCTGTGGGAAATAGAAAAAAGCAAGTACTCACCACCTTCTTTCTGAAAGCCATTGGTCTCAAAGCAAATGTCCACACGTTTAATGAAAAAAAGGAAGCCGTGTGCACATGGTTCACTAAATCAACCAAGCTTTACTGTTAAATATATCCGTGTTGCAGTAACCTCTTCACTGGCAACCACGGTATCTAATTTGCATGTTATGTTAGGTAAGTTTGCATTGCTTATAAATGGTTACAGTTTATTTTGAAATAGTTTTTTATTATTAAAATACAAGCACAAACATAAAATTTAACAACAGAGATGTTCAACACTGAGTATAAGGTGATCTCATGGGATACAATGCATGATAGAATGTTGCCTGATGACACCGGAAGCGTACCGCTGTTTGTAAAATAAAGCTGAAAACCATTTTTTTTTTTAAAAGGCGAAGAATTTTAAATATTAAAACGCATCTTTAAAAATACATAGGAACATCACAAACAAACCCCAGCTATTTAAACTCAGAGAGCGAGTGTTTTGGTATTGTTACTCTGATTGATATTTAACGCCGCCATCGGGCTTGTTGGCACTTCCCTCGTTTCGTCTAACTCCGGTGGCTCGGTCTCGGGGAGGGCAGGGGGCTCGTTGTTTGAGCCGGACGGGCACTGAAGCTTCACCAGAAGGACGGGCGAACTCATTTGGTCTTCGGTGGTCCCGTCGAGTGCCTGATCTGTAGGGCTGGGGGGCTGTAGTTCACTTCTGCCCTGTTCCTCGTCTGGATCGTAATCAGAGTCCAGACTTTGTTCCAGAGAACCAGGGGTTCCTGTAGAACTCTCTGTTGAGACATACAACATTAAGCAAAGGTATAAAAATTCATGTATGCTCAACATAGCACATTTACATTTGTAAATCAAATCATATTACAGTTGTTTGCTTTTAATGCTTAGTACATTTCATAAGATAAAATTATAAATAATGAAATGTAATACCATGGCCCTCTAACTTGTCTGATTCTGCAGCACCGGATTCATCTGTGATCCTTTGCTCATCATTCAAACAGTGTTCTTCTTCAATACTGCTTTGCTGCACAGACCAAAATATTTCATTTGAATACTTTCTAAAAACTTGTTTTAAACAGTTGACCTCCTATTAAAATAGAGCAGTTAATAAGATGACGAGAGGTTTTCCCAGCAGCCCACATTGCATAAGAATCACAAACCTGCTGTAGGGATTGGGCGCTGGTCGTGCTGCATGCGGACCGACTGGAGTCGGAGTGGAAAATGGAGGAATAAAACACAATGAGGGTCTCCACAATGCGGGCCTGATATGGGTAATCCACCAGAGAGGACAGGGACACTGTGGCCCCTGAGGGCCGGGGCCTCATCAGTGAGGGCCCAAACACGATGCCAAGATTACTCGGGCTCATCTTATTGTCATCTTCCAGTTCTGCAATCCTGAAAACCGGAGCGACATTAAACATTTAAAACTGCTAATTGACTCTGCCAAGGTAAGTTTACAGGCCCTTAAATGTGAGAGGAAGTCATTTGTTTGCTTTTAACCTTCTCAGATGGCGCGCTATGTAGCGGAGAGTGCTGGTGTTTGGTTTGGGCAGCTCTTTAAGTAGATTTTTAAGTCTTTCGACGAGGGCCAAGAGTTCAGGGTCCGTTTCAAAGCCGAGGTCCACCAGGTCGGGCCCTTTACCGGTCTCGGCTCCCTCTGGACCCACTACAGCCAGGCTTTCCTTTGCCAGGCCCATCAGACTGTTGTACAGGCGGAAGGGCATGATGGGCTCCGGAAGCTGAGCAACAAAAAACAAACAAACAGGAAAACAAAACTAAATGTATGGGTTAATGTATAATACAATTGAAGATATTAACATACAATGTAGGCAACTTATTACTTTTATATTATTATATTTGATTAATACAATTTGGGTGAATGCATTTTGCTATTATATTTTTAATAATAAATTATATGTATAATATATTATAAAAAGTAAATTATACTTTTATTAAATTAGTAATACTTTGGAAACCCAAAAATGTCTTATGTTATAATAACAATTTAATTTGAATATAATAGAATATAATATACAAAACTTAAATTAAAATATTAATAGTTATAGTTAATAGTTATGGGTGAACTCAACAAATATAAATTCTGTAATTATATATTTTAATATAATTGATTATATGCATTTATAATTTTTTTATATACAAATACATTATGCAAGAATATTATTTAATTAATAAATGAAAGTAGATTCTAATTGTTATTACTTAATTTTAATATAATAAAATACAATATATAAACATTAAATAGTTTTATTAGTGGAGCATCCATCCATCCATCAATCCATCATCCATCCATCCATCCATCCTTCCATCCATCATCCATGAATCCATCCATCCATCATCCATCCTCCATCAATCCATCCATCCATCATCCATCCTCCATCAATCCATCCATCCATCATCCATCATCCATCAATCCATCATCCATCAATCCATCCATCCATCATCCATCAATCCATCCATCCATCCTCCATCCATCATCCATCCATCATCCATCCATCATCCTCCATCCATCCATCCATCCATCCATCCATCATCCATCCTCCATCCATCCATCCATCCATCCATCCATCCATCCATCCATCCATCCATCCATCCATCCATCCATCCATCCATCCATCCATCCATCCATCCATCCAGATCACCAAATAACTAATTTAAATGATACTTTGAATATTGAATATAAATAATATTATATTATAGAATAATTTATTAATACATTTGTTGATTTTGAGGAACCCAAAATGCTAAGATATATTTTATTACTAATACAATTTAAATATAATAAAATACAATATATAAAAATGAAAAGATTAATAAGTTAGTTATATTTGGGTGAAAAAATGAAGCAAATTCTGTTTCAATTTTCAAATGCCAAACCCCCAAATGCCATTTTCATAACATTATGTGGAATGATTTTGCTAAATGTTTACATATAATGGTGGCTCACCTGCCGCAGGTAAAGCTTCAGTACATTACTGATGTCATGTGGTGAGGACTGTGACAGTTCCACCAGTTCTTTCCCATTCTCAAACGCCTGGCACAGCTTCTCCACTCGCGTCTTCACACCATTCACTCGATAAATGCCCTGAGAGAGAGAGGGAAGGACACACACACACACTCACGTTATGTTCTTGCATTTCTATTGCCCCACACCCTCTGGATCGGACTTGTCGCTTGCGTACCTTCATCCTCAAAGCTCTTCTCTCAATCTCAGCGATGCACTTCTTGATGATGAAGGGAATGCCGTCGGGACTGTTGCCGGAAACCTGTGAGAAATCCTGCCCGAACAGCTGAAGGCGACCCTGGAGTTTCTTGTGGCCACACTGAATGGCCAAAGTCTCCAAGCAGCGTTTGTGACAAGCCAGGAAACACTGCAAAAAGGGAAATCAGACTTAAAGTTTGTTTTGTTTAAAATAAACTGATTAGACGTAGATAGGTTGACCTCACCTCCTCGCACTCCGCTCCCTGGAAATAAACGTAGCTGTCACACTCTCTGCATTTGGACGGGGAGCGCAGTTTACGCAGTTTGTGCGTCTGAGCGGCTTTCGACAGCCCGACGTTACGAAACGGCCCAGTGGGCACCACAATCTCAGGCTCGATGCCGTTTATATCTGCAAAATGAGGCGGACGGTGAGAAACTGGATGACAGGCTCAGATTAGCAAGGAAAACGTGTGCATCGTTTTTTCTCACTTGGAGGATCAAAGGAAGAAACATTTGAGTCCTTCTCATCGATGTCTTCGTTTGATGACATCGTTCCTGTAGATGATGTCCGGGCCATTTTACTTATGTCACCTACCAAAACAAAGAAAAGGAAAGGAGTCAACGCCAAGGAATGCCAGGTTTACAACTAAAAACAAACAAATATTACTTTAAAAAATAATAAAAGATATGATAATAAATGAATAAGAATCAGACAGAACACGCTTTTTGCAGCGGCGCCTTTTTAAAGTAGTTTTCTATTGGCAGTGTCCTTAATATAGTAAATGTTTAAGTTTAATTTAGAGTAGTCATGCCAAAAAGTTGTACCCGTGCTGGTAGTCGGTGATCCCAGGCCACTTCCTCCTCCCACACTGTCTGTGTCACTCACTGTGGAGCCCCAGGACTTGTGGGACATGAGACCTCGAGCTGACAATAGAAAGACTGATTAAAACACTTTGCATACCTATTTTAGGTACTTCTTTAAACACCGAAATATATATATAATTAAAATATAACATGCACATACTCCTCTTCTGTTCATCTTTCTGAGAGGAGCTTGTATCTCCCGTGTCTCCTGGGGTCTGCGGCACTTCCGCACTGATCTGAGCATCAGCGTTAGCGCTGTCGGTACGTGCTCTGGCTGACGGCCTGAATAAAATAACATAAAACGTTTTATGGTAATATTTACCTCCAGTTCCGTGATGCCTTGTATAAGTGTGTGTGAAAGCAAAAGGAGTGTCCCTTACTGGCTGGAGGAGGCAGAATAGGCTTCAAACTCATAATGCGTCTCAGGCTCTTCCGTCATCTGAAGGTCTTTGACGTGAGTGCCGTACTGCTGTCCGGGGTCGTACAGTTTACTGCTCTCACACAGCGTCTGATAGTGCACCGGCAGCGCTACCGTCTGCATGTGCATGATCTGGTAGTAGGAGATGGTGGCCTGGAAAGAGTTTTTCATACAGTTAAAGCCACTCAAGCTGGATTTAGATTTTTTTTGGGGCTGTTTTTCAGCAAGCAATGCATGACTGGGTCATTGGCCAAGAAAACAAACTCTACAGTTCAAAACAACTTATGCCTTATTCCAGAGATTTTACTGGCCATATATATGATAGAATACAGTTTAATCACTGGTAAGGAATATTTATTATATATTTTAAAATATTTCCATAATAGATTAGCTACATTTTAAAATATCTTTAATATATTTGTAGTACTTCTTAAAAAATAATTATAATTGTTATAATATATATTATGTAAGGAAATATTGTAAATTTAAATAAATATTTCCTTGATACATGTTCTAAAATACAGCAAATATGATAGCAGATTTCCTCAAGGAAATGTGTTAAATATGCAAGTATATTAAGGAAATATATTATATTAATATATTAAGGAAATATTTAAATATATAACCCTTTAACTGTCACCCCCCCTTTTTGAGGATAGACATGGAAATGCACTATCCAAACTTGAATGGCTGTAATTCAAGAAAAAGTTTCATCTTTGCTGAAGTGAAAGTAATTTAAAAGAAAAGTATGAAGTAGTTATTGAAGTTTAAATTTACTGTAAATTAAAAATACTGTACTAAATTTTTATTTTATATAAAATACATAATTTTTCAAATCAAAGCCATACGTCTAACCAAGTTGTGTTTCAAATTTGAAGTTGATATCACAAAAACTGAAGTTCCCATGAGATTTTGTGTAGGCGCTGTACAAAAACAGCCACCGGGTGTCATCCACATTCCATTTAATTTTTTTAATGCATTTTCCTGTAACAAATTACAAACTTTGTGTCCAAATATCACTTCAATCTCAAAACAGTCACCAAATATGGAACCTTGAGACTCAGACCTGTCCAACGATATGTGTTTTGTCAAGATTAAAAAAGATTTTGATTATAAAAGTAGTTAAAATCAATTTGTAATATGTAACATGACACGGCCCACTAGGGGAGGAGCTCGCTAGAAGACTTTAGAGTAACGTTTCCATGGTAACGCAGTATCCGATTTCAACAGGATGAATTTTGAGTTTGTAAGCTTTCAAATGATACCTAATTTATGATAATTACTAAAATATATGATACGGGAAAAATCAATAAAAGAGTGCCAGGCGTCCCGCCAGCGGTAAAAACGATACAGCGTATTTACTTAAGGAATAATATATACAATTAAATATGCAAATATATATTAATACATTTGTTTTGTTTTTAAATATTTACATATAGTTGTTGTATTTTACAAAATTTCCTTATTATATTTGCATTTTTTAACACATTTACTTAATACATATGGTGTATCATTTTTAAATGTGTTAAAATACTGCAAATATTATATATATAAATATTATATATATATATATATATATATATATATATATATATATATATATATATATATATATATATATATATATATATATATATATATATATATATATATATATATATATATATATATATATATATATATATCTATATATATATATATATATATATATATATATATATATATATATATAAATATATATATAAACAACAACAGCAAACACATTAATATTTACGCAATACATTTGCTGTATTTAAAAAAAAAATACATCTGCTGTATATTACAAGATTTCCTTAATATATTTGCAGTATTTTAAAATACCACCTCTATATATCCTAAATATTTGCTTTATTTTACAATAAATTACAATAGTTTGGACTGATGAATTATTAAGCAAAAAAAGGGTTAGGTAAGTCTTGATGTGTTTACTACAAGAGGAATTTCACACAAGACCCAAGACGTTTATTCAAAGGGAGATCTTAAATTATAGGATTTAAAGGAATAAAAATGACATTTATCTTGTGGAATTTACCATCACAATTTTTACTTCTGGATTTTTAAGATATGCAACAGTAACTGATATTTTATTTAGTAGGGCATTTGAATATTTTCAGCTTGTTATGCTAATGTCACGTAGCATGGAGAGATACATGTCAGCATCTAAGGCTTAGCATGGAGAGATTATTATGATGCGATTTTCACCATTTGATTTCAATAGCGAGTGTTGATGAGCTCTATGCAGGTACATACCGAGCGAATGGTCTGGTCAGTCTGCTTGATGACCTCCTGGATCTGCCGCAGAACCGTGACCTTCATGTGCTCCAGCTCCTGGTGCTGTGTGGTGGCATCAGCGATGCAGGTTCGGTATGTGGCCTCCGCCTCCTCAGCCTGAGACAAACACACACCATTTCAAAAACACAACATGCTCAAACACGGAACTCGCAAACCTTTCCCTCTGGTGTCTTAAGCGGCATAACAGACAGGGAGTGCCGACCTTGTTGCGGGCCTCTTCCTCCAGCCGTTTCTTCTTGTCCACCGCTTTAGTGGTAGAGCTGCCACCCTCCTCCTCAGCCCGGTTAGCCGCCGTCCTCGCCTTGTCGTACTCTTCACAGCGGGCCATGTAGACCTGCTTAGCCCTGCGCAAGTTCACTTCACACTCCATCTGTGTTCAAACACACACAGTGTTTATAGACCTGTACCTCTAACATCTTGCAGGAGCTTGATGTGTTTTGCAAAAAAGATAAATGTATGTAAATGTTACCAGTTTTCTCTTGGCCTTCAGCCACTGCTCCTTGATCTCCTTGCGTTTCTTCTCGTGCTCTTGTTTGCGGAGGAGCAGAGGCTGTGGATGAACACAAGCACATGAGTCTTCAAACATATAAACACATCAAGATATTAACACCATCAGTGAACCATTACAACAAAATTACATATCATGATTATTATTGTTATTACATGCATTAAAGAGGAAGAGGCAGGTAATTATTATTAATATTATTATTATTATTATTATTATTATTACTAATAATAATAATTAAATAATATAATAACAACAACATTCATGCAGAACATTCAACAACATTCAAGAACAAACACAATTAACATTTAATATGAATATTATCAACATCAACACACTTAAAAAAATAACACTTAACTCCTAATATTATTTTCAACATCTATTTAATATCAATAATAATAATAAAAAAATAATAATAATTGATTAATACAGTAACACCTGTTTTGCTAATGGTTAATACATTAACAAATGAAAACTTATTGTAAAGTGTTACCAAAATATTTAACAATTATTAATAGTTGTATTATTAATAATACTAATACAAGTACTAATAAATTATTATTGCTTTTTCTCTATATATATATATATGATATTAATATTAATAATAATCTACTATTATTTTTAGTATATAGTACATTTAATTATAGCATTTAACAACAATTATAAAGGATTCTTTTATTATAATATTATTAAACTACTACAATTTTTATTTGATGAATAATAATAATAATAAATAAACAAAAATAAATTATTGTTATTATTAGCATACATTTAACAACAACAATTACATATAATACATGTATGAATTACAATATTATTATTATTACAACAAATATACATTCTGCAGGATACTTTAACAAATATATATTTACACACTTCAATATTATATGAGTTCTAAAGTAAATTCATGAAAAATTATTAATATTACTAAATAAGTTTAAAGGAGACCTTATAAGGTATCTTTAAAAAAATATTATAAATATACATTTCTCTTATTTTTATAACAATATAATACAGGTCCTTCTCAAAAAATTTGCATATTTGACAAAAGCTCATTATTTTCCATAATGTAATGATAAAAATTAAACTTTCATATATTTTATATTCATTGCACACCAACTGAAATATTTCAGGTCTTTTATTGTTTTAATACTGATGATTTTGGCATACAGCTCATGAAAACCCCAAAAATCTAAAAAAATTAGCATATCATAAATAGGTTCTCTAAACGAGCTATTAACCTAATCATCTGAATCAACTAATTAACTCTAAACACCTGCAAAAGATTCCTGAGGCTTTTAAAAACTCCCAGCCTGGTTCATTACTCAAAACCGCAATCATGGGTAAGACTGCCGACCTGACTGCTGTCCAGAAGGCCATCATTGACACCCTCAAGCGAGAGGGTAAGACACAGAAAGACATTTCTGAACGAATAGGCTGTTCCCAGAGTGCTGTATCAAGGCACCTCAGTGGGAAGTCTGTGGGAAGGAAAAGTGTGGCAAAAACGCTGCACAATGAGAAGCGGTGACCGGAACCTGAGGAAGATTGTGGAGAAGGACCGATTCCAGACCTTGGGAGACCTGCGGAAGCAGTGGACTGAGTCTGCAGTAGAAACATCCAGAGCCACCGTGCACAGGCGTGTGCAGGAAATGGGCTACAGGTGCCGCATTCCCCAGGTCAAGCCACTTTTGAACCAGAAACAGCGGCAGAAGTGCCTGACCTGGGCTACAGAGAAGCAGCACTGGACTGTCGCTCAAATTTTGCATGTCATTCAGAAATCAAGGTGCCAGAGTCTGGAGGAAGACTGGGGAGAAGGAAATGCCAAAATGCCTGAAGTCCAGTGTCAAGTACCCACAGTCAGTGATGGTCTGGGGTGCCATGTCAGCTGCTGGTGTTGGTCCACTGTGTTTTATCAAGGGCAGGGTCAATGCAGCTAGCTATCAGGAGATTTTGGAGCACTTCATGCTTCCATCTGCTGAAAAGCTTTATGGAGATGAAGATTTCGTTTTCACCATGACCTGGCACCTGCTCACAGTGCCAAAACCACTGGTAAATGGTTTACTGACCATGGTATTACTGTGCTCAATTGGCCTGCCAACTCTCCTGAGCTGAACCCCATAGAGAATCTGTGGGATATTGTGAAGAGAAAGTTGAGAGGCAAGACCCAACACTCTGGATGAGCTTAAGGCCGCTATCGAAGCATCCTGGGCCTCCATAACACCTCAGCAGTGCCACAGGCTGATTGCCTCCATGCCACGCCGCATTGAAGCAGTCATTTCTGCAAAAGGATTCCCGACCAAGTATTGAGTGCATAACTGAACATAATTATTTGAAGGTTTACTTTTTTTTGTATTAAAAACACTTTTCTTTTATTGGTCGGATGAAATATGCAAATTTTTTGAGATAGGAATTTTGGGTTTTCATGAGCTGTATGCCAAAATCATCAGTATTAAAACAATAAAAGACCTGAAATATTTCAGTTGGTGTGCAATGAATCTAAAATATATGAAAGTTTAATTTTTATCATTACATTATGGAAAATGAACTTTTAATAAAATATGCTTATTTTTTGAGAAGGACCTGTATTCTATAATTAGTTTATATATAGTCATGTGAAACTGTTAAAACACCCTATTGAATTTTATGGTTTTCTGTATCATTCAGGACATCATAAATTATCTAGTGCTTGACGGGTCTTAACATTTGGAAAATAAAACCTCAACACGTGTGTCATTAATTTATTTAGCAAAAATAAATGGGTGAAAAAGTTAAGACACCCTATCATTAAATTGCCTGTAGATCCACTTTTAGCAGATCACTGCAACACCTTCATTATTTTCTTTTTGTAGATTTGCTGGTGATCTTGGGATCATTGTCCAGTTGCATGACCCAATTTTGGCCAAGCTTTAGCTGTCGGACAGATGGCCTCACAATTGACTCTAGAATACTTTGGTTTACAGAGGAGTTCATGGTCGACTCAAATGACTTTGAGGTGCCCAGGCCCTGTGGCTAAAAAACAAGCCCAAAATCATCACTCCTCCACCAGCGTGCTTGACTTTTTGTATAAGGTGTTAGTGCCAAGTTTGGTGAAAACCAAAAAAAAAGCACAGTGCATTATGGCCAAACATCTCCACTTTGGTCTCCTCTGTCCAAAGGACATTGTTCTAGAAGTCTTAGGTTTGCAAAGTTGCATCTGAACAAACCATAAGCCGTGCAGCCATGTTTTTTTTAGAGAGAAGAGTTTTTCTACGGACAGCCCTTCCAAACATGCCATACTTGACCCATCTTTTCCTAATTGTATGAACTTTAACATTTAACATGTTAACTGAGGCCTGTAGAGTTTGGGGTGTAGTTCTTGGGTGTTTTGTGATTTCTCAGAGCATTACACGGTCTGATCTTGGGGTGAATGTACTGCACTCAATTCAATACGGTGTCTTAACTTTTTCACATGACTATGATATAATAAAATACATATTAGTAACAACAACCATTATAATGGGCTAATATTATTGTTGTTGTTGAAAGGATGACAAAAGATGGCCCCAGTGCAGTTTTACCATGATAAAGGTCTGGTTGTGCAGGGTGGAGGCTGCCTGATGCATCCCAGAGCTCTGCTCCAGGTCCTGCTCCAGAGCCAGAGAGTAGATGGAGAAGAAGGGCATGTGTGGCTGATGGACACAAACAGAGATGGATGAGGCGGCAAACAAACAAACAAACAGCAGACACCCTGAGAACGGCAGACAATGATTAAATCTCACCTGCGTGATGGTCTGTTTACATGCCTGATAGATCCTTTGTAAGCCCTTGGAGAACTCCAGCTCTAGATAAATATATCAATTGCAATTAAAGATGTAAAATATTAAGTTAAAAACAAGTAAAACCTAAATAATGACTACGTAATTTGTGGCTCAACCAATCAGAACTCACATAACACTTTTAAACATGGGTAAATCAAGCGATCATAACATTGAACGCACGCATGATCTTACCCAGTGCGAGCTTCTTCTCAACATAGCTGATGAGATCCTTCATGTACTTGGAGATGGTTTTAGCGTAAGTCAGAGCCGAGTCCACACCGCCTTCACTGCGCTGCAGGATAATGTCCACCTCTTCAGCGCTCATTGCTGCAGCACACATGCACAGGAACACAGGAACACAGGAACACAGGAACACAGGAACACAGGAACACAGGAACACAGGAACACAGGAACACAGGAACACAGGAACACAGGAACACAGGAGCAAAGGTTTCGCATTAGGGGGAGGGGTGAGTGTGTAATATTTAAAATTATAACAATAACTACAATTATTATCATTATTAATAATTTTATGCCTTATGTATTTTATTATAATAAGATTATTATAATATTAAATATAATAAATCAATATGATATAATATAATAATTATTATTATTATTATCGATACATGTTATGCAACAATATATTAATGTATGTTCTGCAGGAGACTTTTTAAAATATCTTTAAATACATATTATACAATTATGAATTTAAGTAAATAAAATGCTTTTTTTCTGCAGGAACCAAATAAATAAGAATTTTATTTAACCCTGTAATATTCTATAATTAGTTAATATTATATAATAATCAGAAATCATTAATAAATATGATGATGATGATGCTGATGATTATTATAAATATGGTCTGTAAGGGGCTTTTTAAAGTTCTCTTTAACAAAACATTATTATTATTATTGTTAATAATTGTAAACATTCTTCAGGAAACATTTTAAAGATCTATACATGAATAAATAAATAAAAACAAAAATTATACAATGAGTTCTAAAGTAAATAAAATTCATCATCATCATCATCATCAATGTTCTACAGGAGACTTTTGAAAAATCTCTAAATAAATAAATATTATATTATACAATTATGAGTCTCAAAGTAAAAAAAAAAAGTACATACTACTAAAAGTGCATTACTAATAAGTAATACCAGCTTATTAAAAACAGGTGAATAAATAGAATATTATATTTTTGTTATAAAATAACTATTTGTTTCGCATATTCTATATACTCTTAATGATAATAATAATTTTAAATACATGGTCTGACATTAAATAGCTATTATAACATTAGGAATATATATATATATATATATATATATATATATATATATATATATATATATATATATATATATATATATATATATATATATATATTTTTTTAATGTTCTGCAGGAGACTTTTTATTAGAATCATTTCTTTTACTAATACATTTCTATACTGAATTCACAGTTGTTTTTCTGTATGTCTGAATTTGTCAAATTACCCAGCTCAGATGAATCACTCCGTGAGTGTGAAAGCTCGTGACCCGAGAGGTTCTCCATAGACTGAAGGAAAAAAACACAAATATATAAAACCCCTTCATACTGTGATCCATGTGATTCATATTTCAGTGGTCAACTGCGTCACAGAGCAGCAGCAGCAGCACTAAATCACAGAACTGCACTTTCGGGAAGTCAAAACCTGCTGGCAACATCCGCTCTTTACAGGCAGTGAAACTGACTCACGCTTACCCTGCTTTTCTCAGTGGGCATCACGGACAACAGCGTGCTACTGTCCACCTCTCCCATCAGCAGCTCAGAAACACTGAAAAAAGAAACAACAGCTCAGCTTTCTCTGAAACGTAACATGCACTATCAGAATGTAATGTTAAAAGGCAAACTTTTGAATTAGAAACTAAATGCCTATAATAACCAGGGCGAATGATCAGACGCCAGTGTTTGTTCACAACTTCCTCTTTACTTTGTTATTGCCACAAAAACAGCATCACGCTGCACTGGTGCATGATTTAATGTTTCGGCCACATGAAAAACATTTGAGCAACATTTTGCGCTGACATACATCACAAAGAATATGACAGCAGAACATCTGTTTTAAAACACTAGAAGTGAAAACAGAAATACTACAGGTGACGATAATGATCAGCTCAAACTCAAAAACAGATCCTTGAGGGTTTGGGGCTGTTAGTCGAAGAGAGTAGAAGCCACAAATCAACTTCCTGTTATTTCTGTAGAACTACGATTAACGTCAATGATCCAACAGAGCATTCTGAGAGATGATTTCATAATGCATGCAAAGAACGCCACATGGCACTACATAACTGTGTACATTTATTCATTTCGACTGGGAAAATAAAATGGATTAAATAAAAAAACATTCCAAAAGGAACTATATGCCATTTCTCCTAGAATGAATCATAAATTAAAAAAAATACATACCATTCAATTCAGGGGGAAATTACTCATTGTTCCTTTGGTATTTAATTTTTAATATTTAATATTTTTTTTAAAGAAACAGTTCATAATATTCCCCTAAATTAAATAAATAAATACATAAAGCTAAAAAATAAATAAACAAAGCTAAAGTATGCAATATCATCACAACCTCACTTGTTTTTTTTAATGTTTTTTTTTTAAAATGACACTCTTGCCATCATATTTAAAAGGTGCACTATGTAAATTCTCCATCCGCTATAGAGTGACTACTCAAAACAAAGGTGTAGTTTGATGACGCCACGTTTGAGCGCATCATCTTGGGACATGTGGTCTTCACCTCACAGCCGGTGGAAAATAATCAGGATAGGACTCGGGCAGAAATCATGTTCATGGATGCGGTTATTAACATTACTGTAGTATGAAGCAGAGCAGGACCGAGTGCTGTGGAGCTGAGCAAGGCCGCTGGAGTGATTGTTACGCAACACACGGCTTGCGAGCAGCGGGACTTTTATTATGACGGGACACAGTCGCCGGCGCCATTTCCACTTTTCTGGTCATGAGTATGAGGTAACGCATCTCTGTTTATCATATTAGATATATTTGAGTGTGTTTAAAATGATGTTAAAGTGTTACGCTGTGCGTTCGCTCGGTGGCTGCTGTGACACTTGTTCACACTGCAGTGAGAGTAAAGCAGTAAAAAAGACGGAAACCGAGGTTACACAGATATCACCCAATTGACAGGCGACTTCCTCAGACGTCCAAGTTCATTGGTTAAAATAGCAATTTTCTCACAATTTACAAATAGTTGGAAACATTTGGCATATTGTAAGTACTCAACTGAACAAAATATATAACACTGGCCTGGTGGTTTTTGGATATTTTACTGCAAAAATCCTACATAGTGCACCTTTAAAAGAGACATGTTAAAAATCATGGCTGAAATGTCTTCATTTATCACATCCAAAATAGAAAATTAAGTTACGCACATTGCATTGTGGGATACAGTATCCCAAGCAATATCCTCTGGTTTCATCCTCAGAGTAAAAAAATTAAAGGTCATTTTGAGGTAAAGTTTGCAATTGCAATGACGTGATTGATAAGAAAAGATTTATAAAGTAGTTCTGACTTTATATCGGAGTGGGAAACATGTTGATAGCATGTAATCAGTTCACAGAGCTCTCCATACTCACTTGCTGCTAAAAGCTACAGCAATGGTCTCAATGGCCTTCTCAAAATCTTTCTTGTCTGCTTCATTGCACACTTCATAGTGGAATCCTGAATGAAAAAAAAAACAAAATATGTTGGTAAACAGTTTAAAATAACAGAAATGTCACTGACATGACACCATTCTCAACTAAAAACTTTACGTGTTTTGGCAGTTAATTTACACGACAACAGGGTTTCGGGGGCCTGACAACACAAACTTTTAAATAAAAGGTTTCAAAGTTTAAGTTGAAAATTACACATTATCGTCTAGATAAAACAATGAATTTGTCATTCGAATCACGTGATCAGTCTATATGCGCAAAGCGTTTTTTTAAGTGACATCGCCACCTGCTGGTCTGGCATGAATTCAGCGGTTTTAATCATTTCCGTTGATCCACGTGAAAGAGGATCGTTTTGACAATGTTGTCATCTGTACGCAAAAAAGTGCAAAGGAAAAACTTTTCACGTAAACGTACCATCAATCTACAAACCGGATGCACTTCTGATATAAAGAAAAAACAAACCCATCCTTTAAGATCAAACACCATATTCCTTTTTTCTCTCACCTTTGACCTGTGAGATTAGTTTTCCGGCAGCGGTGAGTGTCTCCACAGTGTTGAGGAGTGGGTACATGCTGATGACCTGCCGCAGGATGCGCAGAACTTCCCCCAAACACTCATGGGCCAACGGACGCCGGTTCTCCTGTTTGTCTGCGAAAAAAACATCCACAACATTAGAGCTCCACGATTCTGGATAAACTAAGAATCATAATTTTTTGATTCTCCCACTATTCTAAAAAAAAATAAAATGTAATTTACTAGAGATTCTGACAAAATGTTATTTGCTACAATCTATTTCAAATATTGAATTAATCGGAAGGAATAAAAAAATATAAATAAAAAAAGGCTTGAATGAATGATTCAATAACTCACTCATCCCATACTTCACTTATGATTCTTTTTTTTTCTTTTTTTTAATTAATCTTTTGAATGATTTAGGGCTGCAACAATGAATCGATAATCAACATCAATTCACATCGATTAGTCGGGTCTGGCCTCTGCACATGGAAAACTTCCACCAGTTGCGCCAATTTACATTTGTTAAATTGTTACGCAACACATGGCACTTAAAGGTGCACTATGGAACTTTTCCGTCCGCTAGAGGGCGCCTGTTCAAAACAAAGGCGTAGTTTGATGTCAAGTTTGAGCGCAGAATCTTGGGACATGTGGTCTTCAACTCACAGCTGGTGAAAAAGAATCGGGATAGGACTCGGGCAGAAATCATGTTCATGAATGCGATTATTAACGTTTCTGTAGTATGAAGCAGAGCAGGGCAGAGTGCTGAGGGAGCTGAGCAAGGCCGCTGGAGTGATTGTTACGCAAAACACAAGGCTCGCAAGCAACGGGACTTTTATTATGAAGGAACACAGTTGCCAGCGCAAACTCTGCTTTTCCGGTCATGAGTATGAGGTAATGCAGCTCTGTTTATCATATTAGATACATTTAAGTATGTTTAAAATGTTATGAAGTTACTCTGTGCGTTCGCTCGGCGGCTGCTGTGACACTTGTTCACACTCCAGTGAGAGTAAAGCTTTTCTGCAAAATAAAACAAGGGTACGAGGGGAAACGAGTGTAACGCAGATATGACGCAATTGACAGGCGACTCCCTCAGACGCTATGCTCACATGTCCCGGTTCATTGGTAAAAATAGCGATTTTCTCATAATTTACAAATAGTTGGAAACATTTGGGATATTTTAAGAACTCAAGTGAATAAAATACATAACACCGGCCTGGTGGTTTTTGGATATTTGACTGCAAAATTCCTACATAGTGTACCTTTAACAATGACATGGACAAAATGTATCTAAAAATAGTGGCGATGAAAGAGTGACATGCTGCAGGAAAGGTACATGATTCAATCTGTCCAAATCATGAGAATTCACACAGAACGCAGTAAAGAGGAAGGCAATTTCTATTCAGTGCAAAAAACATTCATTAAGCTGAAATATGGTCAACTTGTTATTTACATTTTATGAGAGTGGTAACTAAAGGGATAACAGCGTGTAAATGATTATAACGTAAGACGTTTCTTATAGCCTATTTACAGGATAAAGAAACGACAGGTTACGGTGTCCATAGCAAATGTGTGTGTGTTCCAGCAGAACATTCCTTTTATCTGGTATCTTTTATCTTTTTTTCTTTTTTCTTTAATTTCCTTTTAATGTATGTTTTGCACATAATGTATAGCACAGATATACCCTTATGAAAATTAACTGTGGTCTTATTATAGTATCCGATTAATCGAGAAAAGAAAAATAATCTGCCAACTAATCGATTATCAATAATTGTTAGTTGCAGCCCTAGAATGATTCAATGACACATCAGTTTAAGAGTTACTTGTCGCCACCTACTGGTGTAACAATGTAATGATACGATCATTATTTGAAGCACCAAGCAGGGTTGCCAGGTTTTCACAACAAAAGCCAACAAATTGCTACACAAAACTAGCCCAATCACGTTTTAGGGGTAATCCCCCGTTCCGAGGGTAAAATCTGGGATTTTTTGGCGGGGTTCCCCTGCTAAAATTTGCATTCCTGGGGCTAAATATCGCATTATTGGAGTTGCTTCAATCTGCGGACATGAAAAACAGCCCACGCCAGCAGTGTTAACCCAACACTGTTAACTCAAGTTACTTAAGTTACAAAAGGTGATTTGCTCCATAAACTTTTTCCCCAATTCTTCTGTGATGATATGAGCATTTTACAACACAAAAGAATAACGACACCGTAATGTTGAAAAGACTGTTTGTGGAGCCGTTTCAAACATATACAACTGCCCTCTCCGGATCAGCGGAAGTGCAAACTCAGATCTGAATGTTTCGCTGTGATTTTATCAAAGGTTTAATAGAGGCAAATCATTGTCATTTAGAAATGAGATCACGTGGCTGTTTGAATGGAGATCGCGATCGATTAATCGTGCAACTCTACACAACGTCCATTCTTATCAGCTGAAAATGGGTTCCAGCCACACAAGCTCAGAAACTTCATTTCAGTCCAAGATGTCTAATTTGTGCCAAAATGACAAAACTCTGCTTTTTTACATTGGTAAATATGTCAATGCAAACAAACTAAATAAAAACAAAGAATTAATAAACAAATGTATCGATTTTCTTTCCTCTTATTTACTTAAAATAAATGAACAAAACTGAAGAAAAAAAAATTCATAATGAAAGAATAATTTATTTTGATTATATGACCTAGACATTTCTTTGTGAACCCCATAACCCTTTAACTGACACAATGTCTATCATGCTAACAGGAAGCATAAGAAATCTTCACTGATCCTAAAACAGTCAAGATGATGCAAGACAGACCGTTTGTTAACTCTGTGTTGCACTGCTTTCTCGTCTGCAGCGGCACGTCAACAAGCCACTTCCTCCAGTCATGACTCCTAACTGTAACTCTTCGATAAAAACACCCAGGCTTCAACTGTTATTGTGGAGTTTCTCTTTAACCTAACTTATACAGCAATGGGAAGCATGAACAACAGTTGTTGTTTTTTTTAAATCAAGGAAAGTAGGCCACTAGCACCGAATCAAAAATAAGCTTCTGGTGAAGGCAGAAAAGCTTGGTGGAAAATGTGCCATGGGTCAGCCACTGAAACCCACCCATGCCAAAAGCAGTACTTTGGCTCTTTCATGACAAAGTGACTGAAATAAGGACGTTCACTATTTTTCAAACCAATCTAAGAGAATGGTTGGCATAGTAGCTCTACTGTTCTGATAAACCTTTTTAATCATGGGATGCTTTATATATATATATATATAGCCCATGTTATATACATATACATACATACACACGCTCAAAAGGACAATTGAGGGACTCAAACATTCACTGATGCTCCAGAAGGACACACCCCACAGTGAATTAAAAGCTGGGGGTGAAAACTTTTGAGCAGGAGGATGTCCAAATTTCTCTTACCGGTATTTTGTTTAAATATAAATTTTCTTTATTTAGTACTTCCTTTCGGAAGCGACACAAGATACATACATGTTTCCTGGAGGACAAATTAAGTAAATATTCAAATTCAAAATGACAAGACCCCCGGCTCTTAATGCATTGTATTCCCTTCTGAAGCATCAGTAAAGTCTTGAACCTTTTATAATAGTTGTGTTTGAGTCCCTCAGTTATCATCTGTATGATTTTGAGATCCTTCTTTTTACACGGTCACAGCTGGAAAGGGTTAAAATATGCAAAAGATGCTGGAAAACTGAAGAATTTGCAGGACCTGGAGGATTTTTCTGAAGAACATTGGGACAAACAAGGGTTACAACACAGTATAAAGAATCAAGGGTTCATAAACTTTTGAACAGGGTCATTTTTATAAATTCTGCTTTTTTTGTCTTGTGGACTATATGCACACATCTGATGTAAAAAATAAAAATAAAAAAATATTCAGGACAATACTAAATAAAACACCATGCATTTTGTATGACCACTTATTTTGTAGATTCTGCAAGGGGTGTGTAAACTTTTGAGCATAACGGTACATATCTTCTCTCCATCCTTTCAACACAACTTTCAAGAATTGTTGAATAGAATTTGTTCTCTTTTTAGGTGATTGATTGGTTTGGGATAACATTTTTTCAAAAAGATCTATACAAATACATTTTTAATTGATATTGAATGTACCAATATTTACATTCAGATTTACTATACTCTGCATAGTAAAACAAATTTACTAATAATTTACTAAATAATATAATAAATATTTCTCAAACAATATTTAAATAATTGTAGCTTTCATTAATAAAATATGATACATAATAAACCAATTAACAATTAATATAAATAACTATTTATCAAATGCAAAATGGATCCCAAAACATAGCAATGTATAGCTGCCTTTTTATTTTAAGAACGGGTTGCCTCGCATTAGTAATCATATTTAAGGGCATTTTAAACAGAAAAACCGCCCTGCAACAGAATCTCAAAGTACCATGGTATTACATTATTTTACCATGGTACCAACACAGCACTTTTATAAGGATCCTCTTGTTGAAAAGTTCCTTTAATTCATCTCTACAGAGTTGTCAAAAAGCTTCCAATATAATAACTTATTTCAGTATTTATGGGTTCGACTACAGGTTGCTTAAATGACGTTGCTTTACAAGTCCTGAGAGCGGAAGGGGGTGTTTTCTGAGAGTACCATTTCCTGTACCAATGTGGCGCACCACAGGAAATCAACCTCGCTTCAGCTACAGGAAGAACAGGGCCTCTTGAGCAAACTCAGTCCCGCCCCTTTCTCTCCCCCGCGATCACATGATCCACAGCGGAAGGTGATGTTTGCGGTATGACGTGCAAATTGTCATGTGGCTGATTAGTATTGAGTGCTGTTGTGTGCCTCGTAGTTAAAAGGAATACATCGTTTAAGAAGCGTTTATAAAACGTTGTAATCCCAAATGAACCATGTCAAATAGATCCTCTCCAACAAAATCATCATCTTACCTTCAAGCACGACATCTTTCAGTTTCTCCACTGCTTTGGCAAACCGCTCCACTATGCGTAGCAGCGACGGGATGTCTTCCACTTCAATAGCCACTGTGGTCTCAGGCGTCTCTGGCGAAGGACTCTGGGAGATTACAGATTTTCCTGCACCCTTGCTGAAGACCCAAGACTGGATAGGGAAGCCCGCTGCGCTAGGATTGCGACTCAGAGAAGTCGGCCGCTTTAGGGTGCCCATTGGAGAGGGGCAGCCCACCAGCTTAGTGTGCTGGGTCAAAGGGGTACCGGGACAGGAAGACGGGACATCCAGGATGGAGGGAGACAGACTGGAGGGTGAAGAGGTGGCGGCATCGACTGCATCTTTCCGAGGCTGCTCTTGAAGAGCAGAGAGCTGGATTATGACAAAAAAAGGGAAACAGTGTGAGCAAACTGATAAAGAAGGCCCGCAAACGATATGGTAGAAAGTCAGTTTGCGGATGAAGCACAAGATCTGTGACCGACTACAATAGACGGCTGTTAGTAAACAGAACTTCTTTCACAAGAGCAATTGTGTAACCGTGGCCTACTTCCTGTCACACCCCAAAGTTGATGCCACACTAACAGGCCTCGCTGAGGCCCACAAACACTCCTAAAAGACTGAACATGAATACAAATAATCAAAAATGCCATTTCTGTAGCTCAACGGCCAACTCTATAGTGAACCTTAAATTATGCACTACACAAAACAATAAGTGTCAAAAGACCCCAAACATAGTGTTATCCCAAAATCCAATTAACAAAAAAGGACAGTTCAGTCAAACAAACAGAAGCTTGCCAATATTAATTGCCCCATCAAAAACAGCAAGATATACATCGTTTTTAAAATAAAAAAATAAAATACTTCAATAAATGATAATAATACACAGACATTTTAAAGAATTTACAAGTTTAACTTTTTACATTTCACTTGCACATTGTGGCAAATGATTGTCATGTGTAGCCAATTATTATGAGGTAGACGTATAATAGCCTACTTTTACAAACTCTGGTTGCCTTCACTGTAAAAAAGTTGCTGCCTTAAAATTTAAGTACAATCGACTTGGATGTTTAAGTCATTTCAACTTAAGATTAGTGAATTGTTATAAAAAACATTTGAAAATTACTTAACTACAGTGTACGAAACCGTAGATGTATATTACACGATGACATCCATATTCTTAAAAGCAACATTCAAATTTAACTTTTAAAGTAGTTTTCAATAAAACCCACCTGTTTGAGCCAGACGTTTGGTCTATTTGGCAAGATGTCCAATTTAGTTTTGCTGTTTGTTTTTTTCACTCTTTGACTCGTCGCGTAAGGACTGTAGCTTTTGCTACTCGATCCACGCTTCAACATTTCCAGCTACCGTACGTTAAAAATCAACTATCCATACTGTTATCCATCATATATCATTATTTAATTGCGATATACGCCTTGAAAAGTAAATGAATTAAGCCTAAAGAAAATCCTGAAACCAGAATAAAAATGACATGTCTAAAGCAAGGCAAAACCTAAACTTCTTGCACCTTGCTGCGCCATATCACACTGAGGAAGTTTAGTCCGTCCTTTTCTTTGAAGCATAAAGGTCTAAATTATGCGCTTAAAGTTTATAGCCTATTTGTGTGAAAACACTGATAATTCACGAATATTTCGACAACGTCGAATACGACACGAAAACACGAGCGCGAGAGTGAAATGTCAATCAAGTTGATTGGCAGGAGGAAAAGGCGAGAGATGCTGTGCGACTTACTGATGGAGAGTTGAGAGGCGCTGGGTTGCTTCCTGTTCGGCTCTTCTTTGACATCGAGTGCGTCTTTATCAGTTCCCTTGTCCTTTTAGAGAACATTTTAAGCTTTAGGTGTTTAGATCCGCCGCGTAAGTCTTTTAATTCACGATATAACCCCCCTGCCCACCCCCCGGCTCCCCATTTCAAAGCGCTGATGCGAGGTTTACACACTCCGAGCTCGAGCTTCTGTCTCGCTCCTCTAATGTGATCGCACATTGACTGAATCTACTGACACACATCAGAACAGTCTGAGGCGCATCCGCTTTTGAGTTTTTTTCACTCTCAGTCCCAGTGACAAGTGAAACTGCGTTGCCATGTAGAAGCATGTGGGCTGGATAACATGATACATGCTTACAAACAACGTTTATGCAGCGGTTTTCATTATTTTTAAGATTTAACCAACTGCCCCACAGTTCGTCTTTAATGTCTGTCACCTGCTGCGGTTTAATTAAATATTAAAACACCGCCCACTTTCGCTACAAAACATTTCTTTCAATATATTTTTTTACTTGACAAAAGATCTGATTTTAACCACACTTTCACTTCAAGGGAATAGGCCTTGTTTTAAAAGAATAGTGTTCTAGCACGTGTGACCAGGTTTGGGAAGGTTACTTTTAAAACGTATTTCACTACAGATTGCAAAATACATGCTTTAAAAAGTAATGTATTTCGTTACACAAGTTTTGTAACTTAAGCTTTAGCTAGGTACTGTAAGGCAACACAAAGGGACTTGGATCTCTGAAACACTTGGTTTCATCTGCATATTCTTTTAAACAACATCAGCTGTCTACAATATTTATTGAAGCAAAAAATGCAGACAATCTATAATAATAATAATTTAAAAAAAAGATCCTCAAGAAGGCAACACGATGCACTAAGATCTAGGGTGTGTAAACTTGTTGAATTGGCTGAACAGGGTAAATTACTCATTTTGTCTTCTGGGAAATATGTAGCTATTAGCTTCTGAAGGGCAGTACTAAATGGAAAGATATGACCTTTAGACAAAATAAGAAAAATGTACACATCAATCTGCTCAAAAGTTTTCACCCCCAGCTCTTAATGGATTGTGTTTCATGGAAGCTTCCGCCACTAAATATACAAATTAAAAAGGTAATTGCAACTTTTTATCTTACAATTCTGACTTCTTTTATGAGAATTACGTGATATAAACTCACAGTTGTACATTATATCTCGCAATTGCGAATTTATATATCACAATTCTCAGAAAAGAAGTCTATAATCTCGCAATTGCGAGAAAATGAGTAAGATTTGTGAATTATAAAAAGTCACAATTACCTAAACAAATTACTTAACAGTCGTGGATCATCCAGGTAATGACAGACAGTTCAGATTCAAGGGTTCATTTTTTGAATGTGGCAATTTGTAAAAATTCAGTCATCTAGATGTAAACATCTATTATGTGAAATAATAGTCCTTATTCAGGACAGTATTACATAAAATAAACATGCAATTTTTAGGATTCCAGATCCAGATGTTGTTCAAATTAATTTTAAATTTAGCATATTCTGCTATATTATTTGTATTTTGGGATGTTTCTGCAGTGTCAGAGTCTGAGAATCACCAATTACTGATTACAGTTTACAATAATGTTTAAATGACATTAAAACTCAAAGTAATCACTTTGGCAATCTAAAATACTTTTCAGATGTAACTTATTTGATTACCACCCATTTAAAATGTAACTATAATGAAAAATGAAAATATTTTGTAGTTTAAATGTGTAACTATAATGAAATATAAAAATATGAATTTTGTAGTTTAAATGTGTAACTAAGTTACATGTATTTCATTCCCCAACCCTGCATGTGACCAATAGCACAAATACAAGGGGCGTGTTCCAAAAAGTGTTTTGCACCCTTGAAATGAGTTGTGGCTATAGAAGTGATGCAAAATCGCGCCCTAAAATAACAATATATAAATTCACTACTTATCAGATTGTGTTAACGTCTACACCTACGCTTACAATAATGCAAATACAGTAATGAATTGTTGTTCAGTGTGACAAAAATGATGCAATATTGATGTGCGTATGCCTCACAATTTGGCCGTGGCTGTATCCCTTCTAGCCCCAACCCTTGAAGGGCACTTGAGGAACCGGACACCATTTTGTAGGGGCGTTCCAAATGAAAGTGAACAACCTTCACGTAGGGCCCTTCCACAAGTCCATTAGCGAAGGGAACATGCGATGGCCACTTCAAGGAAGTAATTTAATCGTTTATGGTCATGTGACCCAGGGTGGCGAATCCTCACGATTCATTTTAATGTTGCCTTCATGTGCTATCGCAATCATCGTAAATACTAGTTTCCTAGTTAAAAAAATTGGACATGAACGCCCTCTCAAGTCAAAATTTGAATGCGATGAGCTCATAATCACGACTTCAGAAGTGGGAAGTAGGAAATGTCCTATAGCACGTGAAGGCAGCATATGGATATTATGAGAGTTAACATAGACACTGAATAATTCAAATTGATTGGTTTTGTTGTGATATAGACACATTTTCATCATGCTGATGGAGTCATTTCATATTTAGTTAAAAAAGTTTCATTGGTAAGAAATGTGCTTTATGTTTATTAGGTAATAGCAGATCGTCCTTCTAAAAAAATTTGCATATTGTGATAAAAGTTTTTCAGGTCTTTTATTGTTTTAATACTGATGATTTTGGCATACAGCTCATGAAAACCCCCAAAAATCTAAAAAAATTAGCATATCATAAATAGGTTCTCTAAACGAGCTATTAACCTAATCATCTGAATCAACTAATTAACTCTAAACACCTGCAAAAGATTCCTGAGGCTTTTAAAAACTCCCAGCCTGGTTTATTACTCAAAACCGCAATCATGGGTAAGACTGCCGACCTGACTGCTGTCCAGAAGGCCATCATTGACACCCTCAAGCGAGAGGGTAAGACACAGAAAGAAATTTCTGAACGAATAGGCTGTTCCCAGAGTGCTGTATCAAGGCACCTCAGTGGGAAGTCTGTGGGAAGGAAAAGTGTGGCAAAAACGCTGCAAAGCGAGAAGCGGTGACCGGAACCTGAGGAAGATTGTGGAGAAGGAGCGATTCCAGACCTTGGGGACCTGCGGAAGCAGTGGACTGAGTCTGGAGTAGAAACATGGGCTACAGGTGCCGCATTGCCCAGGTCAAGCCACTTTTGAACCAGAAACAGCAGCAGAAGCGCCTGACCTGGGCTACAGAGAAGCAGCACTGGACTGTCGCTCAAATTTTGCATGTCATTCTGAAATCAAGGTGCCAGAGTCTGGAGGACGACTGGGGAGAAGGAAATGCCAAAATGCCTGAAGTCCAGTGTCAAGAACCCACAGTCAGTGATGGTCTGTGGTGCCATGTCAGCTGCTGGTGTTGGTCCACTGTGTTTTATCAAGGGCAGGTTCAATGCAGCTAGCTATCAGGAGATTTTGGAGCACTTCATGCTTCCATCTGCTGAAAAGCTTTATGGAGATGAAGATTTAGTTTTTCAGCATGACCTGGCACCTGCTCACAGTGCCAAAACCACTGGTAAATGGTTTACTGACCATGGTATTACTGTGCTCAATTGGCCTGCCAACTCTCTGACCTGAATCCCATAGAGAATCTGTGGGATATTGTGAAGAGAAAGTTGAGAGACGCAAGACCCAACACTCTGGATGAGCTTAAGGCCGCTATCGAAGCATCCTGGGCCTCCATAACACCTCAGCAGTGCCACAGGCTGATTGCCTCCATGCCACGCCGCATTGAAGCAGTCATTTCTGCAAAAGGATTCCCGACCAAGTATTGAGTGCATAACTGAACATAATTATTTGAAGGTTGACTTTTTTTTGTATTAAAAACACTTTTCTTTTATTGGTCGGATGAAATATGCTAATTTTTTTAGATTTTTTGAATTTTGGGTTTTCATGAGCTGTATGCCAAAATCATCAGTATTAAAACAATAAAAGAACTGAAATATTTCAGTTGGTGTGCAATGAATCTAAAATATATGAAATTTAAATTTTATCATTACATTATGGAAAATAATGAACTTTTATCACAATATGAAAATTTTTTGAGAAGGACCTGTATAAAGCATATTTGAAAACTTTCATTATAAAATGTACATTTATATTATATGAACACCAATAATAAGATATTCCTGTTGTCGCTGCCTATAGCTTTGTCGTGGTAACATTCCAATTGAAGCTAATAAGGAAATCATGCAGTCTTTTACTGCTCCCTTGGTGTTCCAAACGGCTTTATTATTACACACAAGTGCCCTTCTCCCTCCAAAGTTCCCACTTCAAGGGCTCTGCCCTTTGGAGTGAGTAGGACGCACAGGGATGCTCACTTCCGATTGGAATTTGCCCAAGATATCGTTACTCTTAGTAAGATTTGGAATGGCAAGTCGAAGGCATTAGACGATTTAATTTTTATTTTATTTTGATTGTTACATATCCCTGCAACATTTCAGCCATAAATTAATTATGAATGACTAGATTATGTTAACTACTGCAATGTATGTTTATTCTAAAATCTAATTAAATAACTGTCTTTTAAAAATGGTCACATGACATATGTATTAATATTGGCATGTGCGATTTTTTTGTTTCACGCTATTTGAAAGTGACATTCTGTTAAGGGAACATAGTGAGCGTCGTTGTTGGTTTCCCACTTTGAGACGGCGCTTAAATTGTGTGACTCCCTGATCAGTGCACTGAACACTGAACTAGAGAGCTAAATGACACACCCTCGGAGGGAACTCATTGTGCTTTAAAAAAATCACTGTTGACCTTTTAAAACATAGTAAAACTAACCACTTTTGAGCATCCTGACCAACATAACATAGCAACATGATCTCAAACAATGTTGTGTGTGTTTGGGTAAGGGTTATCTGTTTGTTTGCTCTGTTGAAGATGGGGGAATGTTCAAGGAACCTACTTTTAAAAAGTTAGTATTGTTGCAATTCCATTTGGAAATCAAGCACCTTTTAAGCGGGTTGAATTGTGGAGAAGACTTAGCAGTTGTAGGATCAATTTCAAAACATTCTTCAACCTATTCATCCTTTGGGCATCATTTTTTTGTTCCATTTATTTCAAAATACATTAAAAAAGAAAAATTTTAAAATACCATAGTGAGTTACTGAAAAGGGTAAAACATACCCAAATGGTCTATTACAAATGGTTATATGTCTTTTGGAAATAATCCTGAGGAAGACCTCAGCACATTCTTACAACAACGAAACCCACGAAAGGTAGCAATTCGGTCACAAACCTTCAAATCAATCCAAGACTAGTTATCTATAACACGTCCATAAAAACATTTAATAAAATTAAAATAAACACTAAAAAGTAGTTATTTCCAAGTTTTTTGTGTGTGTAAATGTGCAGGTCCAGACAAAGACATGAGTGGTCCATGTGCCTGTTTGTGATGTTAGTGCAATCCGTGTATATTACAGCTCTGTGGCAGGTCCCCATTCAATGTCATCAGCTTCATCTTCGTCAATACCAAAACCATCATCATCTCTTTCGTTTTCGTCACTGTCACTGTCGCTTCCTCGGATTTGTGTTCTCCGCATTTGCATGGCTTCGTGATGTGCCAATCTAAAAGAAAAGATTTATTAATGCATTTAAAAATAAAATAAATAAATTTGATTTAGTACTTTACCCACCTAAAGCACAAGTTGACAGATCAAATAGAAATACTTACACTATAAATGAAGGGGAAGGTTTCCTTTCTGGTTCTGCCATACGGGCCTGAAACAACAACATACTCCATCAAGTATTTATAGATGTCTAATATTAAACAATAAAATACCTCAACATGACTTAATAAGGTGGGACATGTTCCTGTTTCAACAAGTCCTGCAATCAGATTTTAGGGTAGGCTACGGTTAGGGTAAGGGAAAAGGATTGGCTTTTGTTCTGGATGGTCCTACTAAGGATGCAGATCCACAAACATGTCCAACTTGATTAAATCATGGCGTACCACTCAAACCGGAATTCAGTGGATTTACCAATCAACCAGACTTTATGGTCAGGATAACCTCTGGGATTAGGTGAACGTGATTCACCAAGTGCAACATTGTCCTGGATCAACATCTTCGTTTACAGTTTATGTCAAGTTCAGGATTACAACCAGGGTTAAGTGTTTCTACATAATTGATATTCACCTATAAGTTCTCTCTCATTTTAGGGATAAGTTATGGGTTGGGTTAGGACTAAATTTCCAGACAGGAATGTTGGAATGTTCCAGGAACATGTCTTACTTGGCAAAATCATGGTGACTCTGGGATTTGGGGTGTAAAGATCATTACCAATTTATTGTTTATGTCTGCTTTTAGGTGTGGGTTAGGTTTAGAATAAGGGTTTGGCCTTTGTCGGTCCTATTAAGGATGTAGATCCAGGAACCTGCCCTACTTTACTTAATGATCTGCTACTCAAAAGGTGGATTCATCAACTTATCAGGTTTTAGGGTCAGAGTTACCTCTGGGATCAGTGGTGTGAAGAACATTATAAAACAATAATTTTCCTCTTTTATAAGTAAGTGTGTCCATTGGTGGTCCTGTTAAGGATGTAGATCAAAGAACATGTCCTACTTGACTAAATCATGCCATGCTACTCAAACTGTGATATAGTGGATTTTAGGGTCAAGGTCTCAGGTTACATCTGGGATCAGTTGTGTGAAGAACATGATCAACTTGTCATTTCACTCGGTTTTTAAATTGTAAGTTATGGTTAAGGTAAGTTTGGCCTTTGTTGGTCCTACTAAAGATGCAGATCCAAGAACAATTTGACTAAATTACAGTGCAATTGGAAAGTATTCACAATGCTTCATTTTTTCCACATTTTGTTATGTTACAGCCTTAGTCCAAAATGGATTAAATTCATTATTTTCCTCAATTTTACAAACAATACCCCATAATGACAATGTTAAAGAAGTTTGTTTGAAATCTTTGCAAATTTATATATATATATATATATATATATATATATATATATATATATATATATATATATATATATATATATATATATATATATATATATATATATATATATATATATATATATATAAAAAATAAAAAAGTATGCACGTTTTCACAGCCTTTGACAAGTACAACTTGACAACTCAATATTCTGAATGGCAAATTTCATGTCTGGAAGAAACTAGCCATGAAACTAGTTCATCACCTGGCCAATTCCAGCATCATGCTGTGGGGATGTTTTTCAGCAGCAGGAACTGGAAGACTAGTCAGGATCGATGGAAAGATGAATGCAGAAATGTACAGAGACATGAAAACATGCTCCAGAGCGCTCTAGACCTCAAACTGAGGTGAAGGGTGATCTTCCAACAGGACAAAGACCATAAGCACACAGCCAACGTAACAAAGGAGTGGCTACGGGACAACTCTGTGAATGTCCTTGAGTGGCCCAGCCAGAGCACAGACATGAACCCGATTGAACATCTCTGGAGACATTTGTAAATGAAAATTGAAAATTGAGGGAAATAATGAATTTAATCCATTTTGGAATAAGGCTATAACTTGTGGAAAAAGTGAAGTGCCACAAAATGTGGAAAAGTGAATACTTTCCGGATGCACTGTATTTTGAGCTGAATTATCAGATTTTATGGTCAAGGTTTGGGTTACCTCTAGAATAAGTGGCGCAAAGAACATTAGAAACCTATTATTTCAGGTAATGTATGGTTAGGCTAAGTTTGCTCCTATTAAAGAACATGTCCTAATTGACTAAACCATGTTGTCGAAGGGTCAGTGGCATGGATATTAGGCATATATGGTACCTGTTGTAGTTTCTCCTCTATGGCTGACAGTGGAGGAGTCTCTGATTGGACTTCTTTGGGATCTGGTGCCCTGAAGTTGGGCGGCACATCGGAAGGTGCCGGTGGTGCGGCCATGTCACCAGTGCTGAAGTCTGAATCCGTGAAGCTGCGCTGAGAGGGGACATCGTCTTCTTGTTGGGGAAAGCCAGTGGCAACGTGTGGAGAACGGGGCTCTGGAACGTGGAGGATAGGAGGTACTTCACCAGGAGGTAGGGTGTACTCTGGCTCTTCCTCAAGGTATGGCTCTAGGTCGTAGGAAGGTTCAGGACTAGCATTCTGCCCAGTGGCGGGCTCTGAGGAGCGGGCTAGTGCACTGCTGCGGTGTCTGGCGATGCCTGGTGTGTGCTCTTCCAGGTCCTCGTTGTCTGTATAGGCTTCGCCATCTGTGAAGGCCTCACCGTCAGTGTCCTCGTAGTCACTGGCACCACTAAGGTAGTCAGAGTTGTTTGCACGGCTCAATGCGTCAAGCTCCTCGTCGGCACCTCCCTCCAACTGGACAGAGATAAAGCCTTGTTAACCAATTCAAATATAACATGTAGGTTTTACACCAATCCTGCATTTATGTCTTGTCAGAACTGTAGTAATTAAGAGATTGCAGAGATTTGTTTCAGAGCTGTTGGTTTTTGGCTGTTTTTGCTTTCATACATTTTTGAGTTTCCAAAGAGTTCAGCAAGGACAAGTAAGATTTTAAAGTTGGAAACTCGTAATTGCATTAATTCGACAAGACGTGAGCATACCATTATGACACTCTAGGGCTCTTACCGCTACTTCAGAAACCCAGACGGGTTTAGACTGCTGTTGCCGAATCTTGTCTTTCAAAATGTCATACCACACATTCGTGTTAGGCTCAAGATCAATGCGTGCTGTGAAGGAAACCGAAATAACAGATTGCCTTTCAGAGCACATAAAAAAAGCACACAGAAATGAGAATTTTAACTCTGAAGACAGGCTTTGAAGGTTTACCGGAAAATAGATGGCTATAGTGTTTCCTTAGCTTTAAGGCCTGAGCGTAGAGGCGACGAGAGCTCTTGTTGGAGCCTGGCATGTATTTTTGCCTCATGGTCTTCACGTCCTTCCGACTATGAGGATCCAAGAAGAGCACCATAGGATGGTACTGGATGTAATTCAATCTTTCTACTGCAGTGGGTGTAATATCCAGCAGGGGATGCTTTTCCTGCAAGTGAAAACAAGTTACTTAGTTGACTGAAAATGAGTAGGTTAAGGTCATGTTTGCTAGTACTGACAGCATTAATTTATATCATAAGGTTACCTGCTCTGCTATCCGCCTAACTGTGTCTAGTTTTATGACACTGGATGAACTTTCACTTCCACTCCTGGCTACCATTTCTACAAACCAATAAAATGAAAACATTCAAGATTTGACAGTGAAGAAATTTCAACTGAAAAATTAAGAAATCTTTATCTCAAATCCAATTTTTCATACCTGCAACTTCAAATTCATCAGGCAACTCTCGGGCCAGCTTCTCATTTGCAATGTCATTCAGAGGACCCAAAATCACAATTGGCCGTTTGAAATTGGCTGCATATGAGCAAACAAACACATGTTACAACCATAGACTCCATCAGTAATAGTCCACTATCACTCTTAACTGGCTGTTCCTCACCATTGACGGAAATTAATGAGACAATGCTTCACTGCCATAGGCGGAAATTTCCATAATTTACGAGACCATGCTACCCTCGCCATTGACAAAAATTTCTGTCATTTACGAGACACCGCTCCCCCATCATTTGATTTTCGACTTACCCTCTCTCAGCAGGACCTTCTCATATGCTGGAAATTTGCCCTGAATTGTCAACTGTAGGAGGTCGTCGCGGGTTCTTCTGGTATTCTTTTTAGCCCCTCTTAGTCCCCGTAGCTTCCAGAATTCGGCTCTGGGGCCTGATGCTTGGCGCTCGGCCGCACTAATTCTCTGTGCCTGCTCCAAATTGGCCAGAGTTTCAGCCCTAAAATACAGAAAGAGAGTCAGACACCTAGAGTACATGTAGGAACTAACATACTTAACAAACATACAAATGAACCATATCTATAGATGGAAGACTTAAAAACTACTACTTGAACAAACCTGGTCTGGTTGGGAATGGTGCCTTTGTCCAGTTCGTGCAGATCATTGCCCATGCGCACAGCTAGCCAGTTTCCCAGCTTCCCGTGATACATAGTGTCCACCACTCTGAACACCTCACCTCTGGTGAAGCTCAAGCCAACACTGCTCTCAGCCACATTGTCAAAGTGTGTACGGATGTAGAAAGAGTCACCGAGGCTGGACTTCAAAATCTTCTTGTAGACTAAGATGACAAGTGCAGAAATTAATTTAGAAATCGTAATCCAATTTTCCTTCCTAAATGTGGCTTTTTTGTTTGGAATACTGCAAAGAATTGTTCACAAGTGACATGAAGGCACTCACTGTCCATTTTGTTCTGAGTCCGAATATCGATACGCTCCCCAGCGTGGATGTTCATGAGGTACATAGCTGCCTCCTCTCTGGTGAAGTGGTTGAAGTCTATGCCGTTTACCTACCAAAAAAACACAGAGACTTGAAGAATGGAGAATATAGCTGAAAGGTCTGATCATGTATGACATGTACATGATTCTTTGGTCCTACCTCCAGTATCTGATCACCCTCTGTCATGCCTTGCCTCTGGGCTGGACTGTTGGGCTGGACACCACCAACAAAGATGCCAACATCATTTCCTCCCACCAGCCTCAACCCAACGTTGCCCTCCTTCACAAAGCTGACTTGGTTCCGGTCCGAGCTGTACCTGATGTGGAGATTTTTTTAAAATTATTGAATTAAATATACATAAAGATTAAATTAAATTAAATTAAATAGTTTATTGAAAAAAAATGATAGATTTGTATAATTTAAATCATTTATGCTTATTTAAATTATATTTAACTATAAATATTAATATTATTAAAATAATAAAATGAATGTAAATAAAATATATGTATACAGCATTATTATTTTTTACTGTCTTTAAATTAATTTAAATATAGAACAATTAAAATTTTATAAATTAAATATAAAATATTTCTACACCACAGCAATATTTGTTATAATCTTTAATTTATGCTTATTTTAAATTAATTACACATATTAAAAACAAAATATAATAAAATAAAATAAATAAAACAGTTTAATTAAGTAATTATAAATAAAAAAAAGATATTTTTATCATTTAAATAATTTATATTGATTTAAATTATATTTAATTATAAATATGAATATTATTAAAATAATAAAATTAATGTAGATAAAGTATGTACACATTCTTTTTTATTTGTTTAGTTAAATTAATTACAAATATAAAATGATTAAAATATTATAAATTAAATAGAAAGCATTTATACACCAAGGTAATATCTGTTGTAATCTTTAATTTATGCTTATTTTAAATGAATTATGAATAAAATATACAAATACAATACATTTATATATAAAATATTTAAAATAATACATATAATCAATTCAATTATTTTAACACACACACACACACACACACACACACACACACACACACACACACACACACACACACACACACACACACACACACACACACACACACACACACACACACACACACACACACACACACACACACACACACACACACACACACACACACACACACACACACACACACACACACACACACACACACACACACACACACACACACACACACACACACACACACACACACACACACACACACACACGGGGTGAAATATGACCCACTCATCCCTCACCCCAGGTTTTGCTGACATAAAACAGTTCAAATTTAGTACCCTATAGTCACTCAATAAGTTGCAATGCATTATGGGTGTCTTTTTGGACTAATGGTACTCACATTTCAACGTGGTGTGGTTGGGAATGGATATGTTAGAGCGGAGAGTGCCATTAGCATGTGGGTAACTGAAAGAAAGAGTCAATATTCGCATTCACACAATAAGCGAACGGTCATCTACAATGTGTTGAAGAATTGTTTGGTTGCAACCAAAGTGTTTGCTGACCTTCACCATGACATAATCTGCTATCTTAAGTGTGGATTAGATAAATATAGATCATAGGAGGCGTTCTGAACCTGTGATCGCTGTTGTGGCTGGGACTGTCAGATCTCCTGAGTGGTGACGGGGCCCTTTCTGATTCAGAGGAATCTGGCGAATGAACCAAAACAACATTACAAAGGCAAAACATGGCAACATGCATGGCATCTTTCTCCGACGATCGCTCAGACATGTAATAAGTGCCAAATGCAGACCTTCAGGTGGTGGTCTGGCAGGAGCGGCTCTGAGTGAGGGATCTTGTCGGTTGTTGATGACTGGCACTTGCTTTTCAGCCCTGAGACAAAACAATAATGCAAATAGTGGTCACCTTTATATGCACACTTATAATCAAATATAAACATAACAGCATTAGTATAGCTTACCCTTGTCTGATTCTCAAGTTTTTACTGACTGGAGACTGTGATCTCGGAGGAGAGTTGTAACTTGCATCTGACTCGGATTCTGAAGGAGCTGATTAAATATGCAAATTAGAGACCATTATTGGGTTGCTGTGAATTTAGAATGCAAAGAGTGTCATTTAAAATTCTAATGGCTAATGACATATTACTTCATGAAAATACTTCATATGACTTCTATGAAACATTTATGTGTAAATAGTATGTAATGTGTATGAAAAATGACAGAATTTACACTATTTAAATAATGTATGCATGAATATTTAAATATTTCATATTAATACATTAATTTAAAATATATATTTTTACATATTTACATACTTTTGGAAAATGTAGGTGTAAATATTAATGTGAAATGTATATGAACAACTACAGAATTTACACACTAATATTCAAACAACATAAATGTGCACATGGATACTTAAATATTTAAATATGAATATTTAAACATTCATATTTAAAAGAAAAGTTTTCATGATTAAGATACAAAAAAAAAGTTTTCATGCCTTCAATATATAATATTTATATATTACAGAAAATGAATGTGTAATTATTAATTACAGAATTTACACTGCACATTATTATACATTGTTTTCTACATGTTACTTTAAATATTTATATTTAATACATTAAAACATTAATATTTAAAACAATTCATAGTTCATATATATATATATATATACGCATACATATATATACACGCATACATATATATACACATACACACATATATATATATATATGTGTATGTATATATATATATAAATATGTGTATATATATATATAAATATGTGTATATATATATATATATATATGTATGTATGTATGTATGTATGTATGTATGTATGTATGTATGTATGTATGTATGTATGTATGTATGTATGTATGTATGTATGTATGTATGTATGTATGTATGTATGTATGTATGTATGTATGTATATATATATATATATATATATATATATACATACACACACACACACACATATATATATATATATTTATATATATACATACATACATACATACACATTTTTTAAATTCATACTTAAGATTCAGGTACAAGGTATGAAAAATTACAGACTATTTTCATGCCATAATGCCATATATAATGTGTAAATATTAATATGCAATTACAAAATGTATTGTAATTTACACATTAACATTTAGAAAATAATATTATGCAATTTAAATAAAATTCAAATATTTAAATCAACCATTCATTTTTTAAAATATTTTTCATAGTTAAGATGCTATAAATCATCATATATCATGCTATAAATAATTATTATTTATAGATCATGGAAAATAAATGTGTATATATTAATGTGAAATGTGTATGAACAATTACATAATGTGAAGTAATTTACATTTTAATATTGAAACAACGTATAATCATGTACACATGAATATTTCAATATTTACACATTCACATTTAAAAATTATTTTTTCACACTTAAGATTGAGATACAAAAACAAAATGACAAAACTTATTTTCATGCCATCAATATTTAATATTTATATATTACGTAAAATTAATGTGTAAATGTGCAATTACAGAACTAAGGAAATAATGTGTAATGTACATTTTAATTTCAATTTACACATTAATATTGTGAAATATGAATTAAGACATTTTCTTTTTCATGGCATCAATATTAAACATTTAGCCTAGAATATTCCCTTTACTGTACGGTCGTACCTCTCTCTACAGGCGTTGAGGGTTTCGCCCATTTTGGGGGTTCCATTTCAGGGACTGCCGTGACCTCTGGGGTCGCCCTGCAAGAGAAAGAGGGCAGATGGCAGGGTGAGAGAAAAAAGGAGGATGAGGGGATGCTAAATGATGCTTGTCCATGAGGAGAGTGGGAACTAATGTGAAATCATTGAGGGAGATATTCACCTCAGGGTTTCTGGGGGTCTCGCTCTCATTGAAAGGGGTGGGCTATCCGTTGCCATAACTGGGTCAATTATAAGCCCCAAAAATGATTCATATGGACAAGCAGAATGTACTAAACGCTTCAAATCAGATATCTATGATACCTCTATCTCCATTACACCACTGGTTGATGAGAATAAATACAATCTTATATAATGTGTTTATAAATGCTGTTTGTTGTATTATGTGGATAATTTGATTGTATTCTTATGTTAGATACAAGATGTTATCTAGATCTTAGGAGCATTATGTCTTTTTCCAAGTGGCACAAATCAACATACTACAGGAGAAAACTCAGATTGATTCGGTGTCTTTTATTTTAAAAGATCACATTTTCAGATATGACAATGAAAGACAAATACAGGAATGCATACAAGCAACATAATGCAGCATAAAAAAAAAACAGCAAATAAATGAA
Organism: Gobiocypris rarus; assembly: GCA_023029165.1. Lineage (NCBI taxonomy): Eukaryota > Metazoa > Chordata > Actinopteri > Cypriniformes > Gobionidae > Gobiocypris > Gobiocypris rarus. The sequence continues at coordinate 18,075,072 of CM040929.1, forward strand.
AAACAACAGAATAAACGTTTGTCTCATCGCGTGCAGGCAGATGACTGGCCCTACTGAAAGAGTCCGATGCAAGTTGCGTTAAAAGTGGCAGTGAGGCATCCCTCATGTGTACCTGTATCTATTGCGGGACTCCTGGCTGGCTGGAGTCCCCTGTCTGCGCTGAGGTCCGGTACTATCGTCCGATTCGGACTCTGATGCAGCTGTATGACAAAACAAGCTCTGTTAAATGAGTCTGTTAAAATGGCAACTGAAAAAGAAGTGCCGTAGGGGGTGAAAATCACCTCTGGGTGGAGGCCTGTAAGGAGAGGCCATGAGACGAGGGAAATCCTGAGACATGCTAAGAGTGGAAGACTTCATTCCAGGAGGAGGGAGATCGGGAAGCACCCTGGGAGAATGGCGATATTTGTTCTTATTTTTTTTTAAGAATGAAACTTGTTGGGAATAAGGTTTCTCTGTTTACAACCATACTGAAAGAGTTAAATTAAAGTTATCCCGTAATTTACCCTCAAGCCATCCTAGGGGTATAGGACTTCCTTCTTTCAGACAAAAACTATTTGAGTAAAAATTATCATTGCTCTTCCAAGTTTTGAAATGGAGCCGTATGGATTACTTTTACAATGGATGGATGCACTTTTTTGGGCATCAAAATCTAAGGCACCATTTTCTCCTATTATAAAGCTTGGAAGAGTCAGGATATTTTTTAATATAACTCCGATTTTGCTCAGCTGAAATAAGAAAGTACACTTAGGATGGCTTGAGGGTGAGTAAATTATGGGATAATAAAAATTTTTGGGGTGAATTGTTCCTTTTAGATTGTCTTTCAGTCAATTAAACAACTTGTCCATGCAGAAAATGTGCTTAAGATGTCACATTTTATTTGCATTTGATGTTTGAAGCTCATGTGGACTCATACTTGTATCTGGAGTGATTTTCAGGTCTGGGACTCTCACGTCTAGGGGGCGGAGAGGCGCTCCGGTCTGAATCGGACTCAGAAACAGCTGGTCACACAAAATGAACAGTCGTTAAACTATCGAGATTCTACAAGGTTCGTGCATGTAGTTAATTAAATCATTCAGTGAAGTATTTAAAGGAAGTTCACCCATGAATGAAAATTAGCCCATGATTTACTCACCCTCAAGTCATCCTAGGTGTATATGACATTCTTTCAGACAAATACAATTGGCTTTATATTAAAAAATGTACTGGCTAATCCAAGCATTATAATGGCAGTGAATGTTTTTTTTTTTTTTTGAGGTCCATAAAAGTGCATCTATCCATCATAAAAGTGCTCAACAAGGGATAGTTTTCTTACACAAACACATCGACTTCAGAAAGCCTTTATTAATCCCCCGGAGCCGTGTGGAGCAGTTATGATGGATGCACTTTTATGGACTTCAAAACAGAAACAGCCATTCACTGTCATTATAAAGCTTGGAAGAGCCAGGACATTTATAAATATAACTCTAATTGTATTTGTCTGAAAGAAGAACGTTGCATACACCTAGGATGCTTGAGGGTGAGTAAATCATGGGCTAATTTTCATTTTTGGGTGAACTATCCCTTTAATTCCAGATCTGGTCTATAAATAATATGGTAAATTTGCATTTTGAGGCAGACCTCTGTGAGGTCGTGAGGCAGTGGAGGGGTTCCAGCTCTGGGTGACGGGTGAGGCTCGAGGGTTTGGCAGTGTGGAGATCCCTGAGAGAACCCTGAAACAGACAAACAAACATGTTACCCATGCATCTCGCCCAAACAAACAGCAGAATGAGAAAAAAAAAGCAAAAAACAAATACACACCAAAAAAGTATAAACAGCAAAAATGTATAAAGAAATTAAAACAGCAAAACTAAATAAAACTAAAAAACTAAAAGCAAAATAAAAATAAGAAAAACTGAAAACTATGACAAAAAAGTTATATAAAAAAACAAAAATAGAGATATAGTAACTTTATATGCTATTTATTAGTTCAGTTTCATCATAATTTCAGAACAAAACAAGTTAGCACTTTACATTACAGTCCTCTTCCCCATGTACATACTATCTACTTATTATAGTAATTACAATAACTGGGTAATAACTAGGTACTAACCCTGAACCTACCCCTAAACCTAACCTTAATCCGTGTAGTTACCTTATATTAACCAGTACTTGCTTAGGTAAGTACACTTAAATACAAGTGCATGTACTGTAAAATAAAGTGCAATTAAAAACAAGATATTATACAGGTCCTTCTCAAAAAATTAGCATATTGCGATAAAAGTTCATTATTTTCCATAATGTAATGATAAAAATTAAACTTTGCTATATTTTTTGGATTCATTGCACACCAACTGAAATATTTCACGTCTTTTATTGTTTTAATACTGATGATTTTGGCATACAGTTCATGAAAACCTAAAAAAAATAAGCATATTTCATCCGACCAATAAAAGAAAAGTGTTTTTAATACAAAAAAAGTCAACCTTCAAATAATTATGTTCAGTTATGCACTCAATACTTGGTCGGGAATCCTTTTGCAGAAATGACTGCTTCAATGCGGCGTGGCATGGAGGCAATCAGCCTGTGGCACTGCTGAGGTGTTATGGAGGCCCAGGATGCTTCGATAGCGGCCTTAAGCTCATCCAGAGTGTTGGGTCTTGCGTCTCTCAACTTTCTCTTCACAATATCCGACAAATTCTCTATGGGGTTCAGGTCAGGAGAGTTGGCAGGCCAATTGAGCACAGTAATACCATGGTCAGTAAACCATTTACCAGTGGTTTTGGCACTGTGAGCAGGGTCCAGGTCGTGCTGAAAAACGAAATCTTCATCTCCATAAAGCTTTTCAGCAGATGGAAGCATGAAGTGCTCGAAAATCTCCTGATAGCTAGCTGCATTGACCCTGCCCTTGATAAAACACAGTGGACCAACACCAGCAGCTGACATGGCACCCCAGACCATCACTGACTGTGGTAATTGACACTGGACTTCAGGCATTTTGGCATTTCCTTCTCCCCAGTCTTCCTCCAGACTCTGGCACATTGATTTCCGAATGACATGCAAAATTTGAGCGACAGTCCGGTGCTGCTTCTCTGTAGCCCAGGTCAGGCGCTTCTGCCGCTGTTTCTGGTTCAAAAGTGGCTTGACCTGGGGAATGCACCTGTAGCCCATTTCCTGCACACGCCTGCACGGTGGCTCTGGATGTTTCTACTCCAGACTCAGTCCACTGCTTCCGCAGGTCCCCCAAGGTCTGGAATCGGTCCTTCTCCACAATCTTCCTCAGGGTCCGGTCACCTCTTCTCGTTGTGCAGCGTTTTTGCCACACTTTTTCCTTCCCACAGACTTCCCACTGAGGTGCCTTGATACAGCACTCTGGGAACAGCCTATTCATTCAGAAATTTCTTTCTGTGTCTTACCCTCTCGCTTGAGGGTGTCAATGATGGCCTTCTGGACAGCAGTCAGGTCGGCAGTCTTACCCATGATTGCGGTTTTGAGTAATGAACCAGGCTGGGAGTTTTTAAAAGCCTCAGGAATCTTTTGCAGGTGTTTATAGTTAATTAGTTGATTCAGGTGATTAGGTTCATAGCTCGTTTAGAGAACCTTTTCAGGATATGCAAATTTTTGAGATTTTTGAGGTTTTCATGAGCTGTATGCCAAAATCATCAGTATTAAAACAATAAAAGACGTGAAATATTTCAGTTGGTGTGCAATGAATCTAAAATATATGAAAGTTTAATTTTTATCATTACATTATGGAAAATAATTAACTTTTATCACAATATGCACATTTTTTGAGAAGGACCTGTATATAACTGAGCTTCTGCAGAGCTGAAAACACATGAAGTCATGTTTACTTGTATCGATCTCTGTTATCGAGAGTGTCGTGTCTTGACGGTGGAGGCGAGTTGCTTCGGTCCGATTCAGACTCTGAGGGAACTGCACAAAAGCATCAGTCAGCCAATTACATAAACATCTATGGGCAAAGTGTGAGTCAAAACCTCATGGCCATTGAATTAAATGTTTTTACGAATGTTCTGTATTGCTTTGGTTGTGTTCGATAAATGAGACCCATTGAGTTTTCACACTTGAAGCTCACCTCTGCGAGGGGGCATCGACTGGGCGGGTGGTCTTGTGAGTGTAGAGCGCAAAGGAGGAGATTCGCGTGGTTTCGACACAGGGTTGGCACGGCTTCTGTGGATCAATGAGGTGTTAGTGCAAAGAACATTTAACTAAAAGAGATCAGGTCAGAGTTGTGGCGTTCACCTGCGAGAACGACGCTCTCTTGGACGGGGATTTTCGATTTGTGGGGTTGTCAGAATCCAGATCTGAGATTTCTTCAAGCGAAAATCGAAAAAGTCAGTATCAAAAACCACATCAATAGAGCCACAGATCAGCTGTGAAAGCACCTACTCTCACCCTCTAGCTCAGAGCTACTGTCTTCCCTCCTCTCGTCCGCGCTGTTTTGAGGACTGTCCTCCACTTCAGGAATGCTGACCAGGAACCTTCTGTCATCTCTCAACACCAACATGGTCAGTTTACCTCTCGACTTCTCCACCAGGTGCTTGGTCTCCAACAGGGACAGATTTTCTGTCGTCATGCCGTTAATCTAAACAAGAAGTTTAATAAGGTTACACGGCATCTAAGTGCGATGGAACGGCTTCTAAAGAACCTGCTCTTCACCTTTAAAACAAGATCTCCTTCCTGAAGGGTGCCCTCTTTGGCAGCCAGACCGGTGGGAGTCATGTGCTTGATGAAAATCTGGCTCCCCAGCTTCATTCCGTACTCTGCAGAGAGAAACATGTTGACATCTTGGCAAGAACCACAGATGATAGCGCAATGCAAAGCAATGAGATTCTGACCATCTGTGGGTTTTTTCTTGATCAGTGTTGTTCTGATGGGTTTGTTTTGCACATCCTGACTGGGCAGCCTCTTGTAACCGGATGTGATGGGGAGGTCATGACCGTTGCGGTCAGGTGTCACGCTTCGAGTTCGTCGGTTACGGCTGGTATCAGTGCCGCGCTGACCCCTGCTCTGAGGTCCATCATCGTCTAGTATGTTGGATTGTGAGGCAGAACGAGTGGGTCTGTTGCTCGCAGGGATCTGGATTGTGCGTGGCCTCTTCACGGTCTACAAAATTAACAAACAAGAATTGTTTTAAACCGCAAAATGTACCTAGATATTTGTTCTGGCAATGTTTCATGATTGATTTCGGGAAAGTTTTTACTTACAATGTTTGCCAACTTCCCACAGCTCCTCAGATTTTGAATAGTGTAGTTTGAGGTGACGTTCTCCATGGAAACACCATTCACCATAACTATCTGATCTCGTGTACTGTGGGCAATAAATCACGTGAGTCTCTATCACAAAAAATCATCTCGCAGATATGTTTTGAGTATGTTGGTTTTTCCATCTTGTACACAAACTTGACAGGTCTGACAGGATAACACAGGATGTGTGGGAGGAAGTAGTGTGGGTCTGAATGCAGAAGTGGACGTGTACTCACTTAAGTCGGCCCATGGCTGGGCCGCTGGGAAGCACATCAGAGACCACCACTGCTGTGTCCCCATTTACTGGGTTGGGCTTGTCTCGCCCACCTGAGACCGCAAAACCGAAGCCGACCTTGGAATCCTGTGAACGAAAGAATAAGCAAACAAAAGAATGAATGGACAATTGAGCAAAATTAAATGTAAGAACGTAAGAAAATAAGAAATGAAAAGAACAAAGAAAAAAGAAAGAAAAGGCAAAAGCAAAAAAAGGAAAGAGAGAGCGGAAGACACAACGAAAAAGTGAAAAAGAAAGAGTGAAAGGCCGAAAGAAAGAGCAAAAAGCAAAAGAACAAAAGAAAGAGCGAAAGACAGAAGTGAAGAAAGAACAAGAGTGAAAGAAAGAGCTAATGACAGAAAGAAAAAAGACCAAGAACGAGTGAAAAAGAAAGACTGACAGACAGAAGAGCAAGAGTGAAAGGAAGAAAGAGCAAAAGAAAGACAAAAAAGGAAAACAGAAAATAAGAATAAATGAGAGGAAAATAATAATAATAATAATAATAATAATAATAATAATAATAAAAGCATGAACAAAAAAAAACAAACAAACATGAAAAGTAACAACAACAACAAAAGAACAAATGAAACAAAAAGGGTAAAAAAATAAATAAATAATATAACTATTAAATAAAGGCAATTTCTTTCAATGATGAAATGCACCACATGACCCTAAACTAGACATTCCAAAATATCGGGTGTGTCCCAGTGTGACAGGTGGAAAAAAAACCCTCATGGTTTCACAATTGCTCACTAAACTTTCAATCCGCCTCGACTTTCAATTGTTTGGGAAACTGTAAACCTGGTGTCATGTTCACCGACACACCTGCACACAGAGAGATAGGTGTGGCCAAGGCGAATTAAACCCTCGATCCGCGACTTACTTTCGATAACGTGACCGTGTGCTGCTCCCATATCGTCATCTCCTCCATGTCTGCTTTCTGAAACGACAAAGAATTGGTTACGTTTATTTGCGCAACATCAAGCGAACAACAATAACAACAACTACACAATATCAGAACTTGTTCTGTTTTACAAAGTACCAAACGAAAGCGGTTCAGACGAAAAGCGCCAGTCCTCACTTGTTTTGGTGCGTCCAGCACTCGGCTGTTGTTTGTGAGAAGGAATGGCTCAAGCTGAACATGCTCCCACCTGCCGAATTCCAGTCATACAGGTACAAGGGGGCGGATACAGCGCGTGACAACACTGATACCTGACACTTCCTCACCAACGGCTCAATAAACAGTCAGACAATTCACGTCTCTCAGCACAGACATTCATTGAGTGGCTAAATCATTGGCATGCTATTTGATTTTGAAACCGACCAATAACTACTAGTAAATCTATTATCATTACAAGAGGATTTTAAAAGACATGCCCTATTCCAAAGCTCATAGTTATAGCACGGTTGATGCAAGTTCATTTCTTTATAGTAAATTAAAAAAAAGATTTGTTAAAGTGTATTTTTTCATTTACTATAGAGAAATGAACTTGCATTAACCGTGCTAACTGAATTTTGGAGTAGGGTATGTCTCAAAATTCTCTTGATTATGTTAACGCGGTATGCGGTATTATCGCCATAAAATCTGTGCGGTAATATTCAGAAACCGAAAATAGAGCGTTGAAACCATAGGTTGAAACAGGAAGTGAAGTAAACCAAAGAGAATAACAAATAAATGCCCACATAACAGAACATAAACCTGACAATAAAATTGTAGGGCTATTGTTACATGTACAACAGTTATTTCTGATAATCGAATCTGCCTGAACAAGAGACTGTCTGATAATATTTCACCAACAAAAGCAGAAAATCTCTGCGCGTTCTAGACGGGATGTCAGTCAGCGCCATTGCGTTGTTACGACACAAGATGGCGACAAGGGACTGTCTTTAGTCTTTAAACCGTTCATTCAACACGTTCAAAAACGCGGATTCTTTCAAAGAAAGATGTAATAAAACAGCTTTTGAAATCAATTCAACTTTAAAATGGCTGTTTAAAATAATTTAAAGACTCAGCTGACCAGCAATGCGTTGATGCTATAGAGATTTCGCATGCCAAATTGGACATGGCGTTTTTTCAAGAAGGCATCTCGGCCTGAAGGAAAGACGCAGGTAATCACACGCGCTCAGTTTGTTTAGGCTTGTTAAGTGCAAATCTATGGAGCCTCTGTACAAATCACCATTGTACACATTATGTTTTAATAATAACTTATTTAATATTCAGTTCACATGCACTAAGTGTAAAACGAGAAAGGCATAGTTTAAAGGGTAACTAAACCCTAGAACAACTTTTTTTAGTTGATGATCTGCAAGACTGGGGCTTTATTAGTGCTGTTCGTTGATTCAAGTAAGAGATTTGACATTTGAGTATAAAGTGTTTTAATTCTATAAAATATGGTGTAAAACCGCCAAAGTGCTGCCCTCTTAAGGTTGAACGGTGGCTACTGCAGTTGAATTTTCCTATTGGACGTTGTGGTACATCGTGACCAGAGCCATATAGAGTGAGAGTCGCGACAACTCCATAGACTCCAATGGAACGGTTTTTACAGCAATGGCGGCTCGTGGAGACTCTCAATAGTTCCCGGAAGTAGCAGCCGCGCCATAGAGTTACAGCAGAACAGACCGTTTGTGATGGACTTTTAAAAGCTAAGACGTCTAATCAGTAAGATTTTAAATTATCAGCAGATCTTAATCAAAATAACTTGTACATTAAAGCCTGCTTGTGTAGATTATTCATCATTAAATTAGATTATATTAGACTATAGTGTTATCAGATTAGTCTTGGATCGGCTACTGGATAAAGTTATTATCGAACACCGTATTAATACTTAAATCTGTTATTTTAATTCCGTTTCATCCATCGTTCTGGAATTAGAGAAAAGGTGTGCAAGGTATGGAAAGTTACATATTAGTTAATTATAACGTTTGGGCGCGTGTGACAGCGGTGTGTGTAAAGTGGTAAAATGAGGATACCAAGTTTGTTCCTTATTAGGCTACACGGGTATTAAGAATAAATTTCTTTAATGATAAAATGCATCCGATATACATTCAGTGTTTTAGGCATTGGGATTCAATTAACTTTACCTTTACCAGCATTTATTAATCTTTGTTCATGTTAATTTCAACATTTACTAATACATTATTAAAATCTTGTTAACATTAGTTGATGCACTGTGAACTAACATGAACAACTGTTTTATGTTAACGAAGATAAACATTACAGTATATATATATATATATATATATATATATATATATATATATATATATATATATATATATATATATATATATGTGTGTGTCACCTGTAACACTATAGCTGTGATCATCAGCTATAGTGTTTTTTTTGTTGTTGAAATTTGTATTTATATTCAGATTTATATTCAGATTGCTCCTGCTGATTTGAGCCAGCCATTTTTTTTCTCCGCTTCATGCCAGTGGGGAAGCCAAACCTTCGCACTCTTTTCTCCGAGCGATTGGAGCATCCCCATGCAGCACAGCAAACCATGGCAGAGATCATGCAAGGACAACTTGGAGGAAAGACACTTGGCATGCTATTCAGTTTATTAGAAATGTATTCATAAATTAGTTGCTGTAAATAGTTAAAACACACAAAATATGCATTTATATAAGTGTACAAACTGATGTTTAAGTTGTTTTAAACTTGAATATTTTATGTATCATATATGAAGAAGTATTGTAAGAATGATATATTATAAAAATGGCAAGACCATAAAGAGACATCAGAAAAATAATGTATTGCTATTTTCCAGCTTATTGGGACACAAATAATGCAACTTGTTAATTTTTCAAAATATGACTTTAAATTTTTATTTTAATGTTTGTATCCCAGTATGATAAAATGTCATGATAATTAAATTTTTATTTTATTTTAATATTTGTATCTCCAGCATACGTTGCTCCTTTGTCGGTATGAATTAATTGGAAAAAAAAATAATTAAAAAATGCTTGTTTGGCAAAACAATTGTAAACCAGATTTTTAAAACATTTTTTTCTCATAACTTAAAGCAAAACATTTTTGAAAATTTCTGTTGAACAGTAAGTATAATGCTTATTTATTAATACATTTGTCTACTGTATCATATTTATTATGCAAAATTCTAGGGCAAATAAATTATCAATATGAACAAAACTTTGCTGAAAACCGTTGTACACAAACTACTTCATGCCTTCTATACTCCGATTGATAGTTCATACTTTTAAAGTAAATGTAAGGAATACAATTACTGTACTACAGCAACTTGATTATTCATAAGCATTAAGTAGATTGTGTTTGATAGGTTTTTCAGCAGTGTTGGCCATATTGATAAATTATATACCCTAGAAATTTGCATATTAAATATGTTAAATATTTAATAAAATGTTTGCAAATGTCAAAAAACAGAACAAGCACACTTCTGGATTATTAAGCACTACAGCATTATTTATATATATATATATATATATATATATATATATATATATATATATATATATATATAAGACTTATGAATTATATATTACTATATATAATAAGAATTGTAAACATTAAGATTAATTTCACTTAACGTTAATTCTATTTTTCACGTATTGGCAATGGATGAAGACATCACACTTGACATCATGCTGTTGCTGCTAGTTCAGTGTCTCATTGTGTGGTGCGAGCTGACAATCACCTGTAACCTGTCTATCTGAAAGTCATAAAGATGACATTAGTTACCATGAGATAAGTGAAAACAAATGAACATGACGTAACATAAAAAACAATAGCAACCCGTCTCAATCCAATCTAACGTTAGCCTAAATTATGTTAACGAGGCAAAAGTTATGGTAATTGTGCACTCTAATTCTCAAATATTAGCGGATTTTATCTTTTAAAAACAACATCGCTGTAACCACATACTCATGCTACATACACATGTCGATATGTAATAAAATGATTGAAAATCAATGCATTTATTGACTATTAATTACCAAAAATCGCAGTTCTGTCACTGTGACTATCAATTTGAATTGCCGCTAAAGCACTTCCTGGAACTATTCGAGGGCTACATGAATCACGTGACTATTAAGCGTTTTGAACTTCCGTTGTCGCAACTCTCACTCTATATGGCTCTGGTTCCTCCAACGGCTCACTACCACGCCCCTGGCACGAGCTCACCACGCCCTTGGCTCAGCTCCTGGTATAAAACATCTTGTTCTGTCAAGACCACTGTAGAGTCACGAGTTGGAATTTGAGTATTGAAAATTATCAGGATATCGTATATTAGAATCTAGTTAGCATACCCGTTTATATAGTTATATAGATTATTTTGTGTAACCTAGTTTAGTTAATTTATTAGCATAGTCGTTAGTGTATTATTGTTAGAAGCATAGTTATCATAGTATTGCATCAGTTAAAATAGCTTCAAGTTAGCGTATATTTTTAGCATTAGTTTTATCTGTATTTAGTACAGTGGTTAGTTAGGATAGTATGTAGGTGTAGTGTTGCTGGTTGCAATAGCAGTGCTGGACTGCATAGCTTTCCGTGGAAATTGGCGTCAGTGGTTGCGTGCTCTTGGCCTGGATGACCGCGAGTATACTATCCATAATGCTAATGTTTTACCACTCAGACACTGCTCTCTTGCGCTGCTATTTCGCTAGTATCGTCGGCATCGGGAGTTGACGCAGTTTGAGGCAGCGGCTCGAATCGATACGGCTCTGGCCCTGTGTTTACAGACAATTCACCCTCCTCCACTTCAGGTGAAGACGGCGGAGAAAAGTCCTCTACTTCAAATGACCGCTCTTTTGCAAAACTACTGGTGTCACTCCAGTCATTCTTCATCTTTTCGAGTCTGACAGCTGTTAATCAATCCGTCACTGCGGGGTCTCAGGTGCACGCCCCCCGCTCAGCCCCGCCCTCGGTTCGCCCCCTCTGTCTCCGCTGGGCTCTGCCGACTTTTCCAGGATTTTTCAAATATTGCCAGTGGGTGGAGTTAGGCTGTGAACAGGGGTTTAGTTACCCTTTAACAAAAAAAGAAAACAAATAATCGCGTTTGTTGTGGTTCTTCCCTTCAATATTGCGATTATCGCGACAGCCCGGAGTTATTTATCGCGGGTTTTTGCGACCTCTACAGGAGAGAACAGTTCTCAACTCCATCAATTTGGTGCATATCTGCGGCAAAATACATTTGTGCTCATTTTATCTATAAATTCGTTATTGTTCTGTATATCGTTGAATGATACACAAAGCAACATACAGGGGCGTGATGTGTGAGTCACACTACGAGTGTTGCGTCTGTCTTTTTGCATGGTTTTATAAAAAAAATATGGATTTAGGATGCTAAAATATGTCCTCAATTTGTTAATTGTTAACAGGTTATAGAGCCAGTCAAAGCATGTTTTGGCCACGAGTGAAACTCAGGGCGGCGGTCTGAAGTTAAAAGTTCCCCGCTGAACATGATACAAGCTCCGCATGAGATCCAGAGCTGTTAAGGTAGAAACAGGACAACGGAGACTCGATTACACTCAAAGACTTTGCGAACCGATTACTTGTGAATTGGAGAAATTACAACGCCCAATATGGCGTATAAGCCCCGCCTTTTAAATGAAAGAGCCAATCGTTGATTAGTCATGTCATCACATACACTGCAGCTGCCGTTTTTAGGATTACGCATGCGCATTAGCTTTGTCCAGGCTGAAAAATTCAGTTTTTCATTATTTGTCATTATTAGAGTGTTTAGAAGCCAAATTTATGGGACACAGATTTCATTGGTGATTTCAAATATGAAATTTAATCGTAAGCTTGGTGAACCGTTTTGGAGAATTTGATGTTTCCAAATTCAAGGAGATAGAAGATGCACTTGCATGCCTGAGAGGTGTTTCAAAGATGGCCGCCGAGTGAAATGACTTGTCTTAAAAGGACAAGTTATTTCACTCAAGTCATTACATTTGATTTACTTCTAAATGTTTAAATTTACTTTGAAAACAAATCATCCCCACAACAATTGGTTTGCATGATAATTTCTTTAAGTTAATTCATAAACATTAATTCATGTAAAAAGATAAGTAAAAAAACAACAAAAACCAAAAACAAATTGGGTTGTTTTTAACCCAGTTTAAGTCACATCTGATTTGAAGCCAAACTGTTTTACAGGTGCCCTAACAAAGACCTGCAACCATCAAGATCATCATGACATACTTTGAGAGCAGTTTCGATTGGACAAGAGAATTCCTGGAATGTTTCCCATGTTTTTATTGGCCACTGTCAGCAAGCAAAGGTCAGAGAGAGTCTGTGTTCACAAAGCTGATCAACCTTAGCAAAACGGAACAAATGTAAATCACAGTTTCCACAAAATAGTAATATTCTGAAATTGTGTAGATTTCTATGAATACTGTTGATGACAATGATAGTGTACTGTTGATGACAATGATAGTGTACTGTTGATGACAATGATAGTCTAAAAGGAAGTGGCTCATACTGATGAAACTAGGGATGCAAATATCAGCACTACCCTTTTCTAGGGAAATCCCTTCATGGAATATGTCAGACTCTTACAGGCCGGTGTTCCTACACCAGTTCTAACATACCCCTGACTATGCTGTAGTTTAGGATCACACACACACACACACGCACGCACGCACGCACGCACACACGCAGGCAGGCAGATAAATCTAAATCCAAATTTGTATACAATTTGAGTCTCAAAAGTCTCACAATTAAAAGCAAAATCCCAAGCACACAATTATAATGTTCTCAATATAATTTTATGTAGCCTATATGACTTTCGCTGCACATGTTGCACATAACTGATCATGGCAAACAGGGTCTCAGCTGTAGGAAATAAATCATTATTTATCAATTTTAAGACATCACCCAAACTTTTTTATAAGCCCATTGCGATATGATCAAAAACTAGATAAAGTTGAAGTTGGCTTGAGAAAGCCTGACCAGAATGTTTGAAAAAGTTTTAGAAGCATGACGTTTGAAGGTTTTTATTTTGAAGTAGTTTGAAATTTAAACTCTTTAAGTCTGATAAAGGATAAACGGATAGACAGACGCATAGACAGATCGATGGATAGATAGATCATATTTCAATCATTGGGTTAAACGTGTAGTAAAATAACAGCAAGGAAGCAACTAGAAAATAACTGAAATCACATCCATGGTTTTGAGTAAAGCACATCTCCTGCAATTACACAAATAAGTACACCATTTGCCAATTTATAGTAGACAATCTGTGTTATATATATAGGCTATCTTACTCCACAGCAACAAAAGCATCACACTCAAGTTCAACAGGTGCAAGTCAGTATTTACAGTCCCGTCTCTGTAAAGCTGTCATTACACGGCTCAGATGACACATTACACTGTTTAGTAAACTTAAGACAGCTAACGTTAAGCACATTCTACAACTACCATAAAAATTAGATACATTATGGACTTACCGTCCCTTTAAATCTCACTTCCATTTTCAGGCAGAACTAAACACTTCATTAGAATAGGAACGTAACGAAAGCAGGGTATCCAAAATATTTTTTTCAACATAATATCTCCATTTTTAAAGATATACATAAGAAGGTCACTTTCTGTAACCCGACAGGAAATATGGCAACACACGGTTAATGGAGAAAAAAAACAAAACAAACCCCCACCTGAGCCCATCGAAAGCTCCGCCCACTAGGTCTACAAATCCTTTGGTACTTTATGATATGAATTTTCCCTCAAGGAATTAAGGAGGAACTGGGATATTTAGCTGGGGCGGTATCCACTGAGGCAATGCCACCTTATAAAGACTATTGTAATAGATGGAGGCTGTGTTTATATACAATTCTTTATCCAGGTTTTAAAAATTTCATTCCTCAATAATTTTTGGGTCTGAGAAAACACTACTTGCTGAAGTTGCTGAAGGACATGGATTTGCACGGCACTTTGGTTACACTGAGAATCATTACCTCAGTCTGTTAATGTTTAATATGCACACTGACCCAGAGAATGTTTCTGCATATATTGGCCTTGAGAAAGCGGAACATAAAGGCTAACACAAGTATTAAACTTCAGCATGTGGGTCAGTGACATACAGTATTGTTCATTATTAGCATTATTTCAGTATTATTTATATACTATTATAGTACTTATTAATTTTGAATTAGCTGTTATTTTTATATTTTCCATTTTCATTTTAGTAATTTTGTTATGTACTTGTCATTTTTATTAGCTTTTACTTGGCTTTAATATATTTTGAGTAATTTTTGTAAAAATATAAATAAATAAAAAAGGGCCTAAACTGGGATGATGTTCCCTAATATATTGCTTTAAAGAGTCCCAAGCTTTATTGAACCTATTGGAAGTGCCTCCTAAAGAATGTTTTAAATGTAGACAATTTTTAATAAATTTAGTAATAGTTAACAATAACAACACAGTCCACAAAGAAAAATATTAAATTCTTAGAATGAAAGATGTTGGTTTTATATGGTTTTGAAAAGGTTATTTTCAACAAGTGTCAATTTAAAAACTCTAAAAATGTAATGTGGTGCAACCGTCATGTACATAACACATAAGGTGCATACAAAGAACATATTTCCCCTTTTAAATAAAGTATTAAAAAAATCATAATTTTTTTTCTTAAATATCATATTAATTAAGAAATATAATTAAGGTTACACCACATGACATTTTACAACCTAAACTAACGTTGCCTTGTCATTAAAGTAAACGTTTAAAAAGACTTCTTGACCTTGAAACAGGTATGTCTGCAGGAGTCCTCTCTATGACATCATTTCCTGTTTTATGTTTTTGGCCTGTTAGTCACACCATATTTTTGTCTTTATGGCCCCCAAAAAGATGAACATTTCTTAACACAAAAATATTTTTAAAGGATTATTGAGAAAGGAATTTTATAAATATATTTTAGGATACATTAATTGATCTTTGTACTTTGCCCTGCAACACTTTCTTCTGTCCAACATAAAAGATGATATTTTGAGAAATTTAATTTTTTTCTCTTTATTTAATGGAAGTCAATGGCAACGCAAACTGTTTGGTTCTTCAAAATATCATATTTTGTGTTACGCAGAAGACAGAGAATCACACAGTCTGGACCACCATAAGTGTGAGTACAAATTTTAAGGTGTACTATCCCTTCAAAGGCTGGTTTATACTTCTGCGCCGGGCCTGCACCGTAGCCTCTACGTTGTGGGCTACGCGTTGATTTTCACTTATTCGTGTTTACATGCAGTTACACATGCAGAGGGAGCATGTGTATCCCTGAGGGAGGGGTTCTTGCAGACCAATCACAGCGCTTGTGGTCCACATAGAATCGTTGTTACAGTTTTGGAGAGGTGCACATCAGGGTACACCGTAGGCTACGCGTGCAACACGCAACCTACGACGTAGCTACGGCGTACACTCGACGCAGAAGTATAAATTGGGCTTTAGTCATTAAACATAAAATTTACAGTTGAAAAATCTGACTTGCTTTGAAGGTGGGAGCTTGACCATATCTAGAGACCATACACTATTACAAGAGAAACAACCCAGATCAGCAACCACAGAGCAACATGCTAAAAACACTGAACTACTTAGCAACATTTAGAACAAAGTTTAGAGGAATACAGCTGGATTTGCCTTATAAAAGTGGTGGGCTTCATCTGTGATTACACCAATATAAATTTAGGAAGTGACAAATTTCTTAGCAGACTTTTTCCAAAAAACCCATGTGTGGTCAGCTTACTGGAATCATTCACACCCTCAGGACAACACTCTTAACAGGAAATGTAGGAGGAATGCACAAATGTCAGATGGTGTTGTGTTAAGGTGTGCCCCCTCAAACAGTAATGCTTTCACAATAGGAGAGCATGGGTTTCTGGTGGTCCAGCCCAGTTCTTCACAACTGTTTACATTTGTTGTTCTGTTTCATAACAGAGAACATAACGCATTTTAAAAAACGGAACGTTCTCAGAACTTTGGCTCACATCCTGGCAAGGTTCTCTCAAAGTCATGAACAAACATTCTGGTAACATTAATAGAATGTTCATTTAAAGTTATCTGGTCTTTAATAACATTCCCATAACGTTTGCAAAATGACCTATGTACTTAACTTTTTCTCTAATGTTCGCATAACCAAGAAAAATAATTTGTAAAAGGTTTAAATGTCCACTCCTCCAGAGAACTTAATGGGAATGTTAGCAAAACATGTTCAAAACATATTATTGTTAGCTGGGCAGTCTGGCCTAAACCTTAAAACACCAACACACCTCATAGTTTCGGAGCAATGTATCCTAAAATATACAATGACAAATCAAGGAATACAGGTGATGGGAATCATAGGCCTATACTAACCACACAAAAACAGTCAACAAGTGCTTTTCTAAACTAGCAGGCTATCCTTGACTCGCAGACTTGAGAATAACATCATTGAGGAGAAATGTGGATATATAGGAACGCTGTTTCTCGAAACCACAGCGAAACTACAAAGCACGTATTGACTCAAATGAGTGGCAGAACCTGTTGAGCCAGATGATGTGCTGTTTCAATTGATCTCGCGAATCGGTTCTTTCGAGCAGAAGAACCGATTAAAGTACATCTTCACTGCAAACGCACTAACACGATTTCTTGTTGCTATTAAACTTAGTTTATCGGACTACGAGTCACATCTTTCGTTCCCTTCGAAAACTTTCTCTAAGGTCACTAACTAGTTCTTGGTTAATTAAGAGTCTGGTTTTTCCAAAACAGACGGTTCTCTGTTCTGTTCAGTCAGTTGTTGACTCGCGAATCTTTACTGATTTAGCACGATTTTGTTACGCGTACGACTCGCTCAGAAAGGGTTTTGTGGGTTAATTCATAAAAAGATCCGATTCAAAAGAACGATTCGAACGAATCGGACATCGCTATCGATGATGTTTACCGTTCCAGAGAAAAACTGCCACAAATTTTCACGATATAGAAATAAAGGTTCAGAATTGAGGACTATCGCTAATGTTTATTAAAAGACGTTTAACAATAACCACAATTAAAAACGGTTCCCATATGAATGGGACAAAAGTGCATCCACCACACAAATAGCTGTCAAGAAGTTTGAATGTCCTTTTCTGAGAACGAAGCTTCGTTTCGAAAGAAAATAACTCAAATAATAAATGTTCAAAAGTGTCTGTTAGCAAAAACAATCACGCAACACATATGGAAACCAAATAATATAAGAAACACGTGGATTACAAGAAACATGATCTAAAATACCAACTATGACACATGTCGCCAATTATTAACCGTTTCACTGTAACTTCAAGCCAAACAGCTTATATTTCAATAAAGCGTGAAACATGACTCAGACCCAAAACAATCGATAAACACAACACAGCAGGAAGAAAACACTCGACTCACGTACCTGTGTCCCCTTTAAAAACTAATACTAAAATTCTCAGTTAATTCCGTATTGGAGGCCTCACAGGGCCTGGCACCTGTAGTTTTTCAATAAAGTTTCGTTATATTCCCTTGCATATATACAGCACCTGATCATGTACCTGTCTGCAGGGGGAGGAGCTTAATACAGGTGGGTTTGGCAGTTTCGTCATTAATCTAGTTTCCACACACTACAGTGGAATATTCTTATTTTCCATTTCGTCTCAACAATTGGTTGTTGAATGCATATAATAAGTGTAAAACTAAAATACATTGCACGATAATGGTTTAAAATAAGAACTTTGTTCGTATGTTAATACCGTGCTAGGATTTTTTTTTCTAACTGAGACGAAGGAATTATTATTATTTTTATTTTTTTTTTACTATATTTTTCATGCCATTAGGCCGACATTGTTTAGAGCATAAATGAAAGAAATTTGATTTTTTAAAATTGTTTTATTCTTTTATTTTTTGAAAAAAAAGAAAGAAAGAAGAAGAAGTTATTTTATTCATGTTGCTATGTCCTCTGTAGTGGACACTAGGACCCAGTTGTTTAAAAAAATAAAACGATATGAAATTACATATAGGCCTATAGGCAAAAACAATGGGATTTGCTTTTTTCACCAATCAATTTTTAGGTTTTCTTTTTTTTTCAAACCAAACTTTGTATAAAGGTTATTTTCAACTATGTTATCAAAGATATACCGGAATAAATTGATATAAAGGCGTAGTCTCATTTAATACAGTGTATCTTATTAGCATATTTACACCTTCAGTCGGTGTTCTTCGGCAAAATGTTATGGAAAAAGAAGTAGGCCTAGTAATAATTGTCAACATTTTTATAATACTATATAATATAGAACATTTCTTATACACTTGTTGTGTCTCACAGAATGCCTGATAAACATGATTTAAGTCCTGGTGTTCTCTACAGTGGACAGTGAAAATCAATGCCCTGTTCTCTAATACAGAACTGTCATATTTTGATTAGAAACCCCTTAACATTTTCCTGAGATGTTGATTTATAGCATACAATTTGAAAAAAAAAAGAGTCAGATTTAAATTATAATTACAAAATGTATAAATATTTCCATAAGAGTGCTAAATGTGATTACTAAATTAATGTCAGTCATTTTTAAAGACCAATTACTACGTTGTTGTCATGGTGAAACCAACATGTGGAATGTGCTTTTTATAGGACATTAGACTTCAAACTGTGACATATGGTGTGTCACAGAAATTATCTAAAATATAATGTCCAGAACAATTGACAAAAGTCTTTTCCTGTGTCCCAGGAGGATATATTTCTTTGAGAAAATATTGTTTATTATTTAGTGCATTTTTTCTCTTATGCTATAGCGCCCCCAGTGCGGAAAGCGCGGTATTAAAGAGAGCATACATCTGACTGTAATGCGTTAGCTGCACACGATTACAAAACAAAGAATAAGGTAAGATTCTTAAAAAAAAAAAATAGATTGAGTAGGCTATATATATTATGCAAAGTAGCATGTTACAATGAAATGTACTGTGACCGCCGCAGTTGCTGGTATCTGGACTCTTTCCAAAGTCTATGAACTGTTTGATCTTTTCTGTGGCAAGTCTCATTTGAAAATCCAATCGTTGGACTGAACTGAACTTGGTCAGTGGTGTCAAGTGTAATGGTAGCCTATATAATTTTAATTATGACATTCCATAAACTTACAAATGGTACATGTTTTTTATTTTTTACAGTGGTACCATGGTAAAACCACGATACAATGGTTTCCTTTGAAGTAGGGTACCTGAAGAATCATTTTAGATCAACGGTTCTCAACCAGGGGACCAGTGACTACTAGTGAACCAGTGAACTTAGACAGGTTGAGTTTCACTTCCAAAACCTTTTTTTTTATGTTAAAATAAATTACAATTAAAAAGCTACAACCACTAAACATCTAGATATAATTCAACACGTAAAGCGACATCAACATTGGAGAATAATCAGGAAAAACATCAGCTAAGTTGAGCTCTTAAAATGTGAAAACAATGTTAAATTCAGAAGCTAACTGAAATGTTAATATTGGCAAACATATAACAATACAACGATCATTTTAAATAATTCACCAAAAACACAAACTCAGGGATCTGAACATTTTATTTTATTTTTTTTGCTTTGTTAATAAAGTTTGAACTGTAATGTTCATTTCTACATGTAGAAAACAATTTCTTTAAGAAACAGTCAAAAGGCACATTTTGTTTTTACAATATATACAGTTGGATCTAAATTATAAATAGGCCTATAGAAAATGACAAAAGCATTCAATAAGAACACAGGAATAAAACGGTTCAAGATACATACAGTCAGTAGCATGTTTTTTCCATAGCAATAAATTACGTAAATGTCATATTGAAATAAAAGCAAAGCCAATGAATCGAGATGTTTACAGTATTGAACATTCCCATGAAGGGCCATGAGCAAACAAACTTGGCAGCACTGGATCTCACACACACCGGACAGAAACTCATTTATGCTGTTTTAGTGCAAATCATACACAGAGCAAGTCGAATGGATTTCTAATGAGCAACAGAGGTTAAATTAGACTTCATCCCGCTTTCATGGCCTCACCGTATAGTGCTTTTGTTGCATAAGACGCTTTATTAGAATGCACAACAGAAATTGAAGTTTCACATTGGCCGTTTTTGGGGAGGCACTGAGAAAACAGACTTACACTTGTAAGGTTAAAACTACTAAATAGTACGGAACAATGAATCAAATGCTTGAATTTCATTCAATATAATGGGAATTACATGCTGAAAGTGTGTAACAACTATTTGCTTGAGAGAAACTGAGTAATTTCACACATAAAAGTTTCAAGTGCAAATTTCCCTTTATGAAAAGAATAAAATAAGAAATTTGTGCAGAGAATAAGCAATAAAGGATAAATAAATAATATTTGATCTGTGTCACTGACAGGATTTGACATACAAAAACCTTATCTTTACGCAGACATTTGCTGATTTAACTATATATATATATATATATATATATATATATATATATATATATATATATATATATATATATATATAGCAAATCTTTAACTAATTGTTCATAAGTTTCATCCTGAGATAGGGAGTGGTTTTAACAATGTAGAGCTATGAACTCTTGACGTTAATATTTGGGTTTCAGTTCAATATTGCAGTAAAAATATTTAAGAATGTATATCATTTGTAAAAAGAATGAAGATAAAATATTCAACCATCCAGTGCAGCAGTAAAGAACAGAGCAAAACTTGAATTGTTTGTCATTTTGTTTGTCTGCACAATTACAAATATCATAGTATCATTAACACATCAAATAGTAACAATAATATAAAACATGTCCCTTTAAAATTAAAACACAAATAATCAAGTAATTCTTTAAGATTTACCATATACATATTTTAATTAATTAACCTATTAAATAAGGGGCTTAAATTCAACTAGATAAAAGTTGTATTGCCCTTTCTTGACTGTACCCTGGATGCATTTTAAGTCTGATCTTTTTGTTTCCACACTGGATTGTGTCTCTTTTGTACGATTATAGGGATGAAGTGTGACTAAAGTCCTTTTGGGATCAACCAATCGGTCAGCTAATAGATTGTTACCGCTTTGCATTACATTGCGAGTCGGGGGACAGCAGGACAGACTGTTCTATTTTAGAACAACAGAGAGACAGCTGCACAGGTACGTGATCGGTAGGTAGTTACTCTCTCCTACTAGCACACTGTTTCAAGGCCTGATAAATAAAGGCAATAAATACATTACAAACATCTGCACATGAACCGTACAGGAGTATGTGTTTACGTCTACATTCCACTGGATGTTCCGAAGGCACATTTCGACAGTAGCCTGTTCTCTCGCTCCTCAGGAAAAGAGTTTTGTCTAACAGAAGTTCATCATGGAAATGTAAAGCTGATGATTGTCCGATGCAAAACAAAGCTTAAGCTCCTTGCAGAAGTGAGCTTCGTGGTACGTCTTGCATATGTGAGGTTTGGGCCCACATGGAATCTTTGGCCGCAAAAATGATACAAGAGGGAAAAAAAGATACTTGTGGCACCATTCGGAGTTCCTCAGGTCGGCACATTGGCAGAACCCTTTGAAGAACCTCTCAGGAATGCTCCATGAGGAACATACAAACAGATCCTTTAGAAAAACTTTTGAGGCATTTAATATATATTAAACATCTGAGGCACCTTCAAAGGGTTCCTCCATTGATGAACCAAAATGGTACCTTACATAACTTTTTATTCCGACATACTCCATCTTAAGGGACTTAAGCAAAATATGCTGTATGATGTGGTACGATTTAACCTATACGAACCTTAAATAATATTTAGACTTGAGATTGAACTATTTTTTGGTAAATACTCTTTAAAACCCCAGTATATAAAATTCAGGATGTTGAAACTGGGATGCCCATCTTGATAACGATCCTGAAGTCCTGGCATGCAGTTTCAAGACAAACTGTTGGGATCATACTTGACTCGGGAACAGAGCAAACACAGAACTTCCCCCATCTCATGCTTGTGGATCCGAGACCAGTGGTGGAGCATGGTGCCGACAGTGGTCAGACTACAGCCCTGAGTGTGTGCGTTTACGGGAGACTCCGACTGGAAGCGTCTCACTCGGGTTGTTGGAACTGAATGACGGACTGGCGTAGTTCTGATCCACTTTGCAGCATGCTGTTCAAAGCTTCTCGTACGTTTAGAATGTCTTCCGAGCTGCAGTGGCTGTTTGGTAACGGGAGCATGAGCTGGTCTGTAGGGGGGAGAGAGACTTGCGACAAAGAGGAAGAAGATGAGGACGGTGTGAGCGTTGGAGTGAAGTTGGAGATTGAAGAAGAGAAGGAACTTGACAAGACCATGGGTACCGACAAAGGTGTATCTGAGGAGGAAGAGGCAGGGTCATTTTGGTTAGGGTTTGTCATAAATGAGGACAGTAACATTTCAAGCAGATCAGTGTCCCGTGCTGGACTGTTTTCCTGTGCGGACTGGCTCTCCTGCTGCGGTTGTTGAATAAACGCTTCATGGTTAAAGTCATCCACCGAAGGTTCGGGTGGCCCGGTGAGTTTGTCTACATCCAGGCCAGTTTGAGTACTAACTTGGGAGGAGGGAGAGAAATTGTGCACTCTCAGGTCCAGGATTTCCTCCAAGGGGCTTTTTAGAGAAGGAAACGGGGTGAATGAGATGTAAGGGGTGGGTAAGCTGGGCAGGCTGGAAGCTGGTAAAGACTGGGTGTAGAAATTTGACAAGAACTCTTGATGCTGACGCTGCGCCATCAGCCTCTGATGTTCCTCAGCCTTACGCTGCTCTTGCGCTTGCTGCTCCTTCTCTCGGTGTCGCTGCTTCACCTCGGCATCCATCTTCAGCAATTCCTGACGCACCTTTGACACGCATGACTCTGGGATTTTTATACCTAGGTATAAGAGAGAACAATGGTTACAAGGTGCAGACTTCCTTTGAACGACTGCAATGGTGTCCTTGCAGGGTTAGAACCTGCAACCTTTTGGTTATCAGCTCAAAGCATCACAATCTGATAGTTAGGAAATCCTCAAGAAGAGTCAACAGGTAAACTCACCAACTTGTTTATTGCTGTCTTTGGTCTTGAGGCGGACAATTTGGAGAATGCTGGATCTGGTGACATCAGCGACCACATCAGACACACGCTTCCACACACGGAGTAGAGCGCCGCACAACATGTGGTACTGACGCAACCGAGTGCCCATTATGCACTCCTGACCCTCCTCTATCTTCTTGCATCTCCCGTTCCTGCAGAAACATGCATACACTTTAGATTCTCTGAGCTCAGTTTGGCTATTACGAAGTCAGAAGCTGAGTCTTTTCTCACCAGTTAGCATGGCTACATTTCTTGAAGGAGAAAGTGAACTGGTTTTCCCAGCTATGCTGTGCCTCTTCTGGTGTGACCTGAAGCAAGGGTAGAAAACTTCACTCAGACAGTGTCGTAAACCTATAATGCTCGCTAGATGGCAGCAGAGAGTTTTTTCTACAGCAGCTCTACAAGTGTCACGTACAGGAAGATCTCTTTTCCCTATCATTTAGAGAATGTTACATGTATGGTGAAAAGGTTGAACACACCTTGTGGTATTTTTGTTTGAGTTTATCAAGGCTTTCCATTTGGGCCTGCTTGCCAATGTTTGGTTTGTAGATGATCATGTTGTGCTCCCGGCCCTGCACAGCTAGCAGCACGCATGGGTAGTTACCTCTTAACTGCAAAAGAGACAGGCAACAACATGTTTATCATCAGAGTCAACAACAGACATCTAAGGAAGAACTCTGACACATGCACTTTGGTTCACCCCTGAAAAGGAAGGTTCTTCCAAGGAACCATCTTTCCTGTGTAACTAAAATGAAACTACATGCAAATTTGTAAAGGAGAAACTTTTTGTTTCTATGCCCAAATACTCACTTTATGGGATAAGTAGAAGCCTTCATCCGGGTTGCTGAGAGCTTGGACCTTCTGAAGTGCCTCCAACCATGTCATACCTCTATCTACACTTATCTGCGCAACAAAACAAACAGTTCTGTCAAAGATAATGTTTATCAAATGTTGTCCAATATGTTCTGGCTATGCTTGGATCCAAAATCTATGCAAAAGAGAAAGTTCACACAGTGTGGTTTATTCTCGCTCAAGGAAGTACTTAACGGCTGGCAAACCAGTCTCCATTGTGTAAACTGTCATAAAAACATTGCTCTTTTGGTAGAAGAGATAGCGTGAGACATGCATGAAACTCCTGTGCCTTAGGCATGTTTTCTGAGCTAAATATTTGCTTTGTATGAGCCTCTACATTTAACACTTGTTGCGTCTTCAACTTTCATGCACACTTCTTAAAAAGACGGACCTTATACAGGATAACTTGACCATCTTGAGGGTTTCCCACAGTCAGAAACTTCTCCTGTGTCTCCTCATAGATCTGATCATTGCCTGGAGCCAGATCTGTGAGAAAGCAGATACTTGGTTGTCACCTAAGATCAATGTAACTTGAAGTACCACATCAGTAGAAGAAGTGCTGCTTACCCAGTATTCCCATATCATAACTGCCCTCTTTCTTGTCCTTTTCGATCAAGTAGTCGAAATTGTCCGTGAAATACTGAAAGAGGGAGTTCTGTTTGTGCACCTCCAGGCCCAGTATCCGGTTGAGGAACTTGGTGATATTGCAGTCTGAAACGAAGAGGAGTCAAATGGTCAGGGGAAATACATGGATGTGTGCCTGTGAATATATGAAATGACTCTAGCGGAAACCTCACCTTTTTCAATGTTGATGCCCAACCGTGATTGACTGCACAGCATGCCTACATCCCTCATACCCTGCTTCATGTCTAAGATAAGGAGGCATTGGTGGCTTTGGTGAGATCACTGTTCTAGCTGATCCACATCTTAAGAGAGTAATGCACAAATGGAGCCCATTTACCTCTGAAGAACATTGCGTCGCCACCAGGATAGTCCTTCGGAGGGGGTACCTTGCTTTCGATCTGGCCAAGGATGGTTTTGGTAATCTTATCTAGAGCTTTGGTGCCATACTGTGAAGAACAGTCAAAATGGACCATGGTTTAGTCCATGACTTATTGGATTATTTTTAACAGTGTCACTGTTCTATTTGAAACAGTTACTCACTTTATTTTCAAAGTTGTATTTGCTCAGGTCTCTAGACTCTGTAGCCCTCCTGTCACCATGTGTCAGAGCTCCCTGTGAAAAGCAAACACAAAGATTAGAAATGTAAGCATCAAAGGAGAGATTTGAATGTTATAACATTTTACACACAGAGCATGTGACCAGTGCGGAATGGATGCTTTTTTTTGAAGGTGGAACTAGGAATGTGCCCAAAGCCCTAAAGGGACATGGTGATGGAAAAGAATATGAGATGGGAGGAAAAAATATATTTCAATGCTTTAGCAATCTCTCCAAATTATATTGTTGGGTAATTATATTGTATATCATTTTTCGGGTATCAGGGAGCTGTTATCAATATATGCAAGGTAGTGAAAGCACTTTTGAATGCACTTTCCTTTTACTTTTACAAATTCGTGGTCACACATACTCTGTGTATAGGGAGTTATCCCTCCTTACTATCTTCACGTCATAAATTATATCTGATTTACTGTAATGTAACTGACTACCACAGCAAGTAGGCCTGTCGCGATATTCAATAAATCAATTAATCGCACGATTAAAAAAAATGAGCTCGATAATTTTTTCGGCCGCGATAATTTCCAGCATCCGTTTTTATATCCATTTTTGCAGAGCGTTACATTATATAATCAAGCTCTAATACACGTAAATGCTTTTAAGCGCAACAAGACAAGATAATGCGCTGTATGTCAATGTCCTGTCTGTGTGGCTGCTTCTCATGTCAGCTAATCAAGGGACACTCTGACACACACACACACACACACACACACATCAGTCTCCTGCTTACATCGAGTTCTCTTTTGCTCATGAACAAACAATAACAACAACACAGAGATGCGTGGGACATCTTTCAGTTATACTGTAATGTTCGGATTTAGGCTTTGGGCACATCCCTAGTTTGAACATCTCTCATATCAACATTGCTCCATTAAAAGCATAACACATGAATGGCCCATAATTCAAGAATTCAACACATGTTAAAACACAGTGTTTATGAACCATTTGCAGTCAGAAAAGAATAGAAGTTAGCATGTCAGGGACCCACCAGGCTTTCCAGTCTCTTTGCCACAATAGACGCAAATCGTCGCTCGCCCGCCAGTTCAGAGATAAGGAATATATACTCTGGAGCATTGACCTGGTTGGAACGATGAGTGCGACCTGAAAAACACAACGTGTTGTCAGTTAGTGGTTGTGGTATGGTTGTACTCTTTATAGGAAGAGAGTTTTTTATGACAAAGTCAGAGGTTGTTAGACATGAGTTAATGCTCCTCACCAAACTGCTGGATGGCCCTGTCCGCACTCCAAGGCAGCTCTAGGGTCATATGAACTCTTCGACACTGGTTCTTCACCCTTCTGTCAGCCTGAAGTGAGATCCCTGAACTGGCCGCTTCTGATATGATGGCTACCAGCTGAAGGGAGTAAGGCGAAATGTTTTACTGGATCACAAAAGGAATCTAAAGGTAGCAGATTTCCTTGTTGACACTTGGTCTCACCTTCTCTCCATTCATGAAGCGATCTTTCTCTTTGATGTTGATTTGGTCGATGGTGTGGCCCTGCTCAGCACGGGACTCGTATTGGACAGTGCCGTCAGGTCGTCGCACCACTCTGCCTTTACGTCCCGTCATCTGGGCGCATACACAAAGCATGTTTAGCGATTTAACACAACCTTGTTATGTTTTTGAGGTATAGCCATCCTTGGAGCACTAGAACAACTACATAAATAATAACCTCTGATACTTTTTCTGGACCTCCAAATTTATCAATGAGCTCATCCAGTGTGTTGAGAGGTAGTTCTTTTCCCAGCTCAGCGATCTTGTTGAGAAGCCCTTGTTTCATCTCCTCTAAGCGTGCTAAGGAATGATGAGAGCAAAAAACGATTGATTACGCTTACATTAAAGTGCTGACTTAAAAATCATATATATGATTTGCTCAATAAAATACACATTCAACATACCCATTTGACAGCTAGTTTGATCAACAAATATGACATCGTCAGTGTTGTCTTGGACCGAGTCAGGTGAGGAGTTGGAGTCGCTGTCCAAGGCGTCAGACTCTGTGCTGCTGTCATCACTGATGTTGATAACTCCAGCTACATCATTGCAGTGTCTGGGTTGCTTTGTCTGTCTGCCCCGTGGCTTACCTGTAGGAGAATGTTCAATCAAACCATGATGCAGAAAGCAAAGATGATGGGGCAACGTATGGACAACTTTTATAGTGTGGGACACAACTCACGTTTCCTCTTGTTCCCCGCTCCTTTTTCCCTCCTCTGCTTCTCTGAAGGAAAGTGTTTGGAGACCAGAGACTGAAACACCCCCCTGAGGAACACACAAACACGTTATCGTTTTAAGGCAGAAAAGGTGTTTTTGTGTAATTGCCAATAGCTTAAGGAAGTGGTTCTTATCAAACAACACTTACTCATAGGTTTCAGAATGATACATGGATTGTGAGATAACAACACAAATATTGAGAAACCTTTTTATCATTGTGAAACTGCAAGAGCACTACTCTGGAAAGAAGAAGTCATAAGGTGGCTGTATATTTTATAAAGGTTTCAATGATGTCCAGAATTCACTTACTCTGCGGCAGACACAAATCTGTCCAAGCGTCCGTCGTTTTCGTCGAGAACTTCTCTGGTTCGAGCCTCACCTGTTGACTGCAGCCCTATTACAACACACTAAAGAGAAGAAAAAAAAAGAGTGTAAAATGCCACAAATAATCTTTCATTAGGAAGAGTTCAAGCCAATATGACTGACCTTCCCTGCTTCCAACTCCTTTTTGGCCAGTTCCACCAGGCAGCGCACCTTGGCGGCGATGCAGAGGTATTTAAAGAAACGCTGGTGGGATGACCAAAACTGGCCCCATAGGGACTTCCTGGAGCTCATGCTGAGCTCGTCAGCGGCCTGCATGAACACGGCCAAAGCTTCCGCCCACTGCAGAAAAGATTGTGTCAGATATGCATACAAAGCAGAGTGACCCATTTTGCAGACCAATTCAGATACTTGATTTGCTGTACTACATTTAAAAGTAAGGGTGCATTCAAAAATAACAATTCGGTCATCATTTACGGACACTCATGTTGTTTCAAACCCATTTATCCTGGCCACTCTTTTTTTCATATAATGAAAGTGAATAGGGACTGGAGATATCAAGCTCCAATATTAAAAGAAATGCACTTTTAAAAGTATGGTAAAAGTGGGTCATATTACAATTGCACTGTATTCAATGTCTTCTGAAGCCATTCGATAGTTTTGTGCGACGAACAGACTGAAATTTAGCCATTGTTCATTGAAAATCTTGCAGTAGCTTGGTTATTTCAGGGGAGGATTATCAGTAAATGGATCCATTTTCAGTTTAATAATGGTCGTGTATGGCTTCAGAAGGTTTGGAATATACTGTCTGAGTGATATCTGCATATAGATCTGCAAATTTTAATACTTTTAATTTAGCAAGGATGCATTAAATTGATAAAAAGTGAGTGTCAAGACATTCATAATGTTAAAAATGAATACTTTCTATTTTACCAAAGAATCCTAAAAAATTGCATCACAGATTTTTCCTGTAACTCACAAGTTTAGCAGCTTTGTTGTACACAAGTTTGAAATCATCATCCAAGCTGATTTCTTCTATGCGGAATGATACTCCGGAAAAGCTGAGTTGGCGTGCAATGTACATCCCGCTGACCTTCATATCCATTGCAACGATCTCCATGGCCCCCACGCCCCTATAAATGAAGAGTACTTTCAGATTACACATTAAAAAAAGATTAGTTTTCATATTTGCCAGCAACAAGTGATCCTATACAAACCTCTTCTCGATGTTGTGGAGGAAGTCGTCAAAGGTTCTGAAGGGGGTTCCCTCTCCCCAAATTCCTAGACGGCTCATGTAGATCATGTTTTTTGGCTCTGAGGCACCTGAGAAACACAGAGTCCTTCACTTTAAACCTTTGGCATAATATGGGGTACCACAAGTGTTCTGCAGTGCAGAGACTCACCTGTAGCACTGGCGTACACAACTCTGGCCAACGGCAACTTGTTCTGCAGATCCAGCACGGCCTTGCCCATCTTTGTGGACGTTGCATTTTTGGCTTTGTGGCATTCATCAAATATAATCTATGGGTCACTTCTGGTCAAGGGTAAAGCCAACTTTATTGTTCACCTTCATTTATTGAAGAGAATTGTTTAAAAAAAAAATCTGGGGTGAAACAGACCCCCACTGATAACTTGAAAGAAAATGTATTTTAACAGTAATAAATATATATATATATATAAAACACACAAAATGCATTTTATACAATAAATATAAAACATAAAAATGATATATATTTGTTATAGATTTTAAATAAATAAAATACACCACCACTACTGCAATTTAAAACAATATTACTGCAAAAGGTTCTATACAAAGAAAATAATATTGAATTAAATTGAATATTAATAGAATTATATTCTAATACTGGTTAGAAAAAACTATTTTGGAAGTTAGATAAAAATATTGTAAAATATATATAATATTAAATAATATATTTTACAATATTTTTCACATTTTTATATAAAATCCACCAAAAAAACTATATATAATTATTGTAATATATATAAATATTATAAAATAACAAATACAGGGCTTAGTATACTTATTACAAATATTTTCCAGATAAAATTTAAATGAATATTTAATATAAGTATAATTTTTTAAGTGAAAATGTATATTATTATTTAATTTTTAATAACGATTTTATTTTGCTTAGGGGTAAGGGCAACAAAAATATCCCAACAAAACCTATTTTATGCATATAACTCTACAGAGGGTGAAGGATACAACTCCATCAAAACCTGGCTCACACCAGTCTAGGATCTGCTTTAGACGTGTTCGGTGTTGGCCGCCTGCCTGACTCTCCCCAATCAGTGCTGAGTAGGTCGCAAACAGGACCCCTTCTGAGGTAGCTGTGTCTCCATACTTTATCTGTATGGAAAACAGTTACAGTTAGACAAATCAACCAGAGCTACGGGGAAAGTCTGTGAGAATGAGCTACACTGGAAACGTGATCTCCATTAACAGGGCTGCCATATTGTGCAGGGCAGTAATAGTGACCTTATTCAAGGCATGCACTTGTATATTGGGTGCATTGATGTCTTGGAGATCTCTCTCTGCGTCATATTTCAGGTCATTGGAGACGCTGAACCTGGAGGAGAGATGAGAGGGATGAGGCAACTGATCCAGAGTCAGCGTTTGATGTGGAAGAGTCAATGGTGCAGGTTTTATAGGGCTTGATGATGCTGGCGAATGCTTACCATAGTGCTTTTTTCCTGTCCTTTAGGTAGTTTTCTAAAATGATGCCAGCCACCGTGCGGCCTTTGCCCACTCCGGCGCCGTCCCCGATGAGGAAGCCGGCCCGCTGGTTGTTCTGCAGAATCACTTCATGTTGCTGTAGAGTGTTATAAAGAAGAATGTATTAATGGCCTGTTTGTATATGACGAGAAAGTAAAAAATATTTGCAGACAAAGAGTCTGAAGCTGAATTTATGATGGCTTTATGATGGAACTGCAGTGGGGTTTGTGAGAAACTGAAAAGCCAATGACTAACTGAATGATACTTAAAATAATTAAAAAGTTTGTTTTAATTAACTGTTTTAATTCAATTAATTCAAAATTATTAACATTTGAAGATTATTAAATTCAATATGTTGCTGTGCATGCTGTTTAAAAGAGGCAACATTGTGCATGTTGTGGGAAAAGAAAGGCAAAGTTTGTTTGGGTGTACCTGGCAGGCATAGATAATGGCCTCCAGCTGCAAAGCAGAGAGCAGGCCGCCATTTATTGTGGTCTCTGGGATGGACAGGGTGTAGGTGATATCTGGAGGAGGTACACTAGATAAAGTGTTGGTTTCGACCACTCGGTCTGGGTGGGATATTCCTATCTTGGCTGACACAGGGAAACAGAGCAATGAATCTTTCAGTATGCATTAATTGCCAAAAAAAGTGTGCTAAAAGAAAAGAAAAAAGAAGCCAACGCTCACATTTAGAGGGCCTGTAGTCTGCATAGGTGTCAACATGACCCAGCTCTTCAGCCTCCTCCACCTCGACTTCCTCTTCCTCTTCTGGCTGTGTGTGGGGTCTCTGTGTAAACGCGTATAAAATTAAAATAGAGAAGGAAATACAGAAAGAGAAACAAAGACTTAATTCGGTGTTTGACTTAATTTACAGAGGTAAAATCTCACTTTCTTGTTTTTATAAAAATTTACAATTCTACTATGTTTCATTTAAAGGGATTGTTCACCCAAAAATGAAACTTCTGTCATCATTTACTCACCCTCAAGTTGTTCCAAACCTGTATTTCTTTGTTCTGTTGAACACAAAAGATATCTTGAAGAATGTCAGTATCCAAACAGTTGATGGATCCCATTGACTTCCATAGTAGGGAAAAAACTCTATGGAAGTCAATGGGATCCATCAACTGTTTGGATACTGACATTCTTCAAGATATCTTTTGTGTTCAACAGAACAAAGAAATACGGGTTTGGAACAACTTGAGGGTGAGTAAATGATGACAGAAGTTTCATTTTTGGGTGAACTATCCTGTTAAGAACAATGAATTGAGAATGACCTGATAACCTCCTATGGGCGGTGTATTAATGATAGCAGTGATATCTTCCAAAGAGTTAAAACCTTGAAACCTGTTAGAATTCACCTGATGAGGAACAAGAGAAACAAAAAGTTTGAATGGAAAAAAGTTCAAGCCAACAGAAAGATCACATGCTTTACTATCAGAGTGGGAACAAAGGTTCAGTCTGTAGGTGTGTCGCTCACAGGTGTGGTTTCTGGTACTATGCTAACAATAATTCAATCAACACAAATGCCAAAAACCTGATAAACCACCAGTTAAGTCTAACATCAGCATTTGTGAGTGTATTAGCGGTCAGGAATTAGCCTTACCTCTTGAACTGATGCTGGTGTTTTGATGTCCCATATTGTGGGTACATTGGGTGTCATGTCAGTATTGATGATGTTATTAATGGCGAATCCAGATAAGGAGTCGGTCGTAGGGGAGAAGATTGGCAGATCATCTAGACAAGGTAGGTCCTGAGAGAAAAAGAAAACAGGAACAATTTACCAATCAGTTTAATTGCCCATCTGGTCCAAAGTAACACAAAAGATTTCATGGAAACTAAAGGTGCTGTCATTTCCATTGTCAAAAATGCATAGCGATGTATGAAGCACCGGTCGCACAAAAGTCATTTTCAAACCAAGCAGCTTTCTGTTGGTCAGTGCAGCGATTTTGCATGACCAACTCGAACATGAGCGCAATCTGTGGTTACTTGTTTTTGTCCTGATGAAAAACTCCCAAGCACATGGATCCTATTGGAATGACTGGATTTCACCTACAAAACTTTGCAGAGCCACAGTAAACATGAACACACCTTAAGAATGACCTTAAGAAACGTATTAAAATATGTCTTTGAAACACACGTTAATACTAGGTATGAATGTGGTGGAGACTGCGGGACATTCAAAATAAATTATGCAGTTTAAAAGGCCCCGATATACTTCAAGCAAAATCGAAGAACGAACTGATGTGACGTCATTTCGAACAAAACTTCGTTTGGAGTTCATTTTGGGAGTTCGAAACAGCTTGCCAAAGCGAACTTTACCTGAATTCAAAGCCAACCTGAATTCACCCTAAATAAACGTGACATGACTAGAATGCAAACATATCCATAATGATGTATTAAAAAAAATACTTGCTGTTTTCTCAATTTTGTTGTGTGTTTATTTATTGAGAGGAATGCGTGCAGCACATATTTACATATTCATCAAGACGTCACGATCAGCAGTGTGGGATATATGCACAGTAAATATACCTTAAACCACTGAACCCGCAATCTAATTAACACAAATTGTATAAAGCAGATGAAGTGCAGAGATGATATGTCGCAGGCAACACTACAGCATTCTGATCTGGATATGGTTTTAAAAGACAATGCACTCAGCTAATCAGAGGCTTTTGTAGAAAAATCGTGCTTGCATGCTAGTGGAATGTGTGAGGGATCTGAAGGGGCCTGAAACGCTCTCCGTACAGCCAAAATTTTCCAAGAACTCTTCACTGTTCGAGGAAAACCAGTGAATGGTAAACAACTAGGAACTGGAGGGTGGCCAGGGGCCGTGGTAGTTCATCCATTTCATTAATGGGAACAGTTTCTCAATGTTAGGAAGAAAAGCGAGTTAGACTGAAGTAGAACCTAAAATAAGCGGTTTACAATCTTAAATATGTTCAAATTCAGGGTTGTGCTGATGCAGTCTTACAGTATATCACAATGCTTTTTCTTCACAGCATTGTATTGATACTTTTCTGCAGGTTTTATGAAGGTAAATTTAAGACCTTTTAAGATCAATTAAAGGGAACATGTCAATATGTTGTTGTGTCTAAGCACACAATGAGTTATATTAGAGACACTTCAAAGTTTCAAAATAAAATGCCCAACCATAACTACAAAAAGTTTGAAATAAAGTCTTGTGAAAGTGATTTTATGATTAAAACAAGAACAAATATCTGCCAAGCCCAATGTCATTAAATGTATCTTGATCTAAGGATGTTTTGAATTTGTACTGGAAAACAAAAATCTTGAGGAAGAAGTTTTGCTGTGCATGCAATTTCATTTTGTTTTTTTTATTGTTTATGTGGTTTTAATTTTTCTGGACTCAATGTGCTTTGTGGAACACAAATGAAGATATTTTTAATTAAATGGGAAAGATTTCTGTCCCTACATTGACAGTCTAAGCAAAAGTTAATAAAGAGATCTTA
Organism: Gobiocypris rarus; assembly: GCA_023029165.1. Classification (NCBI taxonomy): domain Eukaryota; kingdom Metazoa; phylum Chordata; class Actinopteri; order Cypriniformes; family Gobionidae; genus Gobiocypris; species Gobiocypris rarus. The sequence goes on from CM040929.1 coordinate 18,109,422, forward strand.
AAACGAATCCATATGAATCAAGCCGATTATTCAAAATTTTCTGAAGAGACTCGAAAGCTTTATATGATGAACTAAAGTCTTACGGGTTTGGAACGACATTAGGGTGAGTAAATGATGACAGATTTTTTGTATTTTCTGGTGAACTAACCCTTTAAGTGTACTGACCTACTTTTGATTTAGTCATCCAAAATGAGCAAATTCCGTGACATTCTGCATTTTACAGTAAATTCCATTTTTATGAATGGATTCTGCAATTCCATCCACATTTTCTGCATTCATAGGGCACTCATTTAATGGCATGATATTGAATTTAAGACTTTCGGATCTAATTTAAATGGTTAAATTGTAAGACTTTTTTAAGACCCACAGAAACCCTGTTTAGATACTGTGCATTGAGTGTGCAGGGGGCGTTTCGCAGATGCTGGGAAGCATGACTATGCTGCAATATGGAAGGTGTGTATGTTGTTTGTGATGTTAGTCGGGTCACAGCAGTATCGTGAGAACATCTGAGCTCGATTGCATGCCCTTTCATAATGAAAAAAGTAATAAAAAACAAATGCATGCAAGTGCTGTCAGAAGCAACGAATTCAAACTTAATGTACTTCCTCTACTTGATTATGGAGATAATAAAGAAAGATTAAAAGCAGTGACATGAACCGAAGAGTGAAAAAACATTTCGTTTTTATCAAATGATCATATCACTTTTTTTTAAATGACAAATTTGGCCATTTACCGTAACAGTGTACGTGTGGTAAAAGTGTAAGTCTAATTGACATCATAATAAGCTGACTGTTTAAGCAACAGCCTGTTCCAGTCTCCAGGCAGTGGTTAAGTCGTCTTTCCGCATTCAAATGATGTTGCTCATTGATTTCATTGTGCTGGGAAGGATAGAGTGCTTGTGGACGACAGAATGACTTGACAAGGGACAAAAACACATTTATGCCCATATTTAGAATGGCAACATTCCATCAGTGGCCTGATAGAGCATCTCCGCACTACTCCCACTGAAAACCCAGGAAATACTCAATTCAGTAGTGACGTCGCTTAGAAAAACGCTGCCAGAAACATCAGTGGGGGATTCTGAAACCTGAGGTCACAACCTGCCCATTTACTCTGATCAAACGGCTGTGGTCGTCATTTGCTATCAGAATCATGTTGCAACGTATTTTATGCTTGCTTTGATCTTTTGAGGACACGTTTGCAGATCACTGCCAAACAGAACAAAGAAATCCCAGAAGAACAAAAAACTGTTCTGCTCTAAGCAAAATGACTTTGGATATTGTTTAGCAACTGGCAACAGCATAATTTGACTTTGTACATTCTCGGGCAACAACAAGGAACAAGGCGAGACTTCCTGGAAGGCCAGGCCACCTCCTCTCTCTCTCTCTCTCTCCACTCCTTTTCTCCACTGCTGAGCCAGCAAACAGGGATTCCCCCGCTTCAGGATGACGGAGTGGCATTGGACTGATGAATGCTGTTAATAATTCAATTCTCCTGAAATGTATTTGCTTAAATCGAACAGCAAAACTCCAATGCTGAAACTAATAAATTAGAAGTACACCAATGATTGTGACCCTGGACCACAAAACCTGGAACAAAATCTTTTTTGAAATTGAGATTTATACATCATCTGAAAGCTGATAAATACGCTTTCCATTGATGTATGGTTTGTTAGGATAGGACAATATTTGGCAGAGATACAACTTTTTGAAAATCTGGACTTTGAGGGTGCAAAAAATTCGAAATATTGAGAAAAGCGCCTTTAAAGTTGTCCAAATGAAGTCCTTAGCAATGCATATTACTGATAATAATAATTTTAGAAATTTATAAATAGAATAGAATAATAATAAATAGAAATTTACTAAATATGTTCATGGAACATGATCTTTACTTTCATGTTACAGTGTTCTTTACTTTATTTTACTGGCATAAAAGAAAACTAATTATAATAATTTTTTTGATTATTGTTGGCTATTGCCACAAATATACAGTGCAATTTATTTTGTTTTTTGCTATTTGGTTTTGTGGTCCAGGGTCACAAACGAGAAATGTTACTGATCAACAACAACAACAGAGAAAAGGTTTTTGGTCACACTTTAGTTTAAGGTCCACTTCTCACTATTAATTTCAACTTTTACCTCAATAAACTCCTTATTGCTCATTAATAGTAAGTAAGGTAGTTGTTAAGTTTAGGTATTGGGTAGGATTAAGGGATTTAGAATATGGGCATGCAGAATAAGGCATTACTATATGCTTTATAAGTACTAATAAACAGCCAATATCCTAGTAATATACATGCTAATAAGAAAGTTAATAGTGAGAATTAGACCCTAAACTAAAGTGTTAACAAGTTTTCCCTGATGGAAAAAAGTAACATACGAATATGTACAAAAAGTAATTCATTCCACCCACTACCGAGTGGCCTTACATGAACTCAGTGACCTCAGCTGAATAAAACCATCTTTTGTTTCCGAGCGAGAGGATGTACGTTTGCCATACTAAATCGAGCCCTTTCACATGACCACGGGGTGAAAATGCCTGTAAATAAACAGTAACGGTTCAACCCTCAAGGTTTGAGGGTCACTTTCCGATTGTCCCAGTGAAATCTATCATTGTTCTGTGGTTTCTTTGATCCTTCATTATACTTATGTTGAGCAACTAATCGATAAAGTAATCAACAACAAATTTCAGCATGCTTAAGTCAAGTATTTTCACATCAGTGATGCCATGCAGTAAAAAAATTTCCATGAAAGAAAACACATTTACTGTTATATCCTTATTACGCCATTTGCATTATGCAAAACAGTGCGGTCTTACAGCCAGTGACTGATTAAATTAAGCTTTTGTTGTTTAATACTTCATAATCAATCAATCAGAGGCTACATTAATTTTATGGGATTGACAACCGCACTTACTTATAAGTGTGAGTCTCAGACTGTCCCGTTCACACGGCAACGTGCACTGGCGTCTTAAATATGGACGGAAGTCAAGTCTGTATTCTCTTACTAGTAACCATAAGCCCCTTTCACACAGAAATTTCGGAAAATACACTGATAACATGTCCCGGGATTTGTCATGGGATCATTTGATTTTGGTCCATTCTCACTGCCAGTGAATTTCTGGACATTGATATTGTGTAATGTCTCTGAATCATCTTAAAGGGATAGTTCACCCAAAAATGAAAATTATCCAATGATTTACTCACCCTCAAGCCATCCTAGGTGTGTTTGGCATTCTTCTTTATGTAAGAAATGTACTGGCTAATCCAAACACCATAATGACAGTCCAAAATGTAAAGGCCAAAAAAGTGCATCCATCCATTATAAAAGTACTCCACACGGCTCCGGGGGGTTAATAAAGGCCTTCTGAAGTGAATCGATGGGTTTTTGTAAGAACAATATCCTTATTTAAAACTTTATAATAATATAGTAGTATTTTAATATAGTAAAATATCTAGCTTCCGGTGAACCGCCTTCTGTATTCAACTTAGGAAGAAAGTGTAATGCATCTCGCAGTTCAAAACGCTTGCACCACGTCTTTGTCACGCCAGTTACGCTTTTTCAGTAAGTTGAATACAGAAGATGGTCTGCTGGAAGCTAGATATTTCACTTTTAACGTGTTAAATAATTATATTTTTCTTTGTCATTTTTTAAATATAACTCCGATTGTATTCGTCTGAAAGAAGAATGCCATATACACCTAGGATGGCTTGAGGGTGAGTAAATCATGGGATCATTTCCATTTTGAGTGAGCTATCCCTTTAAGTTTGCTTATGATCTACGATTTCTCTCTTGAAAAACCACGCTCATGCATTTTTTGCTTATCGCGTAGCGCTCCACTAAGCTGGCGAACAATCTCAGCTTCAGCGTCATAACTACGGCACACCCCTTACGGCATTGGTCCTGCCTTTCGTTCACAAAACTAACTAGGTCCCCATCCTGGGATCGATCCCCGAATCAATCCCAAGACGCGTTTGTGTTCACACAAAAGGCACTCTAGCAATTTTATGGGATAATCGCTCTGTGTGGAAGGGGCTATAGTGACAGTGACCAAAGTTATATCAAAGATGTAATCACTTTTAACATAGTCCAATCGAGCCGCAAGTTCATTTGTCAAATCCACGCGTATAACACAAAACCGATGAGAGAACCTTCAAATGACACACAACTCATATCTCTGTCATTGTCAGTTACCGAAATGGAAAGCTGCAACAATAGAAACGCATTTGTGCAGCGCAGAGCGGCTCTTTTTCACACTGGTATGACATAACTAGTTGTTCAGTTCACACAGCGCAAAAATATACAGGTGTGAGTTCGTTTACACAATGTGGGGTCACACTTCTGTAAATAACTGAAAAATGTGTGAACAAAACCATATTAAGGACTCAAACACAGGACTGACAATCGTATTCTGTTGTTAAACATTAAATTTAGTTATTACTTGAAACTAAATGTTGTCATATTCTGCTGTTACTTCATGACCAACGTGTCTTAACATGCTCACTTCTGCATTTACCGGAAAACATGTCGTCGCAAAGGAGTCACTTATACTGAGGAAAATCCTTGCATTCGTTTTCTATCCACAGGGCAGGCTAACCTGAACTCCATAACCTGCCGTCACCAAGATAAATCCTGCAATGCTTCGACACTCTTCTGCCTTCTGAATGGACAATTTCACTTCTGTTTGGTTTTTGGATGGGGTGCTCAGTAAAACCATGGCTTCTTTGAAGCAAGCTGAATTGTCTATTTGGGTTAGGGCGAGCTGGGAAAAGATGGTAAAAAAAGTTTCCTAAGCCCTTTTTTCCATTTGACAGGCGCCACCATGCATTGTCAGCATAAACATTTAACAACCAGAAGCTGGAAATGACAAGAAAACGACATAAAAATTTACAGTAAAGAGCTTTGAAAATCATTGCCAGGGGGGGAAATAAAGACAAACCCGGTAGAGATGAGGTGGCAGCGCTCGTCTGTGGGGACCACCAGAAATGCATCATTTACTGTAAGCCTGAGTAAATGTTTCCTGTATGAAATATAAGGAAAAAGATGCACCTGCAAGACAAGCTGGTGGCGCACTCTTGTGTAAGATGAGTAAAGCTGGTGTGTGTACACGCGGGGAAAATATACAAAAACATCTCCTGACACTCCCGTACTGTAATAAAGCCTCATTATTACGACAATGTGTCAGGTTACACCACAGCATGACACTTATTGAACCTTCCCAACAAGCACTGACGGGAAAACTGCAGGCGAGCCTTAAGCGTCACTGCCAGATTATCAAATCACGCTTCCTGATGTGTTTTATGTCCTATTTATTTCAATTAGTTAGGAGGGAGATCAAGGAAATAGATAAGAAAAAAAGATGGCAAAAGACAGAAAATTAAAGAAAGAAAGAAAGAAAGAAAGAAAGAAAGAAAGAAAGAAGACAAATGACTGTAAAAAAGAAAGCCTGCAAATGAAAAAAAGCAGGCAAATGGCCTAAAAAAAGAAAAATATCAAACAGAAAAGAACTGAACGAACAAAATGATGAATAAATGAACTGAAAGAAAGAAGTAAAGGCAAACCAATAAATGAAAGAGCAGACAAACAGGCAAAAGATTGGACGAACAAATGAAGAAACAAACAAGAAAAGAAAAGAACAAAAACAGATGACCTAAAAAAACAATGAATAAAATAAAAGAACAGACGAACAAAAGAACAAATGAAAATATGCAAACCTAAAGAAAGGCAAGACCGGTCAAACGGAACAGACAAATGAAAGAATGGACAAGCGAAAGAACAGACAAACAGCTAAATGAAACGAACAAAAACAAAAATGAGGAAAGGTGCAAAAAAAGAAGACTGTACAAAAGGGAGATGTGGTTCTGGTTGCCGGTTTGGGAAGCGAAGGCTCATTGTGCCTTAACAGCATTTTACATCACACTGTTCCCGTAAAACACGAGTGTCGCCCTGCCACAGGCCCAAAATAGAGCCCCAAACCCCTTTGATAACGGACAAGTCATGATGACCGGAATAAAGGGAAGTGCCCTCCAGTACAAAAACATGCAACACAGGACATTCTCATCTAAGATTCATTTGACAACTAAGACATCTGTGTGCACTACAAAAAAAGTGCAAAAATCATGTCATATTTCTAAATCTTTTGCTGTGGTTCGTCCATTTCCTGAGATTGATGCAATCATTAATGCTTTTAACAGCAATGAGATTGCAAAACTAGTGCAAAGACTATACATATACACGATAATACAAAATCGAGCCAAATCTAAGAAATCACCTGCGTCCACCTCTTACTGGAAACCAGCAGTTTGTCATGCCTATCATAGTGAAGCATCAATCATTGCAATCAGAATGATGCTCTATATGCAAAATTAAATGCAAAAGATCAATCTAGAAACTCTACATAAAAGCATTATAAAATAAAATTATAAAAAATTGTAAATTATGCATAATTTATTTAAAAATACACAGTATTATAATGATAAAAAGTACATACTAAAAATATTTATATTTAAAATATATTGTATATGTATTATTATTATGTATTATATATATTCAGTGATAAAAAATAAGTTATACAATTTAAATTAAAAAAAATATTTATATAATAACAAAAGTACATAATAAAAGGCATTTTATTTAGAAAAATATATTATATAGATATATTAAATATATGTATTATTTATATATAATTGTATAAAGTATATAGTTAAAATTGACCAATGCAAGGCTGGAAAACATGTACAAATTGTGATTGTTTGTCATGCTGATTAATAATAGCAAACTGACAAGATGACTGCAAACAAATGCAGGCAATAAACACCCATCATTAAAAATGACAAATGATGATCATAAATCTTCAGACGTTTCAGCAAAAAGTGATGAGGAAATAATTCTCATCTGTTCAAGGAAAGTAAGTAGAGCACCAGCCAAGAAGCCAACGTCTTTCTTCAGACAACACAACAGCATATATTTCTGATAAAAGTGATCAAAATGCTAACAAGGTTCATATTTGCGTGCTCTACCTTGGGCGGAGGACGTCCCAGCTGTGCATAAAACTTAGTCCAAAACTGCATGAGTGACATGGGTCCAGTCACTATCATTCACCTCCTGGAAACAACAGATCCTTTCCATGTGCCGGAGAAACAACCGGCACGCTCACAGCTGCAACATTCCCAAAATCAGATGGGTGGAAAGAATAACAACTCTCCAGCCGGCACAACAGGTACGTTTCTAGGCTCTTGAGAGACCCCTGTGCCCTTCCTAGTAAAAGAGGAGTGACAGGTATGTGCATGGAGGTTTACTCATATTGATTGTGGTTTAGTTCCTCAATGCTAAAGGTGGTTGAGAGGGGAGGGGAGCTGAGCGAGGGGGAGGGGAGGGGAGGAGCTTTCAGGAAATGATGCTTTTGTTGGTAAGTGACTAGAGTTACTGGCAGTCAGGCCCTCTTTACAGTACATGGTGTAACTCAACCGCATTCGTAGTGTAAACAGTGCAGCGCTACGGTTCTCCAGAGCGCTGTGGCGGCTGCACTGGATCTGTTTAACGCTGGCAGATCATTATTTAATGATTATTATGTTTAGTGGCTCCCAGCTGAGCGCATTTATTTCAGTCCAGGCTGTGCCCTTTTGTGTTCATCACTTATGAATGGAAAACAATCAAGCCAATTAGTTTTACATCAAAGTGGACCAGTTAACAAACTTATATTTTTATTTTTTATAGACTCTAGTGCAGGTTTTAAATGCACCATAGATGCGAAATATCCAATTGGCTGCTTTCCCAAAATGCATCAGACTGGAATAAACACCTGCCTGGGTTTCTTATGGAAAAAAAAAACACCAGGCCATCTGAGTGGGCCTAATCAGTTTGGAGTCCCGCGATGGCTCGTAATAGAAATCGATGTCTTGTGGAGGCACATCATGGCCGTAAGTAGCCAGTGACTGGTAGCCCGACGACAGAACGGCGCCTTGCTGTGGTGTCATTATTGTGAATAGACACAGACGGGCTGGGAATCAGTATTATGGAGATATCAGTAAACATGACTCACTGGTTATTAATTTCCAGTACAGTTAATATCCTTCCATTGAGGGGGAGGTATGAGAAAGACGTGCCATTATTTGACACTATGAACTTGCGTAGTCAAACTTTGGAAAAATTGTGTATATTATAAAGTTTAGGCGCATTCGGTATCATGAACTACAAATTCATTGTAGTTAGAATGATTGAACACAAAACTCTAGAAACACTTTTAGAAACTGTCACATTTACAAAACAATGAATAAAAACTAAATTAAAATAATGCTCTGGTGCTGTTCACGTGGCGGTCAAAAATGTTTTTTTGTTGTTGTAATGTAATATTTTAGTTGGATAATGTTTTTTATTTAATATTTTGTATTTTTGGGGGATTTTATGGTACTCAATTATATTTATGGAATTGTTATAAGCCATTTATTACCTGTTAATCACTTGTTGAGCATCAACCTGAAAATTATATTTCCAACTTAAACGGTTGGAAACATAAATCTTGAATGCTTTGGAGACTTAAGTTTGGTCTCTTTTTAAAGAAGACTCTTTTTAAGTGAATTAATACTAGTTTTAAATTTTATATGAAATATATATTTTCCATGTTACTCCAAAACTGTGGGAAAATCAACGCCAAAAATAAAGGTTGATATCTCAAAAAATGAGCTTTCAGTAAGATTTAGTTTGTGTACAAAACATTTCCAACAGATGAAATTAATTTCCCTTTTATTGCCAATAATTTTACTATTTATACTTATTTATATATTCAAGTATTAAATAAATTATTTTATTAAATTAAATGATAAAATATATGTAACATATTTGTTATAAAATAGTAAAAAATACATAATGATAAGCAAAATATTGTATATAATTATTTTTATGTTGTATTATTTATATATAGTTATATCTCATATGTTTCCTCTGTATATAATAATGTATTTAATTTAAAATACATGCACACAAAAAAAGCTCTCTCTCTCTCTCTCTATATATATATATATATATATATATATATATATATATATATATATATATATATATATATATATATATATATATATATATATATATATATATATATATATATATATATATATATATACACACACACACACACACACACACACACACACACTGCATATATGTTTTTTATATGGCTATTGGGTGTTTAAACCAAGACACTTTTTTGAATTTGATATGTAAGGCACTTAATGAAAGAGATGCAATGAGGAAGTTACACAGATAAATCTTCTTTTCTTTGGAAGGTGTATAGAAAAAAGGCTTCCGGTTAAGTCTAAATGGTGCAGGGTAAATTAACGACTGTACGTTTCCTCTAAAATCCACTTACACCTTTACGGTTTTAAATGAATCTCTGCAGTGTTCAAATGCTTTAAGTAGTTCATGAGAAAAAAAAAAGTCTTTCCAAAGTCCCTCCCAGAGCCGAAGATGATGATGATGCATGCACTACAAAACGTGCCTGTGACAGGAGTACGCAAATGCATGTAGGTCTATGAGCTTTGTGGTCGGCCTGCGGTTTCACATTCTCTTCTGTTGTAGAGTTCAGGTAAGATCTCTTTTCCTTCAGTTTGCGAAACACAGTGACTTTTAAGTGCGCATCAACGCTAAAAAAACAAGAGGAATTCTTCCACAAGAGAAAAAGAGAAGCAAATGACCAGTTTAGCTCATGAAAATGCCTCCTTTCTCCTTAAAAAGAAACAGCAACCAACAGATATAATAATCACCATATGCATTCGTAATGTTCCTGCATTTATTACTACATTTACTATTTATAAATGCAGGTGCATGCATGAGCGTGCAGAATGTTTAGCCACAGTCTCTTCATGCACAAGGCTGGGTTAAGTAGAGCTCTGTGCTTTTGCACAGCTGCACACTTATCAACAAGCTCAGGCCAGGTGCACGACTACAACACACGTGACAGGTGACGATCAATCGAAAGAAGCAAAAAAAGAGTTGATGTGAGATTGCTGCGTGATCATTCGCATCCCCTACCTAATGCCAATGTGGTTTAAATAAGCTTTGATAATGAGAGAATTGATCTTCAAATACAGTGAAACAGCCATTGTCCATGCTAACATGTTGCCTTTTTAGATTATAAATATCCACCACAATGCTGGAAAAAAAAAACTGTACAAAACATGATGCAGCATATATACAATTAATACAACAAACAAATTAGATAGACAAATTAACAACAAATGTATAATTGTACTAATTCCCACAGGTTTCTAGCTCCAACTAAAAGCACACACACCACTGATCTATATAAGTGGAGCGCACATAAGCCATAGGCTCCATGATCTCCATGAAACACAGACGGAATCCAGCCTTTATTTATTGTATTTACTGTACAATGTATGATCAAATCAAAAGTAGGTCAGTACACTTAAATCACATTGCGATATGGACTAGTGTCTGTGAATATTAAACCGCAACAAGACTATTTGAATATGAATCCTACATCTCCGTGTCTCTGTGTGAATGAATGAATGGCGCAAATACATTTATAACACACACAAAGAATGCGTGACGCTCGCTGTGTTACTATGACGACTTGAACAGATGAACTTCATCTCCAAAGTGTCACTTCATGAGCATTTTAGCATTTCATTATACACACAGAAACTTCAATATCTTCATTGCAACCTGTCAAAATAAATGTTTAGTTTAAAGCTGCTGTCCATAACTTTTTTTGTGTTTTGATACGCATATTTATATATATACAATTAAAATTGATAAATAATTAATAGTATTATTAGTAGTAATATATAATAAAAATGCATATTATTTAATATTATTCCCAGAGAAAAATCACTCTCTCTCTCTCTCACACACACACACACACACACACACACACACACACACACACACACACACACACACACACACACACACACACACACACACACACACACACACACACACACACACACACACACACACACACACAAATAAATAAACAAATGCATACATAGACACAAGTTAAATTCTTTCTGCCAATAATATTTATTAATGTACATTTGTATTATATAATACTGTATGATATACGTATTCATATATGTAAACTAGTCAACCTCATTACTCAGTTGTTGTAAAACTAGTGACCTATCACTAACCAAACCTTTGCATCTTAAACAGAGCAACAAGCTGTGGGAGGCTAGAAGATTTGTGGTCTGTCTTTATTTTGATTGTACGGTCGTACATCCTGTAAACAACAACTCGTGTCTAAACAAAAAGAGGAAATCCTGAGAGAGCTTCACATGATGAGGAACTACATCCTGAACAAGCTCAGCTTTGAAAGTTTATTAGCAGTTCGAGTCTGTAGATATGAACAAACGATATGGGGATATTAGGCTGAACTCATCAGGAGGGCTCGCTGTGCTCACCGCTCTATTATCATGACCTCAAGAGTTCTGTTTTCTGAGTGTCAGTGTGATGGAGAGTCTTGCCTAGCCGCAGCTGGGCACCATGACTGTGATCTCTTGAAGAATAGCATGGCACTAACCACAACAGGGGAGATATTACTCACCATGCACCTTTCTTGAGTCACCCAGACATGTTCAAATTATTTTAAAGCAAAGATCAAAACCCTGACATAAGCCAGAGCAGACAGTAGATTTCATTTGACACTAAAAAAATGAGACAATGAGAAGCTTGGAGGAGGGACAGTAAGAACTGAAAGATATTGCTTTAAAATAAAAAAAAATTAAAATCCTGTTGTAAATGTTTATTTAATTTATTTAATTTTTTTACGTTTTTTATTTTAAAGCAATATTTCTGATATATATATATATATATATATATATATATATATATATATATATATATATATAAAAATAAAGAGAGAGAGAGAGAGAGAGAGAGAGATGATAATAAATCAAATATAAAATTTATTATATTATTATTATACAATTTATAAACAAACATAATTATTTGTCAGATTTTATCTAATATTCAAGGCGATTTAACATAAAAAAATAATGATTTATTTTTAACAATAAAATTCTAAATGAAGTAATAATTAAACAATTACAATATTTTCATTTAAATAATACTTAAATAATTTGTAAGCTTTTATCTAAAATATTTTGAATACCGGAAAAAAGCTGAAAATAGTATTTACTATTAATAATTCATATTTATATACTGTATAATATATATATTAAAATACATTCAAAATAATACAATAATAACTCATCAAATGTTTTAAATATTTTTTCATGTGTAAAATATAAAATACACTACAAAAGTTTTATCTAATATTCAATAAATATAATTAAATAAATAGTTTTTTTTTTAAAGCTGTATCATCCAGTCTGAACCCTTGACTTGAGTGTTTTTCTCTTTGGCGAGTTTCCAAACTCCCCACACTCTTAAACGGATGACAATATGCTTTAATATAGCTTTATTTTGTTTTTTTTTGCCCTGTTGAACCCATTGAGCCTGAAATAGGTTCTATATCTATTTAGCCGCTGAGGTAATGTTCCTGTTACAAACACTCAAGTAAACTTAGCCACGGCGAGGCAGGAACCTGAAACCACTGCTTGAGCAATTCTGTTACAATGTCAGAGCGTGTGGCAATTAAAGCGCTACGGCGCTGCCCAGAGCCAGAGAAATTGTCGCCGGTGAACGAGGGGTGATCTTTCAATATCTTTCAGTTCTTACTGTCCCTCCTCCAGATTTAATCCCCATTATGTTCCACTTATTGGAGGCAGGACGCAGGTGCAAGCGTGATGGGAATAAGGTGACAACAGTGAAATGAAACAAGTCAGTCAGCTCGTGTTTTTTTTATCAGACTTATGGTCTGTCCTGTTTGGGAGGCAGCTTTTCTTTTAAAAATTATATGTTTCTTAGAAATGAAAGTGGAAGAAGAGAGTGAATCAATGGCAGACGGGGAAAACCTGTTCAAAAACCTGTTTCATATTTAGAATAATATTTACATGAAGAGCTCATTTTTGCTGAAATGTTTCTTTGGGGTTAAAGTTTCTCGTTCTACACTTCTGCACTTTGAAAACATGATTCTTTCGTGGCGATCCACTACCAAAATGTTTGTCGTTTTTATGCGCTCAAAACACACGGATGTAATGCTTACTGTACAAGTGACGGATACATTTGTGACAAATTACTATAGAGTGCAACTAGATGCACTTAAAATCACTTTTTTTTAAACTTGCATGATTATATGGTTAGTTGCATCTTATAATTTGAATATTGACCAAAATGGATTATGTTTGAGTATGGTAATAATCATAACCATTATGGTTTTACAGAAGCTAAAAATGTTATTTAGTAGCAAAACATTTTTTTGCCAGTTTAATCCACTCAAACACTTAAAAAGATTAACAAAAAGAAAATATACTACAGATATTTAATTCTCAAAAGGCCATGTAACTATATCCGCTCATCAATAATGAGTCTTTGTGAGATGACAAACACAGTCTTCATCCCGTCTAGACCGTGAACACAAAACGAGGAGGATTAAAGCCTTCGAGATACGCCAATGTCCCGAACGGCGTGGCCTTACCTGAGAGTCTCCGTTCAGGCTGGAGAAGTCGAAGTCGAAATCGCTTAAGCCGTTGGGAAACAAATCCGTGTGCATGTCTGGCAGGCCGTTGAAAAGGTGCTGCCTGAGAGAGACAAAACAAATGTAAGAGCAGCATTAGGAGTTAGTTTCGTGATGGATCACGAGCGGAGTAAAAAGGAAGAAGGAAATTCACCGTTTTTTGTGTCATGAAATCAAACAGTTACATCCTAGTGACAGCAATGTGACAGAAAAAGCCACAATGGGACACACACACAAAAAAAATATACACATAATGACTTTTATAAGTGCTGATTATAAACAACAGACATATTTAAAGAGACCATACCAAGAAAATAAGTAATGACGACTACATTTTGATGTCTAAAAAACTGTTTAAATGTAGTTCTAGTTCACAAATGTGTATATCTATATAGACTATAGATATGAGTGTGTTTAAAACCGTTAAAGTGTGTCCTCTGAGGGCCACCTATCATTTGACATTCATTCATTAACTACCTTACGAGTCATGCACATCATGTGACATACACTTTCAGTTCCCGGTCTCTCACTTTGTTGGAAATCACCACATTACATTTCAGGAAGCTTCACTATTTTTCTCGTGTTGCTTGCTAGTTAAGATGATACATTGGAACTGTTTTGACAGCAGGCTGCCATTGAGCATATGTGACTTTTAATGATCAGACAAAAGAAACCGTGGCTCTCAGTTGAGTTGATGTAGAATGAATTATGACAACACACACACACACACACACACACACACACACACACACACACACACACACACACACACACACACACACACACACACACACACACACACACACACACACACACACACACACACACACACACATGTTGTGTTTCCATGTTTTGTGGGGACATTCCATAGGCGTAATGCATTTTATACTGTACAAACTATATATTCTATCCCCCTACACTGCCCCTGCCCCTAAACCTACCCATCACAGGAGACATGCTGCATTTTTACTTTTTCAAAAACATCACTTAGTGTGATTTATAAGATGTTTTCCTCATGGGGACCAAAAAAATGTCCCCACAAGGACAAAAATTTGGATATTGCCATCTTTGTGGGGACATTTTGTCCCCATACCGTAAGATTACCAGTCCACACATACACACACACACACACACACACACACACACACACACACACACACACACACACACACACACACACACACACACACACACACACACACACACACACACACACACACACACACACACATGAATAAATATGCAATGAAGTTTAAAAGTCTGAGACAACTTCCATCATCCAGGATTCAACACTTCAAAATATACAGAATGTTAAGGGATTTTGAACAATGCAAAATAAATAATTATTTAAGAGGAAAAATTTATAATATATATTTTTTTAATCTGTCATTGAAATCGTTGTGCTGATTATGTCATTTTTATTATTATATTAAATTATAAAAATATAAAATAGAAGCCCCAACTGTATGAATAATAATCATATACACAATCGTTCAGGGTCAGTTTTTTTCATCTTTTATAATGTTAAAAAAATTCTATATCAAATGAATGCTGTACTTTTGAACTGTCTATAAATCAAAGAATCATGAAAACATTTATCACGTTTCCACAAAAATATTAAAGTTGCACTATGTGACTTTTCCGTTCGCTAGAGGTCGCCTATTCAAAACAAAAGGTGTAGTTTGATGACGCCACGTTTCAGCGCAGCATCTTGGGACATGTGGTCTTCAGCTCACAGCCGGTGTAAAATAATCGGGATAGGCAGAAATCATGTTCATGGATGTGGTTATTAACATTACTGTAGTATGAAGCAGAGCAGGGGCGAGTGCTGTGGGAGCTGAGCAAGGCCGCTGGAGCGATTGAACGAAACACACGCCTCGTGAGCAGCGGGACTTTTATTATGTCGGGAGAAAGTCGCCGACGCCATTTCCACTTTTCTGGTCGTGAGTATGAGGTAACGCAGCTCTGTTTTTATCATATTAGATACATTTGAGTAGGCATGTGCCGGTATCAATTTTTCATGTTGCGATTAATTGCTGAAGCTTTTATCACGGTATACGGTATTATCACGATATTGAAATAAGTTGCAAAAAAAGTGTTGTAATAGTATAAACAGGTTTAAGAACTCTTTTTGTAATAACAAAAATAACTCTGAATGTTTAAATACAATAATACAATGCATCTAAAATATATAAAAGTAAAATTTTAAGTGCAAAAGAATTAGGCTATAAAGAACAACAGGTAACACGTTACAATAAGGTCTCATTATTTAATGCATTAACTAAGATTGAGCAATAGCTACATTTGTTACAGAAAGTTGTTTTTTTTTAAAGTTAGTTAAGAAATACAACTGTTTGGTAATAATGAATTAACATGTTAACTAATGAAGCCTTATGTCTCAAAGTTTTACTGAACAATAACAAATAATCAGAAAATGTCTAATCATTAGGGCATGCTGTAGTCCAAATTTAAAATATAAAAATGTTTAAGTTTGAAAATAAATAGCCTGTTAAGTCTTTAAGTATTAAGTATTTCGTGCTGTGATGAACAACATTGAAATTACTAAAAATGAAAGGCTGTTTGGAGCATTTGAAAAACTTCACTAGCGCAATTGCTTTGTTTGTGGGGTTTCCGGGGTAACCGCTGCATTCTGCAGTTCCATCAGCGCCCTCTGCTGTCATTGAAAGTGCACTTCATTCAGCGTGTGCGTCTCCTTCACTCGTTCAGCCACGTGCTTCTCATGCACTTATGGCTTATTTACATCTGAGCGCGCGGTGTTGAGCATTTTATACAATTGATGGGCAAAGTATTCTTTAATGCATTATAAAATAATTTATTTGTTAAAAAAAAATATTATTTACGGTATTTCGAAGTGCCCACGATAACAATATTGTGCATATTCATTATCGTGATATATCGCATTACCGAATATCGGCACATGTCTACATTTGAGTGTGTTTAAAATGATGTTATGACGTCACTCTGTGCGTTTGCTCAGCGGCTGCTGTGACACTTGTTCACACTGCACTGCAGTAAGAGTAAAGCGTTTCTGCCGGAAAAAAATAAAACCGGAAACCGAGGGAAACGCAGATATGACGCAATGTCCTCACATGTCCCGGTTCCTTGGTTAAAATAGCAATTTTCTCACGATTTACAAATAGTTAGAAACATTTGGGATATTGTAAGAATTCAACTGAACAAAATATATAACGCTGGCCTGGTGGTTTTTGGATATTTTACAGCAAAAATACTACATAGTGTACCTTTAAGCAGCACAACTAATAATATTATTGATATTAATAAATCAGCATATTTGTAAAGGATCATGTGACACTGGAGTAATGATGCTGAAAATTCAGCTTTTCATAACAGGAATAAATTACATTTTAAAATATATTCAAATAGAAAATTTGTAATAATATTTCACAATATTACTGTTTTTTCTGTATTTTTGATCAAATAAATGCAGCCTTGGTGAGCATTAGAGACTTCTTTTAAAAACATTTTAAAAAGTAGTTTGAACGGTAGTGTATATACATCATACTGAACAAAGACAATCTGACAAAAATTATTCAACCAAAATGGACAAAAACTGCTGATACTATTAATATAGTTTTTATGTATTTTTTAATGAACACACGTCATAGGAATGTGTATGGTGCATCTGAAAACAGTGAAATTGAATATTAAGCAGGAACTAATGTATGCAGAATTTTAGTGCACTACATTACACTATAAAACCAGGGACATTTATTAAAAAAGTAAATATTATAATTCATTTTCATTACAAAACCAGCAAATTTGCAGTTCAGCGCATTTGTGTTCCTCATTTAAAATGGTCCATATTTAAATCTCCTCAGACCGAGGTTATATGGAAATCCCCTTCTTCTGATATTGCACCGCAAGCTTGGCGCATTGATTCAAGCACATTCCATCAACACAATACAATTCACTCGGCACTAACCTCTGGAACACTGAACCCATCCCATAATGCCCAGTCTCTGTCTCGTGTAATCATATCTCTCTGAGAGAAAACACTTGTATCTGCAGCAAACGGTGGAGGAAAATGGACTATAAAATCATTTTCAGGCTAGTAAATAAATGCTAATAAAGTATATAGTCTCTTGAAACAACCAGTTTTTTGTCTGATCATTTTAATGCTTTCAGACAGAGTGTGGTCAGGTAAACAACATTCACTATCTAAGTCTAGACACCTTAATAGGCTGCCCATTCAACAACCAGGTACACATTATGATATGTGTTAACAGACTGTACAACTGTAAAACAGTGCTTGTTGTCACTGTGTTCAATTAAACATATCAACAGAAGTATTATTTGACACTGTAACAGTGAGATTCCTACTTGTCTGGGTGACTATCACTGATCCAATTTTAATTATTATTTATTATAACCATTATTATTATTTGTTGGTTTTATTATTAATTATACTTATCATTAAAAAGAATTAATAATAACGTAAATAATAATTGTATTATTAGTTAGCATCATCATCATCATCATCATTATTATCATCATCCTCATCATCAGTATCATTCCTTTTTTATAAATATTTTTTATATTATTAGTAATCATTATTGTTTTATTTGCCATTATTATCAATTATAATTATTATAGATAATAATAATAATACCACCAATGGAAAAATAGTATTATTATTATTCATTATTTGTATTAATTAATAATAACAATAATAACATGAAAACAGTATTTTAGTACTATTATAATAATATTTTATAATAATAGTCTGAAAAATGTATGTATGTATGTATGTATGTATGTATGTATGTATGTATGTATGTATGTATGTATGTATGTGTATATATATATATATATATATATATATATATATATATATATATATATATATATATATATATATATATTATAGTATTTTAATATATAATTTTTATGATTTTATATATATATATATATATATATATATATATATATCAAATCATAAATATTAT
This sequence comes from Gobiocypris rarus, assembly GCA_023029165.1. Taxonomy (NCBI): domain Eukaryota; kingdom Metazoa; phylum Chordata; class Actinopteri; order Cypriniformes; family Gobionidae; genus Gobiocypris; species Gobiocypris rarus. The sequence goes on from CM040929.1 coordinate 18,128,009, forward strand.
ATATTAAAATACTATAATGCATCAAATTATTATTATCATTATTAACTAACATTAACAGTACCTGCAACAACAATAATAATTTATTTTCTTCAATTTAAAAACGTAATTTAATATAATAATGGTGTCTGAACTAAAAATACCAAAAGGTTTGAATCATCTGTTTAGCTCTGACTCATTAAAGTGGGAAAACTGGTATCTGGTGTTGTGCTCTGGAATGTAATATGAAGCATTAACTAATAACCATAAAGTTTGGTATTTTCCTATTCTGTCTGATGTAAAAAAAAAGAAAGAAATTGATGCCAAATCACCATTAAAGGTTCTCACATTGCTAGCGATGAAATTCTGTGAATGCATCAAGTTGTTTTTCCACCAAGGAGTGGGTGGACAGGATGTAGCACTGACGCTAGCATCAACCACAAACTGTTATTCTTTCTAAAACCGAGACCCTTATTTCGACGTTTTCAAGCGCATTGACCTTTGCACATATATATCTCGTCCGCCTCTATTCCCTGTGCCATATTCCTTCAGCAAATCGCTACTGTGTACTATAAATACACAGAGAGGACTTCCCAAAGCCTCTGTAAACAACACCCCATTCTATCACGTGACCTCTGATGGCACTAATCACATGAAAACATAACATTAACAGAATGATGACACGTCATTAGACAAGTAGAATTGCATACATTCTTTGAGCTGTTTGTCAGAGATATTGATTGCGAAAGCAGCAAAAGAAGAAACATTTAATGCTGGGTACACACCAAAAGATTTTTTACATCTTATAAGATTTTCAAAATGTGATAGACCACACACATGAGGACAAATAATCCTAGATTTAACCGTTTTGCTCCTATAGTGTGTGGTGTGCCATGATGTGACAAAGACACCACACACGAACAGATTTTCAACCAGAGTCCCGAGTGTAAACACAGGAAATCACGCAAAATCTCACGAGACTGGTTTTTATAAAGTAATGAAAATGTCCTGGTTTTCATTATTTTCCATTGGGCCATTACATTGACCCGCACCGCTGCAAAATCTTCACATGATTAGAATATCACGACATTGTAAAAGCACAACAGCCAACGTCATCTTGGAATAAACACACATTTAGTCTGCTTACACTTTAGGGCTGTGATAATAATCTTATTTTATTTTCGCTTCCAATGATTATACAAAAAAGATATGAGGTAAAACTATTATAAACTATATCCGCGTTCCGTCTAGAGCGAATTCCCTCCTCAGCGCGCTGTCATTTCTCCCTGAACATAAACTTAACATCAGACTCAGCACAATGTGTGATTGTTGTCAAATGCAGTCTCTACTTTGGCTAAATTGCAGGACGTGTTTGATCAAATTAAAAGAACTATAATCCAGCGGAATAGACGCTGTTTCCAAGGTGTGTGTATGTGTGTGTGCGCGTGCACATATGCTCATGTGTGATTAAACCCATCAAATCTACCAAACAGCCTATATGTCAAAATGACTGGCTTGGAGAGTATTCTCTTAAACACAGTTTATATCTTAAAGGTGCGTATAGTTTGGAGAAATCAATGGGAGAATAATTAGAGCTGCATTCGGTCTTAAGGCAGCATCTAATAAACCTGCCATTAATGTCAATCAAACAACTAAAGGAAAAGAGAAAATTACTCGCAGCTCTTGCATGAATAACTTTACTTTTAAAAAGCATTAATCTATCATAAGTGAAAACTATGCAATGTTATTTTACATTTCATTACTTTATTAGACTTAAGATTCTTTATTATTATTATTATTTTAGATTTTTAAAGATTCTTTGATTAGCCTAATAAAAGTTAAAATGATATTTAACAATGTAATATTTAACAATATAAGGCTATTGTTTTGTTCTGTATTCTTTGATTAAATAAATGCAGGCTTGATAAGCATAAGAGAATTCTTGCAAAAACACAAAATATTATCCAAACTTTATATACACACACACACACACACACACACACACACACAGGCCTACTACATATATATGACGGCATATGGAGACGTGGTCTGTACATGTCACACTTTATGCTGCGCCGACGCGCTTCTGTATTCCCTCAGTGTGCTTTCTGATTGGATATTATTGGGTTTCACGTGAGTGTGCGCGCGTTTGTCCTCGGGGTTCCCCCCACACATCAGGATTTCTGATCGTAAATATTCAACATGTTGAATATTTACGATTCGACTCGGGACGGCTCCGAGGTTCTTCCGAGCAGGTTCGGACACTCTTAACACACTTCACACCACAGGAACATCTGATAAGATAATCTTCAGAACCATCAAGATAATCGGGACCGAGCTAAGATTGTCGGAAGGGGGGAAATCGGCCCAAAATAAGCCCGATTATCTTTTGGTGTGTACCCAGCATAAGAAAATGTACATACAATGAAAGTCAATGTGGTCCAAAAACAACATTGTTGGACCCCACTGACTTTCATTGTAAAAAAATACATTAATATAATATATTTTTTTGTGTTCACCAGGAACAATGAAAGAAAGTCACACAGTTCTGGAAACTAAATCGGATTTTAATGTTGGGGCGAAGCGAACTATCCCTTTAAAGTTGGCATTTAACTATGCAATCTTTTCTTAAACAAAAGCCACTGAGACTTTTGTGCAACTCGGTCGCAACAAAGCAGATTTCTAGGAAAAGTCATTATGGAGTGCCAAGGGCTTCACCACGTCGACTAAAGTAACAGGCGATAAAGTGCCTATCATATGTCATGTCAAGTTCAGGGATGTTTTGGCTTGCGTCTTATCAGGTAATGTAGACGTGAAGGGACTTGTTGTGACATCCTGTATCAATCTTACAAATATAATACAGTAATTTATCATCAAGTAAGTCTGAAAATCACTGCTTCAACTTGCAAAAGGTCATCCCCTGTGGGAATGGCAGACACAATACAATGGCAACACGCTTTTCTTAAAGTCAACGTCTAATGTCTTTTGCAACCCACTTTACTTCCTTAATCTGATGCATGTCAGAGTAAAACAAAATACAAATATAGGTTGGGATAATGTCAGGGATTGATAGATAGTAAGAAAAAAGGGCATTACACACCAAAATATGGGCAGCCAAAAAAGAAAGTAATTTTACGATTTTTATGTTATGTTTTTTTCTATGGAATAACGTGCACAGGAACACGTGTTAAGAAAGTCAGTTTTTGGTTTCATGTTCACTTTTATGGTTTGGAAAACACTCCAAGTCAATCATCAGGTATCATGATTAGACAGAAGTCTGGGTACTTACTGGTTTTCAGATTGCACAGGACAGGGCAAGCTGTAGGTCTGATGGGGGAAGCTCCAAGGGTTGTTGGCAAACACGTGGCTCTGAAATAGAGGAAGTGAAAGGTTTTACATGACAAGTTTATATTATAAGCTATATGTTAAGTGGTTGATAACCAGGCCCTAAAATTAACACTCACCACGTGCCAAACGTAAGTAAAAATTGGAGATTGGAGAGTGTATGAAACTGTCACCCGCCAGTTGGCCGGTAACATTTGTATGAATTCTAACAAAGCATGAATGTGAACAACGCTTGGGACAGTTGACGGGCCAGTGCTGCATCGTCATAAAAGTAGAGCCCTATGAAATCTGTTTTACTTTTTATCAAATTCTGTTTTATTTTTTTCACTCCATTTTAATGGTTAAATTAAATTTTTCGTAATCAAAAAACATGTCTAATTAATTGAAATAATGAAACATTCAATTTAACAACAATTTCTTTTAAGTTTAACAAAAATGACATGTTTAGGGCCCAATGAAATATGTTTTGTCCCATCTAATTCTGTTTTATTTTTTACCAAATTCTGCATTTTGTGTGTTAAGTTTTCTGGATTGCATTTCAATCATTAATTTAATCATAATTAATTTCTAATAATCATGTCTAATTAATACAATTCATAAAAACAACAATTTGTATATGTATTTTTCCCCACAAATTCTGTGTTGTGTATTTTCTGGTAATCAAAATGGTGATCAAAGTAATATAATTGATCTTTTAATCATATGAAATCGAACAGTCATATATTTCTGCCAAGTTAAATCATACTTTTATTTTGACTGGGTAAAACATAATGGCTCATTAAGTAAGCTTTTTATACACCACTGAAAACAGTTATGCATATTATATTGCATTACTGTCAATAGATCCTCATAAATACTACACACTGCACCTTTAATCAAACAACAAAGGACAAAGAAAGAAAAAAAATCACTCACTGCTCTTACTCTTGTTCAACGGCGGTAAGACGTCAATAAAACAGCTTATGTACAATATGTTATTTAGTATTACATTTACAACCATTTTCGTGGGCGTTCCCAGTAATGCCGATTAAATCTATAGTGTTACACGCCTACTTTGTAATATTGTATTTATTTGTGCTTTTGTTTCTAATTTGATTATTTGTTCTTGTATTATTACTGACTGTTATGTCATTAATAATGTTTTAAATGTATATTAGTTAGGCTAGTAGTTTTAGCTGTGGTATCCAAATAAAGAATTGGGAATTGGCCGGAATCATTTCATGGCCGGTATAAAATATTATGGCCGGTACAGTCATAGGTCATTGGCATAAAAGTTAGTTTTAGCAAATTGCTGTTATGAAAATGTTAAATTCTAATAAAAAACTAAGAAAATGATAGCATTGTGGCACATGCCTTTTTAACATGTAAACACTAAAGCTATTTTTAAAGGAAATTTACTAGAAAAACTACACATGGAAACTAAAACTAACAATCACCAAGTGAAAACTAAACTAAGAAAGAACTAAAAATAAAACTGAAACTAAAATTAAAATAAAAAATGCATTAGCATTAAAATGTTAAGCAGAGCCAATTGTAGCCTGCATAAAAATAGCAAATCATTCTGTCTAGATCCAAAAAGGGTCTCCACAGGAAACCTGATGACATCACTGTACTCCAACACTGCCCAAATATTTACATGACAGATCCTTTTTCCACTTTAAAACCATCTTTTTCTAGGCACTAGTCTATAACGTGATTTCGTACTGAGATACTTTTGATGTCACAACACAAGATTGATGATAACGATACTCGAATGAAACAGCAAAAAAAAGCTTTATCAGGAATTGTGTCTAGCAACTGTTAAAATGACTCTGTGACCACAAAGACGTCATTCTGTCACCCCCACACACCGAAGCCTTGAGGTTTTGCCAGATATCAGAATGAATGACCTGAGTTTTTGAAAAAGGAAACTAGTGACGAACATTATGATGATGAGTATTTGCTAGGTACAGCAGCTTAACGCTGTGTCTTGCCACAACAATTGTGCTGATCCTATACCAAGAGAGTGGCGTAGTGTTGTGGTTAGCGACCTAGGGTGGTAACCGAAAGGTTGTAGGTCACGTTTTACATTTGTGGCAACCACTTTCACACACTAAAGGCCCGTTCACACCAAGGACAATAAAGATATAGTTCTAAAAATCGTTCTCAATATTAAATAATAGTAGAGTTCACACCACAGCTGAAACAATAATGGCACAGAGAAACTTTATAGTTATCATTCTTGGTGTGAACGGACCATAAGACATTATGCTATATGAAAGAGAGCTAATCTGGGTTACCATAGGGGGTGCCAGGACGAAGCCCCTGGCATCCAGCTGAGGTCCGTCCGAATGTGAGAAGCTGTGCCCGTCCATAGCAGGCGGAATGGAGAGTGATGGCATCAGACTGCAGTCTCGTACATGACGGCCGAAGGCCACACTGTATAAACCTGAGCGATCCGGTCAATGTCTTCCCACCATGACCTGAGTACACAAACACAGGAGACACGGAATGTCCATTAGCGTGGAAAAACAAGTGGGTGAGCATAAATGACACAAATAGTCATCTGGAACAACACAAGGGTGAATAAAAGATGACATTATTATTATTATTAGAGGAAATATACTGTAAAATAATCCATTCCTGTTCTCCAAACCCTCTGAATAGATCTATTATCATCAACTAAAGGAGCGTAAAGGTTCACACCAAAACCTTTATGAAGGCTTTCATTGACTATGCGACCTGAGACTTGAGAGGCACAAAAGGATAGTATTTAAATAGAATTCTAGGGCCCTTTGAAATCGGTTTTATTTTTTCCAAACGTTTATTATGACAGGTTGCCGTGAAGAGCTTTGAGTTTCTGTGTGTTTATGATATGACAATATTTTTCTCAAATGAAACAGTAAAGTGCTGATGAAGTGACTCTGAGAGCGGCTGTGGAGATTAAGTTGATGTGTTTATGTCCTCATATAGATGGCAGAGGCTGAAAACACGGTGAGCGTCACACGTGCTTCAGTGTGTGTGTGTGTGTGTGTGTGTGAGAAATTAAACCATTCATTCACACAGAGACACACAGAACATGCAGGATTTAAATAATCTTTTTGCGGTTTTATATTGACAGGCACTAGTCTATATCGTGATTTGGTACTAAAATACTTTTGATTTATTCATCCAAGTTTTGATAAATTCTATGAAGTTCCGCATTATACAAATTCCATTTTTATGACTGGATTCCGCAATTCCGTTCGTGTTTTCTACATAGCGGAAATCATAGGGACCTAGAATTCCTTGTGAAGATGGAGCAGTTCAAATTAAGAGAACAAACATCTTGGAATCACATGAAAGACAACAAATGAAATGCAAGGGAAATTCTCAGAAGCCTTAAGCACAAAACAACTTGTGTTTCTCATTAGGAAGTTGATAATATGCCAGTGAACAGTTGAAAGGCTTATTTTCATGGTATGGCTGATAACCGATAAATGGATGATATTAAAATTCTATAATATTTTCCCTAAATAACAAACACTAAAAAACTACAAATGAATTGAGGCATCACAACATTATTATATACAGTCTAGAAAAAGGATGTTCATTTTTGAGTATCATTACTATCATTTTCATTACATCTAGTGTCTGAAAATTATTCCTGTTTTTAAAGATTACGGTAGCTGAAAAGAAACGTTGCAAAAAGTCTGAAGATTATGAATACAATATGTTTTTCTCTACAGTAATGTGCACTGATAAATCATGCATAATAAGACCAGGGATATCTATTAAGAAAGTAAACAAGATTAGTTTGATTTCATGTTGTCTTTAAAAACACTCCACAACCTACGAGGTTACATCCATATTTCTTACGCCGTCGAATGCCTGGGCAGTCAATGCATCCCAGTAAGAGGAGGTGTCCATCTATCTAACCCCCCTGCCATAAAGGACAATCAATACTGATTACTATTGAGCTCCCAAATGTCCTCTTCCAGTAAAACACCATTATCTTTACTGGAAGACGAGGGAAAAAAAGATGAGAAAGCACCCAGGTTAGATATTTTCATAGGAACACTGGTTTTATTTAATATAAAATTCCATAAAACTAATAAAAAACACATAAAGGTCTTTTAAAGGAATTAAAGGGTCAGTTCATGCAAAAATGAAAATCACCTCAAGCCATCCTAGGTGTAGGCTATATGATATTCTTCTTTCAGACGAACACAATCAGAGTTAATAAGTTCGTTAATATTAATAAATGTCCTGGCTCTGCCAAGATTTATAATGGCAGTGAATGTTGCTCTGTTTTTTAAGTCCATAAAAGTGCATCTATATCCATCATAACTGCTCCACAAGGCTTCGGGGGTTAATAAAGGCCTTCTGAAGTAAAGCGATGCATTTGTGTAAGAAAAATATCCATATTTAAAACTATAAAGTAAAATTTCGAACTTCCGGCGGACTGTCTTCTGTATTCAACTTACGGAAAAAGTGAAGCGCCCGCACCTCTCGTACTTCAAAATGCTTGAACTGTGAGAGGCAAGAGCCACGACATTTATAAAAGGGGTACTTCAGCGCTGGGAAGATGAATCTGTATTTAAACTGGGTCATTAATGTAGTAGAAATGTGAAATTTGGTGCCTTCTAGACTGAGAAAACACAGAAAATGTATTTGTCTCATGGGGATGAAAGACAACAATTCCCAGAATGCACTTCGCTGCCCTACTCTAGGCACGGCTACTGGTATACTTGCCGACCGCATTCATTTTCATAAAATCAGTTCAGTTAGAGACACTACAATTAAAAACTGAACGTGTCTGTTCAATATATTGTGAGTGAGCCGATTGAGTGTCACAGCCGTCATGGCACAAACGCAGCAGGAGTCGGATTACATTCATCACATGAGCTAAGGTAAGCAAAGGATTCGCGGCAGCAGCGCAAAATGATGACACTTGCGTCATCGGAGGATTTTTTCCAGAAACAAAATACATAATTATCTTGTCTCAGGGTCATATGGGGTCTTTACATGGAAGGGGTTGAATCTACTCTACCACCAACAATATGCAGCATCCACCTGGGTGATGATGAGACGGCAGCTATTTTGTGCCAAAATGCCCACCACACACCAGCTGATTGGTGGAGAGGAGACCAAGTGATGAAGCCAATCAGTATATGAGGATGATTAGGAGGCCATGATGGACAGAGGCCAATGGGCAAATTTGGCCAGGATGCCAGGGTTACACCCCTACTCTTTTTCCAAAGGACATTCTGGGATTTTTAATGACCACGGAGAAGCAGGACCTCGGTTTAACGTCTCATCCGAGGGACGGTGCTTATTGACAGTATAGTGTCCCCATCACTATACTGGGGCGTTAGGACCCACACAGACCACAGGGTGAGCACCCCCTGCTGGCCTCACTAACACCTCTTCCAGCAGCTTAAGTAGTTTTCCCAGGAGGTCTCCCATCCAGGTACTGACAAGGCTCCAACCTTAGGTTCAGTGGGAAACCAGTCTTGGGCTACAGGGTGATATGGCTGCTGTCACCTGTGAACTTGTAACAGAATGTATACCCGTTCTATTGTTTTTTTCTTCTTCTTTTGTTTTCTCTAACGCTGTATGTCATTTTCATAAAGAAATCAATTTAAAAATGTTTTTCAACTTTTGGAATTTGGACTCCTTTTATTCGACCATCTCATCATGTTTTTTCAAGTAATCTTGAAGAACTTTTTAAATGGGTTTGAAGGAAAAGTCGTACATTATTAGAGAAGAATTGCAGCATTGAGAATGATCATGTCGCAAATCTGAAGCACTGCATGTGTGGGATTACAAATTTAAGAATACATTGTATTTAGCATTTAAGGTAAAGATGATGAAATCAGATGAATTATTCTGTTATGCAGAGTTTCCAGGCCAGTTCCTGTTCTCTTTATTGTACATCAAATGAGCCAGATTACTGAGATTCTCACCTTTTTTCTTTAATGGCTCTCAGAGCCCCTGTAATCGTAAAGATGATGGGATTAGGATTGGGAGTCTGGGGCAGGTCTCTTTACATATACAACATTTGCATTCTTTTGTTTAGATTATTTCCACCTCATTTGCTGTGTAATCCCTCCCCCATAAATGTAGATAAATTACAGTGTATACTGTTTTGAATTAGAGTGCAGCTACCGACAGCATGTGTTCTCAATAAAGAGCTTGACAGATATATCCAAATTCTCCTGGTCTTCACTTCTGAGTTTCCAACACATGCATCTAAACACACAGTAAGGACACACTTTATTTTAAGGTCCAATTCTCACTTCTAACTAAGACTTTTGCCTCAAACCTCTAATTACTGCTTATTAATAGTAAGTAAGGTAGTTGTTAAGTTTAGGTTTTGGGTAGGATTAAGGGATTTAGAATATGGGCATGCAGAATAAGGCATTAATATATGCTTTATAAGTACTAATAAACAGCCAATATCCTAGTAATATTGCAACTAGTTAACAGTGAGAATTAGACCTAAACTAAAGTGTTACAGAATAAAAGGATTCAATAGTTAGGAGGAAACACTAAAAATAGGATGAAAATCAGCACTGGCGGAGACGAGGAGGAGGGATATCTTCAAACAAGAAAGATAATCTTTTGGTTTGCCTTTCAAAACCAACTGAGCTAAAAGGACTAAAGTTTCAGGTCTGGAAAAAAAGTGCCTGTCTGATAATCACATCGGAGGCTTGCAGATGGTGTGAATTGCGAAAGCTAAGGAGATTATTTCATGACCTCAGTGCATGAGACAGAGTGCCTGTGGCGCGAGACCTGATGGATGCCTCACGCGGTTCCTCTAATCTTCTCTGATCTCTCACAATGGGATCTCTCGTCAGGGAATGGGAAGGAAACATGAATAATGTAAGGTGAAAAAGTCTTCAAGTTTGTGGCGTGGCATAGCTCATCAAGGGTTTCCCATGTTTTCCTCAAGAGTTAGTTAAGGCCACCGCTCACATTCTGATGTGTCATGGTGAGCGGGAGCGCGTGGAAGTCACCCAGGAACGTGTGACTCCGGTAATCCGCTCAGTCACTCATCCTCGTGAGCTTTCACAAGGGAAAAGCTGTATTTTTAGTCAGCTCAGGGTTCCCCAATGTTCTTGGATCATTGACCCTCTTACGTTCTGATGAGTGAAATTATCTAAAAGGGAGAAGAGTAAGGAGAGACTGTGGTTTAACACTGGTTTAGAGGAGGTCAGCAAACATGGCAAAGTTTTCATCTTCTGTTTGCTCTGTGTGGTCTAGTTCCAAACCTGAGCTGTATCGTTGTGTCCTTGTTTGCTCTCTGTCTATCTCAGTCCTTAATCTCTGGGTAAAGGTCTTGTCGGGCGACTACTCTAGGAAGAGCCAAACGAGTGTGAGCTATCTGGCCACTTCAATGGGTCTCACATGACTGGCTGGGAAAGCCGAGCTTGCGAGGGCAGACGATCCCAGGAGATAGAGGGAAATCATGCTGACACTTGTTTAGAAACAGTCGAAGCTAATGCAATTAGAGAAACAAACTAAGCATGCTAAGTGTGGCCAAACGTGTTTGCAATGGCAAAACCAGACACATTGATTAAGAGAAGAAATATTCAAGAGGGGGGAAAAGTTACTCTGCTAGTGCCGTCACATTCAAAATGCCACAAGGTTAATGTGGTATTTGAGCTAGTTTTGTTTCATTAAGCTCCCTCATATAGGGATGCATTATGTTCAAAATTCTAGCCAATACTGAAAAGCTGATAATCATTTATTTGTTACATCCAACCGATTTAAGGTAAGGTAAGACTTTATTTTGATAGTTCACTTTAGACATTCTACTAACTATAAGGAACTCTGGAACTCATTAGAGAGTAAGTAGACTGCTAGGTTACGGCACTGATATACAGTACCTTTCAAAAACTTGAGGTAATTCATATTTTTACCCAGGAAGGATGCATTCATTTAATCAAAAGTCACAGTAAAGACATTTATATTGTTACAAAAGATTTCTATTTCAAATAAATGCTGTTTTTAAACTTAAAAAAAAAAATTATTACAGCTTCTACAAAATTATGAAGCAGCACAACTGTTTTCAACATTGATAACTAAGAATGTTTCTTGATCAGCAAATCAGCACATTAGAATAATTTGTGAAGGATCATGTGACACCAAAGACTGGATGATAATCAAAATTCAGCTTTTCATCGCAGGAATAAATTAAATTTTAAAACATAAATTGTAACAATATTTCTTTAATTTTTACATTTTTTACATTATTTTATCAAATAATTGCAGCCTTTGTGAGAATAAGATACTTTTTTTTCTTTTTTCTTACCGACCCCAAACTTTTGAATGTTGGAATGGCTTAATTTTGTTATTTTAAGACAGGATAGAAGAACGTATTTGAACACTGGACATTTAATTCTGGTGGTAAAAATTAAAGCAGTCAAAAGAGAGATTCAAAGTGAAACTGAATGGAAATAGCTAGTACGTTACAGATTGTTCTAGAGTTCTGTGAATCATCTTAACAGCTGGAGGCAAATGGTAACCATGGCAGAAAATAATACTCAAAATGACTACACTACTTAGGGTGTATTTCTAAAATTCTACCCAGCCTATATCTTTGTACAATCACAATTACATGCAATATTGTCTATCTGGGTGGAACATTTACTATTATCAAGCATCAGCAGGATGAATTTAATGAAGTCATTGTGAGTCATACCGGGCTTTCATTTCATTGAAGGAGAGAGCCATCTCAGAGATTTACAGATGTCATTCAGAATCTACGATCAATGGAGGCTATTCAAAGCTAAACCATGTTAAAAGGGATATGCGTATCTGGTGGCTTTATGAAGTCTTTTTCCAAGACTCAACGATTCATTTTGTTCATCACATCGGCAACATTAATCTAAACAATATATGATTGAAAATAATAAGAAATGTGGAATTGAAAATGAGAGCAATCTGGAGCCAAAGTCTAGTAGTACATCTTCCAATTTTAGCGAAGCTAAAACTAAAAAAGGTCGCTCTTATGTTAATTTAGAAGTTATCAGGCTTTTAAATGTATATGGAATCATGCTCCAAAATAAAAATGGCAATGGAAACTCGAGCCACAAACTGTTTATGATTCAAATTAATATGAACATGAATATATTCAAGATTCCATGGGGAAGGTTTGGAGGATATCTGCATAAAAAGTACTTAAATTAAATAAAAATCCAGGTAGAACGTTTGGAGGTTGGCATACCTAAGATAAAACGTTCTCAAAACATTAAATAAACTGGATGTACTCCTTGAGGAACGTTTGGAGGACATTTTCATAATCAAGAAGGAATGTAAAGATGTGGCACAATTTAAATGAGCTTCTAACTTGAGAAGCTAACCGATGGTCAAAAGTGTTGTTTGCAATATTAAATATTTATAATTTTTATTAGTGACAAACGACCAGTCATGAAAACCAAGACAAGGTAATAAACATCAGGAGATGATCAACAACCCTGGGCTCTTAGCACCTTTCATGGTTCTAACTAATGGTATGTTCATCTGAATAAGCATTTGAATATGCTTAAAATAAACCTATGGGGACACAATTGTATGCTGCCTTTTCTTTCTCTCACTGGTCTATCCACTGTCTTACGGTCAGTTCCGCCCTCTTCCAGCACAACTCTGACCCAGTTGCAGAAGGTGACGCCTTCATATTTCCCTCCAAACCCGAGCAACTCCGATCAACCGAGGGCCTTCCTTTCTGCCCGGGGTCACGAAACCAAAACTGAACCGCACTTCTGCTGATCCGACGAAATGACAGAGTGAAGGCTGCATCTAGCAAAACAAGCCACAAGCACGTTCCTGGGATGCCGTCAAAACCAAGAACAGCCCTAATTTGCATCCAAAGGAAAAAATTACATAACATCACACAACTGTAAAAAGAGACCTAAGGTCTAGAAGAAATTCAGGGACTAACTAAAAATACCACTGACTTCATCCTCAAACTATTTGTTCAAGAAGAAAACACAATTGCATTGGTGAAGTGATCTTATACAGATAAACAAGGGCTTTTTCACAGAGAAACTGATTGAGCGGCTAGTTATGGGAAAACTGGGGGTGGACAAACCACCACAAGATTTTGAAGCCAGTCTTCCTGACCTCAGAGAAACTCAACCTCTCTCAGTAAAAATCCCTTTCACTTACAAACAGCATCATCAGCATTAAACAACATTAGCTACGTTTACATCAACACTTTTTTGTTTCAGAATGAAATGATTCCGATCATTCGACCATAATGCTTGCATGGATGCTAAATAAATGATCGGGCTGATGAGAGCGTTTGTATGTCACAAACTTCGATCTTTTGGCATGCACTCATTGCATGATTATACAGTGCGCATACTAACCATCCTCCAACCATTGCTTTTTTTTCTTTGTTTTAAAAAGCAGATTTTATATTTTTATATTTTGAGTCCTTTTCTCCTGTAATGTTTTTAACATTCGTCAGGGCTCGAATTTCGGTGTGGGTAATGCCTATAATTTGAATCCTTCCTGCAGGTCTCGCACCTATAATGCGGGAAATTCCCACAAACATTCATTCACTTTACAATCCACACAGATTCTAAGATCAAATCAGTCATTTTAAAACTTTCTGCGAGACACATGTTTCACAAACAGCGTCTATTCTCTCTCTCTCTCTCTCTCTCTCAAAATGGGTTGCACAAGGCAAGCGTCAAGGCGGTGATACCAGACTCTCACGTTTCAGGAGTCGGGACAGATGACGGAATTGTCACTTGCACAATTGGGCCAGTGCTGCATCGTCACTAAAGATTATAATCTGCATGTCTTTTTAAGTCTTACCAATTTTAACATTCTGAATACTAGTGTTAGACCTACCTAAAAAAAGTTCCTCTTTATTTAATTTGTTTCTTTATTCTGTTGTATTTATTTGTGATACTTTTTTCAATTTAATTCAAAGATTGAAATCAAAACCTTGTGTTGTGTTAACACTTGAGCAACAAAATTACCCCATTGGAAAAACACAAATACAATTAGTGAGCAAAAATTTATGAGATAAATGTAAGTGTCTAAAAATGCCCCCCAACTTAAAAATCCCCCCCCATAAGAATCCCTATGGGGGAATTCCCCCACATTTCCCAAAACAAAATTCAGGCCCTGTTCGCATTCATACAGGTGACACAGCGCTTCTTCTGAAGACCGGATAATTATGTTTTGAAATCCCATTTACTTCCAGGACCGACTTCGCAGGAACTACACGGATCGCTAATCAGCAGATGTTACGATTGAAGACCATGTAGACGTCAATCTAGCACAGCCGTGGTGTACGTGCTCTGAATTTCACAACATTCCTTGAACGCACATTCCATATGCACAATCAGTGCTTAGTGAGGAACAGTCACCAGCGCTTCAAATGCATTCTAAAGCCAGGGTTTAGAAACAAACCAGGATGCAGGGTCTGGGACGATTCTAGGATTAGGGGGGCTCAGTCCCTAATGAGGGTATGATTAAAAAAATAATAATACATTTTAGTATATTGTTTGTATAGGGTAGGCATGAACAATACAGTAACGTGCTAAACTACCTATCAAGACAATCCCTGAATATTGAATTAATTTCAAATCGTTTTAAATAACCAGCTAATATTCATTAATATTCATTAAGAATAGAAAAACTTTATATTACTGTAATTACCTTGATTGGCAATATATGAGTAAAACATTTTTTTTTGCAACATATAATTTTTTTAACACTATTATTTTTTAAACTCTACATTTGTGCAGTAAAATTAACTTTGAGGAAGATTTTGATTCATGGAGATAACATGTGAAATGTGCCATGCTTTAGTGGAGGTTTAAAGGCTGTTACATATTCCGCAAGAACAGAGTAAAAAGTTCTCGCTCCCAGCCCTGGTGTGGGAGTTCTCGCAGCTTGTTCTCGACACATCATCTGAGCAGAACTCTTTTTTTGAGGGTGTCCAAGAACTAGTGTGAGATTGGTCAGAAATTTTAAGTAGGCGGGGTTAATGCGGAGAAATGGAAATGTTCGGCACCTGCTTTTCTCATGAGGCATGGAATGCCCTGGCCAGAACGAACTTTGTTCTTGCCACCACAAGAAAACTTACAAATTTCTTTGTTCTTGCAGAGTATGTACTAAGCCTTACCTGGGGTGCTTCTCAATACTCAAATTGATGCTTTCTCATTTTCCTTGCTCCTCTGTCCTCCAGCCCGTGACCCAGAAAACGATCGTACTCCGACATCTTGGACATATATCAGTTCTCTAATTGCACCGTGAGGAGGTAAGGAAAGAGTAATGAGGAAGCTTCCTGAGGAGTCATGAGCGAGGATACACAGGTGTATCCTTTGTTTCGCATCCTAAAGGGGTGGAGCTAAGACGTGAGGAAAGGAAATGAGGATGCATAAATAACAAGTGAGAAGCACCCCTGGTCACCTGGTGGAAAACAAACACTTTTAAATACACTTTTTTAAAACTGACATTGCCTCATTTTTATAGTACTTTTCACATGTTTTGCTTTTGTATTTCTTATAAAATGATTATAACAAGTTAGTTATAGCAAGTATAGCAAGATTAGGAAAAGTCACAATGTCTCAAGCCATTTAAATAAAAGGAATTTCATAAAAATAAATAAACCCAGCTTTTACAGTGGATGGGAAACCATCTTGAACTGCTCCCACATCATATTGTTACGGTTTCATATGAGTTTTAAAAGGGGAATGAGTTAATTGGCTAAAGGCCTCCTAAAACTATTTTAAAAAATTCTGTTCATTCAAATAAAGCTGAAATTAAATATAATTAAACACCATTCATTTTCCTACAGGACTAGTGTTAGTCCCGCTCATTTGCATGGCCCGCTTCATCAGAATTATCCACACATGCACATTGGATTTGGCAAAGTTTTACACCTTCCTGATGTAACACACACTCACACACACACCTACAGCCAATTTGGCATATCCAATCCACCTAACCTACATGTCTTTGGACTGTGTGGGGGAAACCGGAGCACCCGGAGGAAACCCACACTGACACGGGGAGAACGTGCACAGTCAAGCTACTGCCACCAACATTATACTTAAATAAAGGCTTGTGAAATAAACATCACCCAATGTTTGTGTAACCTGTTGGACTTGAACCAGCACCATTCATGGTGGTTACCCAAGGCACTTCTTGCACTATTTCACACTTAATACATGAACCAATACCTAATTCTAGAAACCGAAAACTTGATACACTGATACATTGATAGGGTAATATTAATATACCAAGAACAGCCATGATGATATTATTACAACTGCAATTATTTCTCACTGAAACGCATGAAGGGGATTCAATAGGGGCCCAACAAGGGAAAACACTCGTCCAAGATAGCGAAGCGGAAGCAGGAAGGGTTCATAGCCCGTGTCCCAGACTACTATCTTGAGTTAAATCACTGCTAGAGAGCTTTGTACCCTCCCTGTGCTACACAACAGAGCTTTGTGCACCAAACTACGAACTGGCTCTTTGAATTACACATACAGCTTTGAGTCAAAACTAACAAAGGAACAGCTAATAAATAACCAGTATGGTATCATTAACTAAAGCGCATTAAACTGTCACATTTAAATGGAAAAAATTCTATTTATGGGTGAATAAATTATGTTATTACTAAACATTTATTTTTAAAATAGTTTTACTTTTATTTTTGCATTTAGAGCTGCATTTAAACTTTTTTTTAAAGCTACACTGTGTGATATTTTCCCCCATCTAGCGGTGAAAAGGTATATGACCATCCAGTGAATATTAATTTCTGTTCCTCTCAATTCCGTTTTAACTCCTACGGTGGCTGATTTAGTCCAAGATTAATATGGCTTCCAGTTCGATCAAGTGATGGGGTTACTTTAGAAAACTATTATAATTTGCAGTTATTTAATTTGTCAGTTAACATGTAGGTTATAGGGATGGGACGAAATATCGTTTCACAAAATATCGCGATACAAAACGTGACGAAACGCATCGAGTTAGAAAAAAATTAATCGCGAAATAAAGATAGATGGCACTGCTGCATGATACGTAATATATAAATAATTTAGTGTATTATATGTGTGTGTATGTATATGGGGCAGACATACAGTCTATGGTGGCAAACTGGCAGCACCATCTGCTGATCAAGCAGGGTAAAAAAACTAAATGAAAAAAAAAATTATATCCGAGGGAACGTGCGATGTCGTCACGTCAAGACAGCGCATGTTGCAACAACAACACTGCAGCGTGCTAACACATATTAGCATTAGCACCAACTGCCTTGCCCCAAAACAGCCGACCATGGAGTCAAATGAGGTCGAAATTGAGGACGCTCCGCCTGGATACAAGTCATATGTCTGGCAGTATTTTGGCTTTCTCATTAAAAAGACAAAGACGGCAAAGAGTAACTGATGTGTACGCTATGCATTGCTGTCATTCCGTACACCACATCCAACACATAAAACATGAACCACCACCTTCAACGTCACCATAAAAATGTGAAGACGGCCCTGGAGAAAACGAGCCTACCGAAGGGACAGCTGACCATGAAACAAGCGCTGACACCAACTCTACCTCCGTCAAGTCCGCGTGTAAAACAGATAACCAGGCTCATTGGCGAATTCATAGCGGACTATATGGCTCCATTTAACATGGTAGAGAACAGTAAATTCATCCAAATCTTCAATGTGCTGGAGCCAAAGTTTAAGATGCCATGTCGAGGGGAGTGCCCACATGAAAAAATACTATAGTATATTTTAGTAAAATTACTTGTTTTTAAACCGTACTATAGTAAATATACTAGCCTACAGTAAATTAACAAAGTGTAGTAAATACTATAATATACTACAATTTACTGTAGTATCTTTACTATAGTATGGTTCAAAAACACTATAGTATTTACTAGAGTAATTTTACTGTAATTTTACTATAATATACTATAGTATACTATAGTATTTTTTGATGTGGGTGTTCTTGTTTGTGTTTGGCCAGTTAGGCCTTGTGTTTTCCTGTGTGCAGCTGAAACAAAAATAAATAAGTTGTTGTTATACAGTAATATTTTCCTCTTTTTTTTCTTTTTTGATATCGTATCGTGACGTATCGTGCATATCGAGGTGCATCGTATCGTAAGTTTAAGTGTATCGTCCCATCCCTAGTAGGTTATGACATCTATGTAAAATGAATAATAGTTTTACCTTTTCGTTATTTTTTACCATTTCATTGCTAACATCAGCTATCAGGTTCCCAATGCAAGCTAATCTTAGTAAAGTAGCTTTTATCGGTGCTATCGTTATTCTGTATATTGTACGACATCACTAGCGTAAGGCAAAGTTTACATTGTAGGCTATATCAGTCTCAAGCAATCCCCCTCTTCACATTCGACATGGTGCCATTGAGTGTTAAAACGCCAAAGGCGAAGCTTGAATTTACGGGTATGTCCCTCTTTGGCTAATGTACTTTCAAGATGGAGGGGCAACATGGCGACGCGCATTCGAACCCCTCACCCGTATGTATTTTCAACGGCATATTATAAACTTACTAGAATACTTTATTACTTGAAAGAAGTAAATATACATTAATGAGAACATATATTTTTGAAAGAACTAAGTGTTTTTAGCTAAGAATAAACTAAAAAAGTTACACAGTGTAGCTTTAATTAAATGAAAAATTTGACTTATTGGGCAATAATTCATCTATCTAATCTTGCAGCAATAATTTAGGTAAAAAAACCAAGAAGTAACTAAGGTGTAAAATCTCAACAATTAGTAATTCAACAATTAAAAATCTCTGCATAACTAAAATTACAAGTTTAATGTTAGTTTTTAGTTGGCAAAAAATATTGAATTTTACGTTTAAAAAAATCTATAACATTAGTCAATTAGCCTAATGCTTTTTTGTATACTTAAATTCCTTATGTGTCATTGACCCGGGTGCTTAAATAACATTAAAATAATGTCATAATACAAAAAAAATAAGGCTTTTTAATACAACAACAAAAAAAGTTTTCTTGACTTTCACATATGATATTCAAAACAAGGTAAAACAAAACAAGGCCATGATTGCTTTTGTTTCCCTTCCTGTGACTGTCTAGACCTAGCGATGTCATCTTACGTCATTTGTTGGAGAACAAGAGACTTTTAATTGAGCGTCTCTACACTCTGCTGGCAAAGAAAGAAGAGGAGGGAGGTTTGCGTGACTTCTGGAGTTACACAATCCGCTGCTGTGTACACCATTGTCATATCTGACCAACAAGGCCAATATCACCAGATTAAATAAAAGCATAAACACTACCATAACTCACTTCACCAAAAGGTTTTACTTAGAATGGATGAAAGGCACTCTGGTCCACCAAAACCGTGATCTCCCCATCATCCCTTTTCCATGGAAGGGTTAGTTTTCATCACAGCACTTCTGTAGAAATATTACAATTCCCAGTAATGGCTGACCAATCAAGAGAAGTGAAAGAGTTACAGTCAAATCTATGGGACAATTATGATGAAACACTACAATATACCAATGATTTATTAGTGGTCTGGAACAAAGTCACTTGGATACAAAAACTAAACAACAGGTTGCTATATTTACAGTATAATATGAGTTCAGACAAGCCCAGCTCTAGCCCAAAGGGTTTACACTCTTGGTTTCAATATCACTCATCCCTTATTAATAAACCTATTACACAAACTAAATTAGAAATGTCACATTTATTATGTAGTGTATTGGGGATCCATTCTAACGTTACATACTGACAAGAAATGTCGACTTTATATAAAGTCAGAGAAGTAAAGTTACTGAAGTGAAAACAGAAAGTTACAACTAACGTTACTCTAACAGAAAATTGACCGTTAAGAATCGAAATGATACGTCAACATAAAAGTTAGTTATTTGTTAACTCGTTTAAAAAAATTATTCACCCTTTTTTGTCAGTAGCTATTACACTACGCCACACTAACGTTACTCATATGTCTCACAAAACTTTTCTCGACCCAGTGACTCATTATAACTGACTTCCGACATTAAAACTAACCAACTATTCGAACTAACAACTTTATAAAACCACAAAGACATAACATAGCACAATACAGCACACTAAATGTCATTAAACTTTAAATAATTTGACGTTTTCCTATCTGACAGTCTGACTGCGATACACACACGCACTACGCATGCGCTGGACAATTTGGACACCGGCACACAAAACAACTCTGTAACTGACAGGAACAGGACTTAAGACTTGCTTACTTGAATAAAAGCGGCTCTTGAATATATTTTCCAGGTATTTTCCCTCGTTTGACGCCTTGGGAGTGATGAAAAAAGAATAGCCCTGGTTTTGTGATGGGTTTTTTCTCAGCTCGTCACACTTGAAGCCATGTTGAACTGAAAGCCGATACTTCCGCGGATGCCCTTACTGACTGACACGTCTGACTGGACGCAAATCAACCCAACTAGTGTATGGAACGCGACGCGTCTGTCAGGACTATAACGTCAACGCCCAATGTAACGGCCAATCAAAGACGACGTGCTCGTTGCCGCGTGAAATGATTCGTGGATCATGAAGTTCTACAGTAGCGTTTGCGTCGCGTTTTTTGGCAGTGGTATTATTTACAAATGACGTATAAAATAACGAAATTGTCATGTTTTTGTAGTCAGAGAGTCTTGAAGAAACATTAAATATATTGTATGTTGTTTAAAAAAAATATTTTAGAGTGTTTAACGGTGTTAGGTATCATTTCTTCGTTTGCTGCGCGCTCTGGTGGATAGCTACAGAACTAAAATGACTTTTTTGGTCTCTCTCATATATAGCCTAATATATCATATCATATCATATCATATCATATCATATCATATCATATCATAAATGTATTACAGACTCAGGGACAGAATAAATATATATCTATAATTTATACAACATACAAAAACA
This sequence comes from Gobiocypris rarus, assembly GCA_023029165.1. Lineage (NCBI taxonomy): Eukaryota > Metazoa > Chordata > Actinopteri > Cypriniformes > Gobionidae > Gobiocypris > Gobiocypris rarus. The sequence continues at coordinate 18,149,220 of CM040929.1, forward strand.
ACGACAAAAAACAGACCTACTAATAGAATATTACAAAGACAGTACAGTATCTGGATTAGTCAAGATTTTATTCTATTCTTTAAAATTTGGTGTTTGTGTTTCAATCTGATGGGTTACACTTTGTTTTACGGTGTCATTACAGTGTAATTATATATTTGAGTACTGAGTAACATTAATTAACTACATGTACTTACTATAGGGTTACGGTAGAATTATGATTTGGTTGAGGGTTAGTTGCATGTAATTACTATGGTAAGAACATGTAACATATAGGGCACTGTAAAATAAAGTGTTACCAGCAGATGTTTTTACTAAAGCAATATGCTAGTTTCATTATCAGTCTCTGAAAATATTTTCTTATTATGTAGACCAAAATATGTTGATTTATGACTAAATAAAAAAGGCACCTTTGGATATTTTCCAATAATAATGCAGCACAGTGTAAACTGCCATATATGGAAGCATAAGGATTTTGGACAAATTGTCTTTGAAAAACAGCAGTTTATTTTTTGCCTATAACACAGAAGACCAGGAAATAAAAAGATCAATAACTTACTCTATTCTTTAATGCTGCAAAGCTGACGAAGCGAACTTGTCTGTTTAACCACACTATTAACAACAACATTTAAAGGGCTATATGTTACAATGTTTTAGGGGCTGTATTAATACGTTACGTGTACATGAGTGTGAGTAAGTTGCTGGCAGCAGTTCACTTAATGACCACCACAAAAAACAAGGGTTTCTAAATTCTACAAAGCCTCTTAAAGGCCCATTGAAGTGCCTTGAAATGTGCAGCATTATTCAATGTGTTAGCATAATTTCCACTGAAACAGAAAGGCAGGGCGGGACATATCGAGCAGCTCCTCCCATTTCTAAAAATAGCCAATAGCGTTTCGGTTATATCACAGCTCGGCCAGAACCGTTGAGCTTGGCACAGCCGCATTTGACAGGTTATGACAGCAACAGTATATTCCCATTTTTGGTTTAAAATGAAACTGTTGCTAGAGCAAAACAGTGATCATCAAAATGCTGAGGATGCGGTCGCGCATTTGATCCGCTCTGTGCTATTGTATCTCTGGACCGGAGCAGACTGTGCGCGCGCGCTGTGGCGGTTCGCATGAAACTAATGTGAAACCAGACTTCATTCACTCCAATGGAAAGCATATTTACACTGTCTGAATCGTTCTCTATCCCCTATATAGTGTACTACGTGCCATTCACCATATAGAAAATAGTAATTGTTTGAAGAAGTAACTGATTTCAGCCGCAGCTTCAGCGTCTATTTATAATGTAGGGTGCGAGATTCTTAGATTTAGATTCTTGATAGCATTTGATTGGACAGAAAATCTGATGAGAAGCTTGAATGCAGATTTGGATCCATATTAGCGGAGAGACTGTACGTTTTGAATGATAATATCTTCTAAATGTGAATTTTGTCAGTGTTTCGGAGCACGCTAGCTTATCTAAAGGCTAACATAGTTATACTAAAAGTATAAAAATGTATACTAAAATGTATACTTTAAAGGTAATAGGCCAGTGGAAAGTTTCATAAACTGCAGACTATAATCTTAAAAGTTAGTCATCTAATTTTCTTCTTCAAGACTGGTCCTAACTTTTTACAGTCAGTTAAAAAGAAAGGTAGTTTGGTCTAATTTGAACTGGGAAGTAAAACTGATCACCTCTTCTAAGTTGGTCAAACTAATTCTTAAGACACAGTCTTAACACAGTGGCTAAGTTTATGCAACTGACCCCTAGTTTCACAGACAGGGTTTAAATTAAACCAGGATTGGGCCTTAGTTCAATTAGGACATTTAAGTAGCTTTTATAAACGTGCATTAGAAAAACATTACTGGTGTGCATCTTGAGACAAAACAACACTGACATTTGAGGTATGTCAGTGCAAGACAAGTTGAGACATTCATGACTAGAAGGAAGCTAGATGACAAAAGTTAAATTTAAGATTCAAGGATGTGAGAAAACCAGAAAAACATTGGGGGGGATTGTGGGGTGCGTGGCTGAATTTTGAGCTCCTCTTTCTTGTTTTAATTTAAAAAAAATCACTTTCCCATTCCACTGCTTGAGAATGCGACGTTTCTGTCAGGACTATAACGTCAACGGCCTGCATACATGCATTTTAGTCTAAAACTAGCTTGTGCGCTGTGAAACTGGGGGAACGTGTCACTTTTACATTCAGTATCGACATTGATGGTGGAAAAGCAAAAACTGTAGTATTTTATTTAAAGGGAAATAAGCTTTTTTTATCTATGCGGAGATAGCATCAAAGTTTAAAATGTCTACGAATTCAGATAAATTGGGACAGTCATTGAAATGACTGGCACTCTATGTCCCAATTATCCTAAATTAATCTGTCTCATATAACGTGATACAATCACACCTCTTTTTCATAGACAAAGAAAGAACATTCTGTGCTTAATGCTAAATAAGTGTAACTGAATATATTGTGTGTATTGAGAGTTGCCCCTTGCTGTGATTGCCCCGGGCCTCATTTACACAATAAGTTACCTGAAAAGGAAGTATTGTTTGGAATGTACTCATAAAAATGTACTGGTAGTGCAAGGGAAAATGTTTGGCTTCAAATAATGTTTTATTATCACTCATGACTGTCTAAAAAGATTTAACTAGTGTAACGTCACATTGTACATTTTACAGATCTTTCATCGGTATATTGATTTTTCATTCTTGTTCAGCAAAATGTGCAAATCTTTCATTTAGAGTTATATTAAAAAAATGTCCTTGCTAATCCAAGCTTTATAATAGCAGTGAATGGCAGCCCAAGATTTGAAGCCCAAAAAAGTGAATCCGTCCATTATAAAAGTCCTCCACACGGCTCCGGGGGGGTTAATAAAGGCCTGAAGTGGAGAGATGGGTTTGTGTAAGAAAAATATTCATATTTAACAAGTTATAAAGAAAAATATAATGCGCAAGCGATGACGCAGATGTAGCGTAAGTGTTTTGAACAGGGAGAGGCGACAAGACTTTTTTCGTAAATTGAATACAGAAAGGCAGTGAGCGTTCATGACTGGTCTAGAAGGAAGCTATGACAAAAGTTGAATTTAAGCTTCAAGGATGTGAGAAAACCTGAAAAACGTTGGGGGAAAATTGTGGTGTACGTGGCTGAATTTTTAACTCCTCTTCCTTGTTTTAGTTTTTTTTAAAAATCACTTTCCCATTCCACTATTTGAGCCTGTATATAAGAGTTTGTTTGTTGAGTCTTCACATCTTTTTCGTCTTTGTTCATTAAGTATGGCTCTAGTGCACAGCAATGTTCTTCTTCAGGCGTTGTCTAGCTTCACAGGTGTTGCCGTGAAGGCTTACACCGATTTGGAAAAGCCAAAGGGTGATGAACTCACAAGGTTCCTACTCCAAGCCTCAACGCCACTGGAACTTTTCAACACGGGTTCATGCAATGAGCTATTTGTGAATATGGACAAATTCTTTGATCCAAAATTCGATTATGATTTCACAAATGTAAAAGATCACACCGCTTTTATGCGTGGGGAAGAGCCATACATCCGCCCTTTTGGGTGGAAACGCATCGCTTTGAAAGTCCTGGATAAGTATCCCGATGGAAATGGCTGGTTGGGCACGGATGAATGGAGGAGTCACTCTGTGGATGGTGAGTGGCCTGTGTCCTTTCATGGAACCAGCATGTTTAGTGCTAAATCCATCATTGAATCCAGTTATGAAGTAGGCCCTAGAGAACGGTTCGGAAGAGGGATTTATTCCACCTACGATATCAACGTGGCTGCTGAATACAGCAAGATATTTACATGTAAAGAAACCGGAAAGAGATACAAAGTTTTGTTGCAGAACAGAATCAATCCGAAAATGAGGAAAGTGTGCAAGAGGAAGAGCTCAGACCATTGGCTGATTGAGATTCCTCACGGCACTGATCGTGGAAAAGAAAAGGCGATTGTGGAGGACGCGATTCGGCCTTATGGAATTCTGCTGAAAGAGGTGTGAGGGAGGAATTCTGACAATCAACCTTGAAGGTTACGTGTGAACATTTACTGCTTGTGGAATCATGATTATTAAAAAATGTCATTATTTCTGGTTATTTCTCTATTAGACTTAATTAGCTGGAAGGATTTGTGCTTCATAAATTATATGATACATTCGTTTCCTTGTGTGTTTTTAGTTTGTGTCAGGAACTGAAATTCAGGGTGAGGTTCTAAACAGCATTTAATAAAAATATTTATAAGAAGTGGTGCATACAATATAGTTGATATTGTACATGATTTTCCCTCTAAATAAATAAAAAATGTCTGTCTAGATAGGAATATACATCCTACATACTTTAAAGGTGGCTAATGAACAATGAATAAAAAACTAAAACAGTGAAATACCTTATGTTCTTCCTTCATGTAAAACTATAGGGAATATTTCTCAGGTTCGAAGCAAAACAACACGTCTTAAAAAGCCCTTAGTATGGATTTTTTAAAATTACCTATCATGTAGTTTGTAACATAATTCAAAGTGAATGAACAGATCCTGCAAAGTTTTAAATCTGAAAGTTCACCATAAAGTTATTGGCTGAATCCGAAATCGCCCCCTAAACCCTCAATCACTATTCCCTACGTTAGTCACCTAATACAGTTCACTTGAAGGAGTGAAGGAAAACAAGTGAGTCGGACAGCCGCTGTGTGTACATGTGGGATAGAATGAGTGAACTCAATAACGTCCACTATGGTTTCAGACACCACTACAAATGGCCGTCCCCTCAAACAGTGCCCCATTTGAGGGTATAGGGGGCGATTTTGGATTTAGCCCTTGGCCGTTTCTCAATATCTAGCAAATGTAAAGGTCCTTTCACACCAAAATTGAAGTGAATAAGCCTCTGGCCGAAGGAAATGCAAATTCACACCTGTACAGTAGAGTCACATCTCAAACCTTTCTGCTGTGCTGCCATTCTGGATTGAAGAAGAAGAAGACGCAGGAGAAGAAAGTTCTTTCTTCAGCAATAAAAACCAAAAAATGAAACAAAAATTACATTTTAGGATATTTCATTGTTTTTCACGTCTTTAAAATGTATTATGAAGAACAAAGCAAAGTATGAAACGGTAACAATGTAAAAACTGACATAAAGCTATGAACTTTAATTAATGAGTTCAATAAAATGTGACACAAACATGTGACAACTTGTTCCAGCCTGACATTTATAAAAACACCCTTGTCCTGAATTACTGCGACAAAAGTGGTAGCTTTTGCTTAAATCATTTCTAGTCTACTTTTTCTAAAAAAAATAAAAAATAAATGTTGTTATTACGTAAGTGCAGAGATATACTGTAATTTTTTTTAAGCGTTTGGCCATCTCTTTGGTTATAGTGCACCCTGGTGGATATATGGTGTATCAGTGGTTATCTGCAGACTTATGTCCACAGTTTTGTTTTGCAATATAAAGGTCATTTCAGTAGATTACAGTATAGTATAGTACTGAATAAACTCACCGGCTACTTTACACATTGCTAGTATCGGGTTGGACCCCTTTAACCTTCAGAACTGCCTTAATTCTTCATGGCATAGACTCAACAAGGTGCTGGAACCGTTCCTCAGAGATTTTGGTCCATATTGACATGATAGCATCGTGCAGTTGCTATAGATTTTGTCGGCTGCACATCCATTATACAAATCTCCCTTTCCTTCACATCCCAAAGGTGCTCTATTGGACTGAGATCTGGCGACAGTGGATGCTATTTGAGTTTAGTGAGCTCATTGTCATGTTCAAGAAACAAGTTTAAGATTATTTGAGCTTTGTGACATGATGACTTTTCCTGCTGGAGGTAGACATCAGAAGATGGTCCACTGTTGTCATAAAGGGATGGACAGGGTCAGCAATAATACTCAGGTAGGCTGTGGTGTTTAAACACTGCTCAATTGGTACCATTACACCAGCAGCCGCCAGAACCATTGATACAAGGCAGGATGGATCCATGATTTCATGTTGTTTACATCAAATTCTGACCCTATCATCTGAATGTTGCAGCAGAAATCAAGTCTCATCAGACCAGGCATGTTTTTCCAATCTTCTGTAGTCCAATTTTGATGAATTGTAGCTTCAGTTTGCTGTTCTTAGCTGACAGGAGTTACACCGGTGTGTTTTCTGCTGCTGTAGTCCATCTGCTTCAAGGTTCAACATATGAGTCCACACTGTCCAGAGATGCTCTTCTGCAGATCTTGGTTGTAACCAAGTGGTTATTTGAGTTACTGTTGCCTTTCTATCAGATGGAACCAGTCTGGCCGTTCTCATCTGACCTCTGACATCAAGGCATTTTCGCCCACAGAACTGCTCTAGAGATGGTTGTACATGAAAACCCCAGTAGATCAGCAGTTTCTAAAATACTCAGACCAGCCTGTAAGGCACCAACAACCATGTCACGTTCAAACTTTCTTCCCCATTCTGATGCTCACGTTGACCTTCAGCAGATTGTCTTGACCATGCCTACATGCCTAAATGCATTGAGTTGCCACTTGAACTGGTGTACCTAAAAAAGAAAAGAAAAGAAGCTGTATATTGTACTACAGAAATGCTATTCAACTCCACAAATTCTTCTTGTAAGAATAATTATAGGTCTTAAAATAATTTAGTATCTCTAGAGCATGTTTTTATCTATCAAATAGTTTTAGAAATCTCCTTAGTGTAGTTCACAAGTACATTCTTTAGCTTCCAGAACGTCACGAAAGCCTCTTTGGCTGCCACGGCTTTGGCAGAGCTTTCCTTTTTTGGCACACAAGCATTTGACAAATTAGACCAAAAGTAATCACGATTATGTAAATGTATGACAAAATGAAATTATGCATACTTTCCCAAAAGCGCCTTTGTTTGGCTCGATTATTCTCCTACAATTCCCACACAGGGCCACTGTAAATTGGGTTATGCACAATTTTTGGAGAGGGCGTCCTTGGTAAGTAGATGTTTATTTTAGACTATAACACAAGATACCTGCACAATATCCAATATATAAGTCCCCATAGACTTTCAAGTGAAAATTCTGATAGTTGAATTCTAATATTTTGAACACTCTAACGACTTGTAGATCCTCAGCTGCGGACCCTTGGATTGAATAATTGATTATAACTGAATAACAGATTTGAAAGCAGACGTCATGGCACAGGAGATATGCGTTTTTCTGTTTTCCCTGACGGCTCTTGGTGTCCTTTACACCATGAACAATGTTCCAGCATTTCAAGAGTGAGTATTTTTGTAATTTGCAAAGCTTACAGAATCATATAATACATTCTAATCAAAGGTGGTGTCTGAAAAGCACATAGTGCTAATGATTTTAAGAATTGCAACTTAACATTAAATGCATTTCACCAAATGTCATATTTTATAGCCGCCTGTACTTCATACTTAGATCTTGTACTAAGGAGAACATAGATTATACTATAAGAATAATTAGTAGACTGATGACAGAACTTATTATTACTCAAATGTGTTTATTTCTTCCACTTGAGGGCAGTGAAAGGATATGTAATAGTAACTGATTTGTTAGACTCATTTTATATAAAAACAATAGCTTTATAATAATAATTATTATTACTATTGGATTAATTTTATCCTGACATTACAAATTCACAACATTACACCCATTTAAATGATGTAGGAGTTTCAAAAGCAGTACAATCCAAGAAATGATACACCATGCTTGGCAAACAAAGACATTTGTGTGCACATCTCTCCCCAGGCTGGTCTTAACATCACAAAAAGAAGCCCATTTAAATGTTAAAACCAAAATATGACTGCCTAAGATTGGAATTCACAACATTTTCATTTGAAGTTTCTGCTGTTCTAATACTGAAGGTCAACCAATTTGTGATGCCGATTTGCTGAATCATTCTTTTGAGTCAGCTGAACTGATTCACAGTCAAATGATCCAATGATCATGATCAAAACAACTGTGAAGATCATGGAAATTCATTGGTATTTCACTGTATGCCATTTACAATGATAAAACAACCACAGTCTCTGTTAGAGGCTGTAACGACTCTCATGTTGACAATAAGACGTGTTCTTTGTCTGAATAGCTCCTCAGTAAGTGTCTCAGTAAGGCAGGACAGGACGACTATCACATGCTCTCCCATCTCATTTGGTGCCCTGGGTGTTGGAATAATTACAGTTCTCGCTGCCAAACCATTCATCTCTGCTCACTTACTGAAGACAGGAAAGAGAATGGCCGAATATGCGGTGGATGGTAATTGGCGACAAGACGTTGTGCAAAATTAATCAGAAATGAATTTTTTAAAGAATGCAAAGGTGGTGTCCTTCAGGATATAAGGGTATATTCTTGATTAAACTTTAATACCTGTTAATGATAATGGTAGGGTAGAGTGGGGGAAAACGCTCCTTTGGGGTACTGTTTTCCCCAAAATAACCTCTAGATAATGTCAAGATGCATTTTTGTTGCTACCCAGACAGCAACATAGTGTCGGCCCAGATCAGGCCCTCATTCGAAACGCGTTGAATTCACATGTACCAGATGTGGCCCGGTTCTGGGCAGACACTATGTTTCTTTATGGGTATGGACTTGACAGGAGTGATGTAGAAGTATTCACTGTGAAGCTTACACAGGCAATGTACCTGAGAGAAAACCCAGACAAACACAACTTAAATGGACAGACAAACAATACAAATGAGAACCAGCTGAGGACAATCAACCCAGATAAGAACTGGGTAAAAGGACTCTGGGAAATAGAGGAATTCATGGCAGAGACACAGTGGACAGGAAGAGCACTCTCTAGTGGACAGACAAGAAAACACAACTAGATACAGAGACACTAGGAAATAGAGTTCATGGCAGTGTTGCAGAGGAAGGGGAAGAAGGAGTGCCCTATGGTCAACTAGGGGACTTCTGTTTCAAATTTACCAAAAAGTTACATTTGATTTCATGTTAACTTGTGTTCGTAATGTTTTGTATTTGCAGACCAGTGGTTATTCTGGAAATCGGGGTGGCTGTTCTTGTGGCAGTGTTCCTCATGGTCTACCTTGTAACTCGCTACAATCCTCCTAAAGATCCTTTGTTCTATGGTATGAGCTCTGATTTGATTGGTTGACTCTCGAAATATGCCAAATATCCTCATTCCATATTTTATTCTGACCCTCAAATAAATAAAAAAATTATCAGAAATACAATCAAGTCACCTTCCTGTTTCTGTTGTAGCAAGGTCACATACATCCGGATATGTTACTGCATTTAATGCGAAAGCAATTTGAACTCACCGTAGTAAATTTTGCCACGGATACAGTTTTTTCAAAAGGAGACATCTGAGGTAAATATCATATTTAAACGATTTTATTGTAAAAAAAAATATAATTACGCTTCCACTTTGTCAAACTAAGAATGAAAATATTATTTAATTGTGTGTATATATAAAATGATTGGCATGTTTCCCCAAAAATGACTTTTGTTTGCTGTGGACAAATTACATACAACAAACAAGTGCGAAAAGTGTGTTTTAAGAGAGTTTAGTTTGTAAAAATCCCCAAATCAATGAACACGAACTCTTTTGTGTGTTGCCAATCTCCCCCTCACGGATACAATAGAAAAATGTCAGATTTTGCAATGTAATGAATGAAAGATAGCGGCGTTATTATGGGTAAGAGTGACTGAGAGGTGGGAGTGTGTCCTGGTACAGCATGTCATTCCACCCCTGCCGTGATGAAAGAGGAGATAATTCCACTATCGCACCTGTAATTCAGGTAAACCAAACCAAGACCCCTATGGATTAAAAGGGCTTGGGGAGAAAAGGGAAAATGAGAAAGACGGAGAGGGAGACTGTCAATATCAGACTGTGTATCTCTGCTCGGCAGACGGCAATGCAACACTTCTCTTTGAGCAGTCATATCTACGAAGCTGTCAGTCAGATACTCGTGAACGCTAGAAGAATAGCAGCGGACAATATCTAGTCTGGTAATCCAACCATGAAATTGGATACAAGAAAAGTATTTGTGTTACAATAACACACCTGTCTTTACTTTTACACCCTCGGTTTCCTACGCAATAAGCAACACATTCCATATTTCTGAAAGATTCGCTTGGAAAAGAAGATTATTAAAGGAATAGTTAACCTAAACATGAAAATGTTATTCAACCACGTACAGTATTGTTCAAAATAATAGCAGTACAATGTGACTAACCAGAATAATCAAGGTTTTTAGTATATTTTTATTGCTACGTGGCAAACAAGTTACCAGTAGGTTCAGTAGATTCTCAGAAAACAAACAAGACCCAGCATTCATGATATGCACACTCTTAAGGCTGTGCAATTGGGCAATTAGTTGAAAGGGGTGTGTTCAAAAAAATAGCAGTATCTACCTTTGACTGTACAAACTCAAAACTATTTTGTACAAACATTTTTTTCTGAGATTTAGCAATCCTGTGAATCACTAAACTAATATTTAGTTGTATGACCACAGTTTTTAAAACTGCTTGACGTCTGTGTGGCATGGAGTCAACCAACTTGTGGCACCTCTCAGCTGTTATTCCACTCCATGATTCTTTAACAACATTCCACAATTCATTCACATTTCTTGGTTTTGCTTCAGAAACAGCATTTTTGATATCACCCCACAAGTTCTCAATTGGATTAAGGTCTGGAGATTGGGCTGGCCACTCCATAACATTAATTTTGTTGGTTTGGAACCAAGACTTTGCCCGTTTACTAGTGTGTTTTGGGTCATTGTCTTGTTGAAACAACCATTTCAAGGGCATGTCCTCTTCAGCATAGGGCAACATGACCTCTTCAAGTATTTTAACATATGCAAACTGATCCATGATCCCTGGTATGCGATAAATAGGCCCAACACCATAGTAGGAGAAACATGCCCATATCATGATGCTTGCACCTCCATGCTTCACTGTCTTCACTGTGTACTGTGGCTTGAATTCAGAGTTTGGGGTCGTCTCACTGCCTGTGGCCCTTGGACCCAAAAAGAACAATTTTACTCTCATCAGTCCACAAAATGTTCCTCCATTTCTCTTTAGGCCAGTTGATGTGTTCTTTGGCTAATTGTAACCTCTTCTGCACATGCCTTTTTTAACAGAGGGACTTTGCGGGGATTCTTGAAAATAGATTAGCTTCACACAGACGTCTTCTAACTGTCACAGTACTTACAGGTAACTCCAGACTGTCTTTGATCATCCTGGAGGTGATCATTGGCTGAGCCTTTGCCATTCTGGTTATTCTTCTATCCATTTTGATGGTTGTCTTCCGTTTTCTTCCACGTCTCTCTGGTTTTGCTCTCCATTTTAAGGCATTGGAGATCATTTTAGCTGAACAGCCTATCATTTTTGCACCTCTTTATAGGTTTTCCCCTCTCCAATCAACTTTTCAATCAAAGTATGCTGTTCTTCTGAACAATGTCTTGAAACGACCCATTTTCCTCAGCTTTCAAATGCATGTTCAACAAGTGTTGGCTTCATCCTTAAATAGGGGCCACCTGATTCACACCCGTTTCTTCACAAAATTGTTGACCTCAGTGATTGAATGCCACACTGCTATTTTTTGAACACACCCCTTTCAACTAATTCAACTAATTGCCCAATTGCACAGCCTTAAGAGCGTGCATATCATGAATGCTGGGTCTCATTTGTTTTCTGAGAATCTACTGAACCTAACTTGTTTGCCACGTAGCAATAAAAATATACTAAAAACCTTGATTATTCTGGTTAGTCACATTGTACTGCTATTATTTTGAACAATACTGTATTGTGCTTTTTGTCATTTTGTCTTTCACTTTCACTGAAAAGGAGCAATATAACCGTTCCACTAAGCTTCTTGAGGAAAATAGAAGTCATCCATTCTCTCAACTTTCTGGCAAGGTTCTCTCAAAGTTCTTCCAGTAACATTCATAGAATGTTTGTTCAAAGTGATCTGGTCTCAAAACAAAAACTTTATTTATACATTGTTCATGGAAAAAAACATTCTGAAATGTTTTAGTTGGACATGAGTCTAACTTTTTTTTTTTAAATCGATGTGTTCACGCCATGTCGTAATTACCATAAATAAAGCTTTTAAATCGCTCTTGTGGTGCTTTGCTGTCATACACCAATCGGTCTGCACAACGCCGCTTCAAATCAAACACCGTCTGCGGTGGTCAGGTGGTACAGTGGCCACGTGGTCAGATTACTTACAAATTGTAGTCGGTTACTGATTCCAAATTACTTGACAAAAAATGTAGTTAGTAACGTAATCCATTACATTACATGTTTAAGGTAATGCAATCTGGCTACTTTTTGATTACTTTTAGATTACTTTTGACTCATTATTCACATTTATTTGAATAGGATAATCTTGTGATTATTGATATAAAAATAAAAAAATATAAACAACATTAAATGGAACCTCAAAATAATAATAAAAAAACCCCAATAAATTATGAATGATTACTGCCATTCTTTGAATAATATGTAATTGTAATCAATGAAAAAACTGCAGTTAACGGACATGTAGTCTGATTATGAGTATTTTAAAACATACTTACTTAGTGCTAATTTTTTGAAATCTGATAATGCAATCCAGGTTATATGTAGTCAGTTACTACCCAGCGCTGTGTGGTACAAGTCGTAGCTCTCAGAAATTAGGAGTTTACACGTTGTATTTGCAAGTTTAAGGCATGTTCAGAATCCTTACAGTACTTTTGACATGGTGTGAACGCACACAGGGTCCTATCATACACCCGGTGCAATGCGACGCCAGGCGAGACGCAAGTGTTTTTTGCTAGCTTCAGTCCGAGGAAGTTATCATTTTTACGTCCAGCGTCACGTTGTTTAAATAGCAAATGTAATGATCTGTACTGAATTTTTTATTTTAACTGGCAGATTCCGGCCAAAAAAAAAAACACAACACGGGAGTTGGAGAGAACGGGAGTCCTTCTTCTGGGTTTGGGACAGGACAGGAATTTTCCCCAGTTTTTTCATGGGATTGGGATGGGACGTGATTTTTTTTTTGTGGGAGTGGGACGTGAGAGGGTTAAAAATCCACTCCCGTGTCACCCTCTAGGTGACGTTAATGATGTTAATGACGTGAATGACGTGAATGACTACATTTTCATGTCTAGGTGAACTATTCCTTTAAATCCAGCGTCTGAGCTTTCAGTGGCGACATTTACAGTTCTTATTTTTGCCTCCATGCGTAAGAATTTTCTTTCTTCATGTCCCCTGCCACTCATTATTTGTCACGCAGATGCTTAGGAAATGCCACATGGGGTATTCGCTGTCTCCACAAAGTGCCCTTTTGGCATAGCTGCACTTTAAACCTGAAAAAAACCTAACAATTGGCTCCAAATATAAATTTCTTGTTCACAGTTCATAGCAGATATCATTATCCTCTTCCACCTTGCCAGAAATCAATAGTCGGTAAGAGTGAAATCTTTTTAATAAAGAGAGCTAGAATAAAGGTAGGCTAGTTAACTCTTGATAGGGCTGTTGAGCGCTGCACCATCTTATTAGTGAAGTCTTTTTTCCTCTATGGCACATCACAGAAGGCTTAGAGTTAGAGATGAAAACATTTCAATTCAGCGTTTGGAAAGTGCCAATGAAGCCGAGCTCATAATTCCACTGGAGAGAGCATTTTTTATATAAAGCTTGCAATTAAAATATAACAAAAATGATTGAAAATGATTCTTTCATTTTAAGATCAGTTTGTCTCTTTCTGATGAAGAAAACATTCTATTGTTTGATTTCAGCTCAATGTCACTATTGACCAATCAGAATAGAGTATTCCAGAGGGCTGTCTGCAATTGGAGTATGAGGTCTCTGCGGAACAAGAGTGGGCGTTTCTAAATTTGTGGGTGTTTTCAAATTGATGGGTGTTTATAAATCACGCAATGAAAATGATCGCTTTTACCCGACCCGACCCCTAAACCCTACCCACACTGTGACGTGGGCAAATCAGGTAACACAGTTGAAACCGTCCCTCTGTTTATGGCCACACCCACTGATGTGGTAACGCCTATTACTAACCTGCAGAGACATATACTTGGAGCAATTGATCAACCAGAATAGAGTATTCAAAAGGGCTGTCCGCAACTGACTAATCAGAGTGGTGCAGGTATGACATCATTTTGTATGCCAAAACGTGGAAGCGAGTTAGCATTTTAGCAATTCTGTGGTGAACACAAGTTCAAAACACTTTCACGTTTTATTCTACGACATAAAATACATGGGAACCAGTGCGATACTAACTGCCTACAAAGTGACTTCATACCTGCACCACTCTAATGACGAGTGACTAAAATTAAACATTTCTTACTTGATGGTTACAGCTCATAAACATTGCAACAAAGTACATTTCAATACTTAACAAAAGAACAGGCAAGTATTTGTGTATACATAATGACTTTTATGTTCAGTTTTTGCAGAGTTTTCCTTCACGTGTGTCATTGACCTCACAAGCGCTCTAGAATACGATGGCTTCGCCTCAGGATTCATGGAGTTCTACCAGAAAACGGTCAGCATTGTGAGGAGAAAGCCAAGTTGATGTTATCGATTACTCTGTCTAAACCTCTAACAAAGGTTTTGCTGGTTCTCCAGGGCGAGCCATATCTCGGCACACCCTATGCTATCATGATGTGCTATTGGGATGGTGTAGTGCACTTCATCATCTACCTGATGCTGGTACACCGCATGTCAAACAGGTTCGAACAGGTTGTTCTACTCTTTATTTAGAGTACTAGATGTAGACGTTCAGCCCATTTAGACCTGAATTATTATTAAACATTTCCTTTAAGATATAATATCCATTCCATTGGATAGAACAATAAACAAATGTTTAGTCTCCTATTTCTTTAAAGGCTGCTTTATGTGGTAACATCGAAATTAAGAGGTTTTATTCAAGTAAAACCCATTTAATATGACTGAACCATCATGACTACTTTAGGTTAGACCAACTAAAAAAATTATAATTTTTTAAAAGATTGGATCAATTAGAAATAAGGTGGTGACAAGAACAAACATGACGCTAAAGTATATGCAGTGATGTTTAAAAGGAGGTTAATATACCTAAATATCTTAGTGTGTCCTATCATCCCAGGCAACAATATCGCACATTGGGGCTGTTTTGGGCTGGATCACTGTGCACCAACATGGTTGTGTTTGTACCTGGAATCGTAGTCGGTGAGTCAAAGTCACCAAAGTCAAGATCAAATATTCCTACTGAACATAATGTAAGAGGCTTCTCAAATACATTTTATATGCAGGTAAATATGGCTCAGAGATCCGTCCTGCCTTCTGGCTCAACATGCCCTTTCTGTTGGTGCCAATTTGGGGAGCAGTGTCCCTGTTCTCCAGGTCAAGGGATATGCCTCTTGTGGGTGCATCCAAGGTGAAGAACCCGACACAGCTGACCTTGTTCAATAGTTCATATTTTCCTCACAGAATCAGTAACATTTGAACAATGGTGCTTGTATCTGTCAGGCTGAACGTGAGCAGAAAAAAGCCTTAATATGGCGCCCCCTGGACCTGCTCTTTGTGCTTTATCTAGTGGCTGCCATGGGATTCACTGTATTTAGAGGACTGGTAAGTTGGTGGACACCATATTCTTGGTCAACTCAAAATCTCAAGTCAAAATCTGTTGGGACAAAGAAACTCCTATCTTTATCCATACAGGCAGTTCTTGATTGCCCGTTGGAGATCCTCAACAGATATGTGACAGAATATGAACCTTATCTGAAGGATCCTGTGGGCTTCCCCAAAGTTATGGTGAGCACATAATTATATTCTGAAAGAAATCACATTCAGGCAGATGTGCTTATGGCAACCCTCAAGCATACTTTGCTTTTTAAACCCTAAGCTTTATAGCATTAAGCTCCTCTAAATTACTGTACGGCACCTTCTAGACAGGTAATACTCATCATTAGCACTCAATAAGGTGGGTGTCTTATTGTCACCTTCGGTAGTCCAAGAATATCCCTCTTGTCTCAACCGACCACAAAGGTATCTAGGGTATGTTTTTGTTTAGATTGGGGTTTTAGCTCGGTCAATAGGTTATCAAAAGTCCTTGTTCTAGCAGGAGCTCAGGCACAATGGTGGCCCATCGATCAGGCAGGAGATGTGCTGTGAGAACTTGATAAGCTAATCCCACCCATGAGTCCTGGCTGAGCCCCTCCATCAACTCAAACAAGGAGACGTGTCAGAGAGAGTGTGACATGTGTGGTAATGTGTTTGATAAGGAACGAGGGCACACCAACACTTGTACAGGGGACAGAGACCTGCTTCGATCGCATAATACCTATGTGCTCAGGGATGAAAGACTGTTGGTGAGAATATTTATATGTATTGGGCAGGGTAAATTCCTTATTTCCACTCAAATTGATTTGATTTAAATTCCAACTCATAAAGGAGGACAACTGAAAATGCTTACTTTATAAATAAAATGACACACATAAATATAAAAAAGCACTATATATAAAACTATACCAAATGTATATTGAATATTTGTTTATTTTAAAGCGTTCTTGGTTTAAGTCCTACAAAAATAAATTCCAGTGTATCTAGATTCCATGACTTTCACAGGTTGTTGTAACTCGATTGAAAGTCACCACATGCTATGCAACACAAATAGGCTCTGTTTAGGGCCTAATCGTGGGTAAAACTTCCATGTTTGTGTTTTTAAGCCTCAATAAGTATGAATGATGGTGTAAACACAGTGCAGTCGGGCTGATCTGTATTCAGCTGGAGTGCATTGCTGCGGCAGCGCTGGTGCCCTTGGGGATTGAGTTGGACCGCATTAATTTGCCATCAAAGCACTGGCGTGTAGAGGCAAGGCATGTAGTGTTGACACTCATACTGAAATAATACTTGTTCCATGATGTCTTTTCTTCTCCAGATGTTGCTTCTCCTATTCCACGCACTCCCAATGCTAGGTTCATTTGCATATGGGTTGTGCACACCTGGCTGCACTTGGATGCTCGATTGGACGGTATACTTTGCAGGTGCCATTTTACAGGTAAGACCTGTCTCCAATATTGGGAAATAAATTGTAAAGGAAATTATGCAAATATTGAAGTTCTGTCATCATTTACTCTCTAGGTGAACTATTCCTTTAGAAAACACACATGTCAAAACATTGACAATCCCTGTTAATTTGGAAATTTAGACAAGACCTTTAACATGGCAGTTTATTTGCCTTGTTCTGTAATCTGATGCGTTTCCTTTTTCCAGTGCATTTTCCTGTCTCCAATATTGGGAAATAAATTGTAAAGGAAATTATGCATCTAAGTTTTTCTAACATCTGAGGTACTTCCTCCATAGTTTCAGGCTGAATCTAGAGATTTATATCTACTGTATGCTGATGTTATAGAAAGGGACCATCAAACAGCACCACGATCAAAGCCATGGTCTGAACAAGCTCATCCCGCACCCTGTTAACTCCCAGTATGAGGCATGAGCAGTCAGCATTCCTAATCAAAGACCTCCAGTGGAACAGGACTTCACAGTTGTTTCTCTAGGAGATTCACTGTAGATCTGCAGCTTTACATGCTAATGAACACCTCATCAAAGCTGAGAGGATGTCATTGCAGGGTCAATGCCAAGGCCCCCAAATGAGTTACTGTGCCCCACGGACATACGTCCCTCCCTGCTGAACATGAGTAAATTGAAATTACAAATGCGACAAATGTACGCATCTGAGTTGGTTTGTTTACCCTCCAAATGCTCAACTCCAAAAAAGTTGAACCAATGTTAACCCACCCCCCACTTCATGTGACTCCCTAGAAAAATAAAATTGGTTTTAGTGGAGCCAACTCAAATTAAACAAATCAGTTCAAACAAATGACCTTTTATGGGTGTTAAGAACTTTCTTTTTCTTTTGAGTTCTCAAAACTGACACATTGGAAGTCATCTGAATTGTTCATTGTTTTGAGTTTTATGAACTTCTTTCTTTTAATTTAGACTAACTTAAATTTAACCGAAACTGGGCTGGGATTTCTATTTCCCAGCATGCTTTGCCAAGACACTCAAAAGGGACAGTAAATGCCTTAACCATGTTGCTATGGTTTTGGGAAACATTTTAGAGTAGTTAGTTAAAGGTACAATATGTAAAATTTTTGGATTAAAATATCCAAAAACCACTAGAACAATGTTATATATTTTGTTGACTTGTGTACTTACCTTATCCCAAACGTTTCCAACATTCCAGAGAAATAAGACATTTTAACCAGGACACGGAACGTGCGTCACATGCGACGCAAAAGCGGTGTCCGACTCGTGCGTCGAACAGATTCTTGTTAAATCGGTTCGCAAATCACATCAAACAATTGATTCGTGTTTCGCTGTTCTCGCGTCAACAACTCACTGATTCAATGATCCGTTCAGAGCGAGTCTCCAGTGAACTGAATTTACAAGCCTGAAAATTTGCCAAGAACTGGGCAATCCTCTGAGTGCGCGACTGATGGCAAAAAGTAAGTTACTAATGTCAAATTTTAGGGTTACTTCGTAACTGAAAATTATATTTAGGTCACAACTGTCAGTTGTTTATGGCGATCTGTTTAAGCCCACTGAAATACTTAATGCGGATCATGTCCATAACAATGTCTATCACCTTTTAAAACTAACTTGGAGCTTAAAATAATGGTTGTATCGATTGCATTGTCACGCCACTAGGTGGCGACAAGTGACTGTTAAAAATGTATTTGACATATAATGATTAATTCAAAAGATTTGTTCAAAAACATTGATTCATCCAGTAATGTAAAAAGTGAAGTAGTTATGATGCATTCATTCAAAACCATTTTTTTATAATTAAATTAAATATTTTTTAAATAGAGTGCAGCATATTTTCATATTTTGTCCTCCAATAAATAATTACACCTTATTTTGTTTAGTTATCTGTTCACTCAAGTAAAATTGAAAAAGAGTACTCAATACTTTTACTGGAGTAATATTTTATTATACGTATCTGTACTTTTACTCAAGTACTTGATTTACTTTGAGTATTCACTGTTGTTTTCTTGATTTACTGCGAATACCATGTTTTCCCATGCCTATTATCGATCTAGCTCACTGCAGTGTTCAACAAGTGTCTCACAGAGTAAACGCACAGAGTAATGTTATAACATAACTTTCAACACACTCAAACGTATCTAATATCATCAACAGCGCTGCATTACTATGCATGACTAGAAGAAGCGGAAGCGTTCGTTTGTGTCATAATAAAAGCTCCACTGCTCTCGAGCAGCCTGTCACGCTTTTCTCACATTAGCAATCCTTCCAGCGGCCTCGTTCCGCTCCAACGGCTTTCAGTCCCACTCTGCTTCATACTACAGTAATGTTTAATCTTTCATAGCCTACATAAGCTCATCCATGTACATGATTTCTGCCCGAGTCCCGTTGGATTCTTTTTCAGCGGCTGTAGAGGTGAAGACAACAACTCCCATGATCCCTCAAAATCAAGGCGTCAAGCTATTACTTTGGTTTGTATAAGCGACCTCTAGCTGCGAAAAAATTACATATTGTGCATTTAATTTCTCCTAAGATCCACAATACTACAGTGGTTAAGCATCGAGTACATCTTTGTAAAGGAAATGCAGCACTGGGTGGTTGCGTACTGGCCTAAGTCAAAAAGGCCAAGTTTCTATAATATACAAGCTCGGGTCCATCCTTCAATTTAATGGATTTTTCACCTATTTTATCATCTACCAGGTGAGAATTGTCTTATCCCTAACCCACAAAAAAACTATCTTGTGTATCTGTCCACCTCAGTGCCAGTGGTCTCATATCGGCGCGTCTCTGCACCCACGCACCTCTGAAATGTACAGGATTCCCACCACGGTCCTAGTGCCCATCCTCCTTCTCAACCTGCTGTATGCAGTCGGCCCTGTGCTGCTCGCCCTGCGGTGCAAACGAGAGCCGGACTACTTCCTTTCCATCGCACCTGTGGGCCAAACCAACAATGAGAAGAAATTAAGTTAAACCGACTGGGTAATGTCAATTTCAAAGGGATAGTTCACACAAATATTGAAGTTCTGTCATCATTTACTCTCACTAGGTGAACTATTCCTTTAGAAAACACACATGTCAAAACATTGACAATCCCTGTTAATTTGGAAATTTAGACAAGACCTTTAACATGGCAGTTTATTTGCCTTGTTCTGTAATCTGATGCGTTTCCTTATTCCAGTGCATTTTCCTAGTTCTTTTTGTTCTACACAAATGTCAGAACTTCTTTCTTGAATAATTGGCTTGTCTCATAGGTAATAAATAATCATCCTGCAAATCATCCTTCGTCTGGATTCATTGTATGCACGTGATTAAGTCAGCAGGGTTGAGTTCTACAACTACTAACCTTAAAAGCAACCCTTGCTCAGCGGCTTTTTCATGCTGATAAGGAGCAATGCAGAAAATTTCTGCTTGCACACACAAACAGCACCGCATGTGGGATCCAATCAGTTCCAATGGAACTAGAACAGAAGTCTGTCAAGCTACACAAGAAAGACTAACCTAGCCGATCATTTCAGTGTTGACAGTGGAGGTCATAATGTAGCCTATTATATTCTAGTATATATAGGGGAAACTGGGCTAACTGCCACTTTTACTCCAGGGAATATTTCTGAGGTTTGAAATTATTATTATAATTTTTTTAATCAATTTCTGTATAGACCTCATACCTTAAAGTCTTGTCTATAAAGACACTTTTACTTATTGGAAAACATGACGTTCATTGAACACATACAACAAGATCATATTGTCACACACAAAGAGCATTTTTTTAAAAAGACACAAAGAGCATTTTTTTCCAAAGACTTTATAAGCTATGATTAGTTTTGCAACATGGTCATTAGATGGATAGCTACTGGGTGCTAAAATTAACTAGCCTGACGTCGTCATACTCTGATTCTAGTCGGAACTTCCTATGTTCCCGACCTAAAATGTTGTGGGCGGGGCTAAGTTCGACTGGCATCCGGGCTAAAATTTGATACATTTAATTTTAACTTTTCGAAAATAAAAAACATTGGAGAATGCGGGCATCGATCCCGCTACCTCTCGCATGCTAAGCGAGCGCTCTACCATCTGAGCTAATTCCCCTTAGTGGCTAGGCCGCCATGACTGGCACTATTTATCATAAGTTTGACACTCATATACGCTTAACTAAAAGAAAATAAGTACATTTGTTAATTCATTATAGCCAAAATACGACGTTATATCAACATATTTCCACGATACAACATACCTAATTTACCAGATATTCAGACTCAAAACATACTTGCAAAGCGAGATCATAATGCACGGAAAAGGGGTCCAAAGTGTTTAAAAACAAGCTGAGGTTGTCGTGAGATTTGAGGTTAAATATTCACGACGAAATAAGTTAATACAATTATCGAATAAAGCTATAAGCACCGAGTTTGCGAATAAATTCACGAGGTCCGCAAAGTACGCAACCAAAAACAAAGAAAGCTATACAAATACAACTTTAGTGAAGCGTAAGATAAAATGACGACCGAGTCGATTGACTCAATTTATCATTACACTAAATCAGCACTTAGAGCTTTTCTTCAGCCGTACTGTGAATGAGAGAGTCTTCCACTGCAGTGATGAGACGCGACAGACATCTGCAGTGATACCGAGTCAGGATCGGGACAGCTGCACTAGAATGCGCGTCAGTCCACTGGAGCAATAACAACTCTATCCCATCGCAACATAAAACGCATCCAGTCATCGTGATGATGGTGAGTTCAGATTGCATGTGTGTGGATTTTACTTCTGTAACCTTGATAATACGCAGTGCATTGCGGTTGGGGATGCTCAAAGATGCTGTGAGGGAAGTTGAAGATGATGATGTATGATTCAGCTGTGGCGTATATAATGTGTTTGGACTGGTGTCAGTGCTGCTGCAGTAGTAGTAATAGTAGTGTGTGTGTGTGTGTGTGTGTGGATTGGATCATGTTACAAATGACAAACCTGATCTAAACTACATCCATATGGATCAGATATTGACTGCACTGTTTGAACGTGCAGATTGTGTTTTGTCATCTTAAAGATTTGAAAACCAAACTAATTTGTGCACAATATGAAAGCCTAGTTGTTCTCTCTCTCTCTTTTTTTTTGGGAAAAGATCTTGTGCCTGGAAACCATTACCTTCACGCTGCTGTTCCTTTCACCCATTGTGACCACCTACCCAGCCGACATTGAGAAAGGACGGAGGAGAGTGGTTCATGTAATGGGTAAGAAGAACTTTGTGCCGCTTTGGAGTCCCAGATCACAATGTATGTAATGCAAATCTGTGGATGCAATGTAATCATAACAAGGTTATGATACCTACTGACAACTGCCTACTTTGTTAACCATGCAACCAACAAATATACCTTTATTGCGTAAGCAGAGCACTTCATGTGAGTTTTGACCACTCCACCCACAGCAGGAGTCCTCTTCTGTGTACAATCTCACTTCTCAAGCTGACCACCAGATGTATTATAAGAAAAGCTCTTATAAACCCAGTTATAGTGGCTACCAGGCTCAAGTAGGGTAAAGCAATATGCAACATCTCATACTCTTTGCATATTTAGGGATGATGCTAATGCAAGTAAACATAATCAGATTCAGCTCCACTAGGTCTCTTTTCCTCATTTGGTATTCATTTTTATATAAGCAAGGAAAAACGGTCTTTAATTATCAATAGCTGTTGCACTAGCTGTCCTCTCACAGCATGTCCCCATCATTTACTTGGCAGCTGCAAATTACTTTCAAAAAGTCTGTGGTTACAGTGACATTGCTTTCAGTTTAGATCCATTTTCTTCAGATGAAATACTGGTTCTTTTAGCTGTCTGTGGCTGAATTAACGATTGGACATGTTTGGCAACCCTGCTTTTTAAAAGAAAAGGTGTTTTGGTAACAAACATTTCAGATTGCCAGGTATCCAGCTGACAGTTTAAATGAGCAGATGTCAAGGCTGATTACGGCCCTTGAAGTCTGTCCGGAACATCTTTTGGATAGCTATCAAAAGGTGTTGTTTGATAGCTATGGTTCACATCTTTAAGACTTGGTGGCTTGGAGAAGCACTCGTCACTTTCAAATCCAACTATGCTTCAAGTGCCTCTGAACAGCCTTCAGAGAAAAGCAAGGGGTTCTGTTGGAAATAAAAGAAAAGGTTAAAGTGCCCCTATTATGTTTTTTTCTAATATCCCCTTTCATGCAGTGTGTAATATAACTGTTTGTAAAAGTAAACGTTCTGCAAAGTCGAAGTTATTGTCTCCCAAAAGAAAGAATCAACTCTGAACCGCCTATACGAGTCGTTTGTAATTAGTATCTCACTGTGTAATAGTGCTACGTTACCAGAAAATACATTTGCATAATGCCAGCCTACAGTGGGGTAAAAAAGTATTTAGTCAGCCAGCAATTGTGCAAGTTCTTAAGAAGATGAGAGAGGCCTGTAATTTTTATCATAGGTACACTTCTACTATGAGAGACAGAATGAGAAAAAAAAAACATCCAGAAAATCACATTGTCTGATTTTTTAAATAATTTATTTGCAAATTATGGTGGAAAATAAGTATTTGGTCAATAACAAAAGTTAATCTCAATACTTTATTATATACACTTTGTGGGCAATGACAGAGGTCAAACGTTTTCTGTAAGTCTCCACAAGGTTTTTACACACAGTTTTTGGTAGTTTGGCCCATTCCTCCATGCAGATCTCCTCTAGAGCAGTGATGTTTTGGGGCTGTCGCTGAACACAGATTTTCAAATCCCTCCAAAGATTTTCTATGGGGTTGAGATCTGGAGACTGGCTAGGCCATTCCAGGACCTTGAAATGCTTGTTACGAAGCCATTCCTTCGTTGCCCTGGCGGTGTGTTTGGGATCATTGTCATGCTGAAAGACCCAGCCACGTTTCATCTTCAATGCCCTTGCTGATGGAAGGAGGTTTTTACTCAAATCTCACGATACATGGCCCCATTCATTCTTTTCTTTACACGGATCAGTCGTCCTGGTCCCTTTGCAGAAAAACAGCCCCAAAGCATGATGTTTCCACCCCGATGCTTCACAATAGGTACGGTGTTCTTTGGATGCAACTCAGCATTCTTTCTCTTCCAAACACGACAAGTTAAGTTTTTACCAAAAAGTTATATTTTGGTTTCTTCTGACCATATGACATTCTCCCAATCCTCTTCTGGGTCATCCAAATGCTCTCTAGCAAACTTCAGACAGGTCCGGACATGTACTGGCTTAAGCAGGGGGACACGTCTCGCACTGCAGGATTTGAGTCCCTGGCGGCGTAGTGTGTTACTGATGGTAGCCTCTCAGGCCTCTCTCATCTTTTTAAGTGGGAGAACTTGCACAATTGGTGGCTGACTAAATACTTTTTTACCCCACTGTATGTTGTACGTAATCCGCCCGTGAAAAGCCTACTGATGGCTGCTTATCACAGCCACAGCCATATCACCCTGTAGCCCAAGACTGGTTTCCCACTGAAGCTAAGCAGGGCTGAGCCTGGTTAGTACCTGGATGGGAGACCAACTGGGAAAACTAGGTAGCTGCTGGTAGAGGTGTTAGTGAGGCCAGCAGGGGGTGCTCACCCTGTGGTCTGTGTGAGTCCTAAAGCCCCAGTATAGTGATGGGGACACTATACTGTCAATAAGCACCATCAATTTGTTCCTCAAAATAATTAGTGTATCTGGATTCAAAAGCGGCCACTCAACTGAGACTGCCCTGCTCTCGGTTACTGAAGCACTGAGGCAGGCAAAAGCAGCTTCCAAATCCTCAGTACTTATCCTGCTGGATCTGTCTGCTGCTTTTGACACAGTTAACCACCAAATCCTCCTGTCAACACTCATGAAGATGGGGATCTCAGGAACTGCTCTCCAGTGGTTCAAGTCTTACCTCTCAGGTAGGTCCTTCAGGGTGTCATGGAGAGGTGAAGTGTCTAAGTCACATCATCTAGCTACTGGAGTTCCTCAGGGCTCAGTGCTTGGACCACTTCTCTTCTCCATCTACATGTCATCTCTAGGATCTGTCATCCAGAAACATGGCTTTTCCTATCACTGCTATGCTGATGACACTCAACTCTACTTCTCATTTCAACCAGATGATCCCACAGTTGGGGTTCGGATCGCTGCCTGCCTGACAGACATTTCTGCCTGGATGAAGGAACAACACCTTCAACTTAATCTGGCAAAGACAGAACTGCTTGTGGTCTCAGCCAACCCAGCACTTCAACATACTCTCTCCATTCAGCTCAGTTCATCAACCATAACTCCGTCCAGGACTGCCAGGAACCTTGGAGTTGTGATTGATGATCAGCTAAAATTCACTGACCACATTAATGCAACAACCCGGTCCTGCAGATTTGCGCTATACAACATTAGGAAGATTAGACCCTTCATATCAGAGCAGGCCACTCAACTCCTGGTCCAAGCTCTTGTACTCTCCAGACTGGACTACTGTAATTCTCTTCTAGCGGGCCTTCCAGCATCCACTGTTAAACCCTTCCAGCTGATCCAGAACGCAGCGGCGAGAGTGGTCTTCAACGAGCCGAAGAGAGCACACGTCACGCCTCTCTTCATCAGTCTTCACTGGCTGCCGATAGCGCGAATCAAATTCAAGGCTCTGGTGCTCGCCTACAAAGCAACCGCAGGCTCTGCACCAGTATACCTAAACTCACTTGTTTAGACACACCCTCCAGAAGCTTGCGTTCTGCAAGTGAAGCAGCGCCTAGTGGTGCCATCTCAAAGAGGCATGAAATCCCTCACTAGGACCTTTTCTTGGACCGTTCCCACCTGGTGGAATGACCTGCCTGTCTCAGTTCAAGCAGCCGAGTCTGTAGCCATTTTCAAAAAACATCTCAAGACACTTCTTTTCCAGCAGCACTTGACCAATAAAGAATAGCACTTATCACTCTATTCGTTTCTGTTTGTTATTTAAAAAAAAAAAAAACCTGTCCTGTGTTTTGTGTTTCGTGAGACTTGTTACAGCGCTTGCATATTGTTGCCCTTGACTGGTGTTGGTTGCTTCTATTACTCTCACTTGTAAGTCGCTTTGGATAAAAGCGTCTGCTAAATGACTAAATGTAAATGTATTACTGAGAAACATCCTGCTCAAGTCGTCCTTGCGATGGAGCTTGGGTTGAATAACTAGTTCTTCCAATGTTTCATCATCGTGCTCGGATTGATATGGTAAAATCAATGTCATCATTACTGTCTTTACAGTGTGTTCAATCAATGACCTTTAGGAAGCCACTGGATGGAGGTGAAGTTCAGGTATGATAATGGGCATTTAGCTTCCGAAACACGCCGCACCCGGTAGACCAATCACAACGGACTGGGCCATCTGGCCAATCAGAGCAGAGTAGGCTTGCGGAAATCAGGGATTCAAAGAGTCATTTGAGAATCATTGAAAAATGTGGTGATGTGCAATATATAATATGACCTTTGATGCTTTTAAACCTGTTGTAGGAGACCTCCAAAACAATAGCATAATAGGGGCACTTTAAGGATTAAAGCATTTTCTGTGTTGTTTTCAATGATACTGTAGTTATTCAAATGTCTTAGTTGAGTTAGATGTTCCTGTAGCTCAAAAGGTAATGCCAAGGCGGCCTGCATCTGCATTACAACTGGCACTCTTAAAAGATGATAATGCAAAATGCAGATTTTAGGCTGACTGTCAGTTGTGTTCTCTCAATCGAAAGGGACACGCCACAAAAATACTGACTGATGTGAATCTTTGAAATTAAAATGAGCCTATTTGCACATACTGAGCCTATTTGCACACAAAAGAAAACCACACACAGTCCCAATTTTCACAATCAGGTTAATTTTCACCCAAACCTTAGTATTCGACAGTCTGGAAACCTTTCATAAAAATGTCTTGGTTAAATATAGGGGTGAATTCAGGTAAATCGGGCCACTTTTTGACATTGAGAATGACTGTCAAAAAGTGGCTCAATTTTCCTAAATTAACCTGTAATATATATATAGATATAATTGCAGAACCATGAATCTAGTTCAGTTTGAATGTGGCCCTCCTGGTTTCTGAAGTTGCTACTAGGAACTTAAAAATCATGGGATTGATTTCCAGAAACACACTGATATCTTGCATTGCAGTGTGATTCCTTTTCTTTTCTCTCTTTTTCCTTAGAGGATGATACTGGGGCAGTCATAGTCCAGACTGCTCCAGGTCAGGTGATCACCCATCGTGGTGGGACTATCACCCTTCCCTGCCGTTACCACCATGAACCAGAGAATGTCGACCCTCACCGAATTCGCATCAAATGGACGAAGGTTTCTGACGCTTTCCAGTTTGAAGACGTGTTTGTTGCACTGGGGCGACAACAGAAGGTATTTGGGTCCTACCGTGGCCGAGTGTCTCTGGAGAGGGCAGGACCAGGAGACGCTTCAGTTATAATTCACAATATCACCTTGCAAGACTATGGCCGCTATGAGTGCGAGGTCACCAATGACATGGAGGACGACACAGGATTTGTCAATCTAGACCTTGAAGGTCAGAGAGTTGGCCAGGTGTTTTGATTGTGGCAACTAAGATTGAATAAAGTGTCATATTTTTATGAACTTCTTTTCAAAGGTGTTGTGTTCCCATACTATCCTCCATCCGGACGCTACAAGCTGAACTACCACCAGGCTGAGGATGTGTGCCGACAGCAAGATGCTATTCTGGCGTCCCATGCACAACTACACAAGTCTTGGCTTGAGGGCTTGGACTGGTGTAATGCCGGCTGGTTAGAGGACGGCTCTGTCCAGTACCCCATCTCCCATCCTCGAGACCAATGTGGCCGTAAGGACAGCCCTCCCGGTGTCCGCAACTATGGCTACAGGCACAAAGATGACGAACGCTATGATGCTTTTTGCTTTACCTCGAACCTCAACGGTGAGTGTTTAGGGAGGGATTGCTTCCCAGCACTTTCTTCCGGCCTAATGCTGTTGGACCAGATTTCCATTGAGAAGGTCCTCCTGCTTCTCCTTTCACTGCCTTCTGTTTGATACATGTCCAACAAATGATGCCAGTGCCACAAATGAAGGAGTCTTAACTGAGCAATGCATCAGTTCCTGTAAAATTGGCCAAATTTTCCAAATTTCAGGGAAACTATGATTTAGTACAACTTCTGTGGTATAGAGTCACTTTGTGACCATGTGGGAATAATAGCGTTTGCACACTTGAAAGTTGAATTGATTTTGTCTTCAGGAAAAAAACTGTATTTTTGGCCCAGTTTTAGACCATTTGTTACTAAGTGCTGCATGATCCAGTGGGTACACAGGACTTGCCCGGTTCTTCAAACCCACTTGCAGTCAAGTCTTCGAAAGCCTAAAGGCTTTTCTTTTCATCCCCAAGTGGGCTATTAGAGAGGACAGTTTGTCCTGAAATCTTTATAGCTAGGGCAATTTTCAATAATACCCCTACACTGACCAGCTGCTGGAAATGTACCGAATGGTCCAGTGGGAAATATGAGACGATGTGCTGCCCTAACAGTCAGCAGTCACATAAACAGAAAATCAATGAATGACTTCTGAAAAACAGGTGGCAGTCTGAAATCTTTCTTTCTTTCTTTCTTTGTCCTCTTTCCTCGTTTTCTTGCCCAGCCAGGCCTGAACAAAAAGTGCATTTTTATATCATCATGATAAAGACAGATGTCTTTTTTAGTAAAGATTACATGAGCATTTTTGTCAGAACTTTTGCAGCATTCAACCTGTCATTTCAGTCATTTATGGTGAGCTCTTCAATAACTTCTCACAGCTTCTCTCATTGTGTTTCTGTTGTAGGACGTGTGTACTTTCTCAAACGTTTTAAGAAGTTAAACTACCTTGAGGCGATAAAGGCATGTCAACGTGATGACGCAGTGATAGCCAAAGTCGGACAACTGTATGCCGCTTGGAAGATCCAGCTCTTGGACCGGTGTGAGGCAGGATGGGTGGAAGATGGCAGCATCCGTTACCCCATCGTCAATCCTCGGGCCCGTTGTGGGGGCCCAGAACCAGGAGTCCGAAACCTAGGTTTCCCTGATAAGAAGTTCCGCCTCTACGGTGTCTACTGCTTCCGCAAGAACACTGATGTCCAGTCAACACAGGCTCCGAAAGAAACCACATCCAAACCAGATAACAGCACCAGAAGTATCTGAAAGTGCAAAATACTAGTTACTAGCAGCTTCCATGTTTGACAGACAAGGTTTTTGCACACCTGCTAGGCTACAAGGCTAGCGCTTAACTCTGGGCATATTTGAGCTTGTATGATTTTACTCACTTGAAATGAGATGTCAATCATCTCTAAATTGTGAAAGTTAGCAACTTTTTTCCATAGAGACATCACTAGGGAGGAATATGGCACAATGTATCAGCCGAAATGTTTCACAGTATA
This sequence comes from Gobiocypris rarus, assembly GCA_023029165.1. Lineage (NCBI taxonomy): Eukaryota > Metazoa > Chordata > Actinopteri > Cypriniformes > Gobionidae > Gobiocypris > Gobiocypris rarus. The sequence continues at coordinate 18,178,533 of CM040929.1, forward strand.
CCCTGCATGCAGAGAAAACAGAACTTAGCCTTGAGGTTTTCAATTAGTTTTATTTTTGCTGTTTCCCAGGGAAGACAAAAGCAACTTTAATTAGCGCTAATAAAGCAGGAGAGCTAATTTAGCCTTATAATGAATGTAGCACATTAGTAATAGTATGGAAGCTGGTTTCCGCTACTGAATAAAAAATAAAGTTATACATTTCAAAAATTTATAAAGTTATAAAAGTCAAAATTTCAAGATAAACTTTCTCGCAATTGTAAGTTTATATCTCACAATTCTGGCATAACTTTATATCACTCAATTCTGACCACTCGCAATTGTGAGTTTATATCACTCAATTCTCAACTTTATATCACTAAATTCTGACATTGTAACTTTATATCACTCAATTATGACATTATAACTTTCTTTCACTCAAGTTTGACTTTATAACTCTCAATTGTGAGTTTATATCACTCAATTCTGACATTATGACTTTTTATGACTAAATTCTGACATTGTAACTTTATATCACTCAATTTTTACTTTATTACTCTCAATTGTGAGTTTATATCACTCAATTCTGACAACTCATAATTGTAACTTTATTTCACTCAATTTTGACTTTATTACTCTCAACTGTAAATTCATATTACTCAATTCTGACATTATAACTTTATATCACTCAATTCTGACATAACTTTATAGCACTCAATTCTGACTTTATAACTCGCAATCATGACTTTATATCACTCAATTCTGACTTTATAACTTGCAATTGTAAGTTAATATTAATAAATTCTGAAATTATAACATCACTCAATTCTGACTTTATTTCTTGCAATTGCACGTTTATATCCCACAATTCTGACTTTGTACCACTCAATTCTGACTTTATAACTCGCAATTACGACTTTATATCACTCAATTCTGACTTTATAACTTGCAATTGCGAGTTTATATTTTGCAATTCTGACTTTATAATTCACAATTGTGAGTTTACGTCTTGTAATTCTGATATTATAATTCGCAATTGAGAGAAAAAAGGTCAAAATTGTGAGATGAAAAGACCTGAGGATGAGAAAGTGATAATGGACAAAACTCACATCAGATGCTAGCATGAACTGGCTAGCTTGGCTGGGCTTAGCTTGCTTATTAAAATTAACTTTCATAGTTGTTGCCATCTAAGCAAGTAGCAAAACTGATTATAGCTTTGCCAATTACTATGCACATAACACTCATTTTTTTGAAATTTTGAATGACCTTGCAAGCAATAATAGAATTAAGCATGACATTTTTATTACACTGAAATATTGTGAACAACAGACTTACATAAGCTGCTTTACTACCTCTTAGTGGTTGACACTTGCACTGTTCGTTCAGTATTGCACAATATTGTCTATGATGATGCATTTAAGATTAAAGTTATTTACCTGTTTGCGTTGCCTCTCAATTCTCTAAATACTGTGGATACTAGGCACATAATTGCTTGTGAACACAAAAGCTTGACCTCTGACACAAAAAGGGAAGAAAAACCTGATGTCGCTGGTAACCATGACGATGGCTGAATATGGCTCTAGCAAATTGCACATTGCTATTTTGGTTTGTCTTGGGCACAAGCACCCGGTGATGCCGCACTTTGTGTCTACAGTCTGCAAAAACACTTGAGAAAATGTTTGTTGCTTTGCCAAAATAACACAATTGACCCTTACATTTCCATAGTAACAGCTATAATGAGGCTTCATGAATTTAGAAAAAAAGAAAGTCACTTAACTGTTGAAATTAGGCTGTGTTTACTCTGATAGCTTTCATTATATGCTTAGCATTTCTGGTTGCAGCATTTGGCATCCTGTAGTGTGTTTGAATGCATGATTTTAAACAATACAGAAAATCCAGAAACACTCGCACACTGTAAAAAAAAGAAAATCAAGATTTATCACAACATTTTTCTTTTGTCAAATAAACTTACTGTAGATAATTGATGTGGTTCAGTTTCTGTTGATTAAACCTCTAAAATATCCATTGTATGAACAATTTTTTGTTTTGTTTCAATGAACTCAAAATTTGACTTAAAGGTGCACTATGTAACATTTTTTCAGTAAAATATCCAAAAACCACTCGGCCAGTGTGATATATTTTGTTTAGTTGAGTACTTACAATATTACAAATGTTTCCAACTATTTGTAAATCGTGAGAAAATGGTTATTTTAACAACGAAACCGGGACGTGTGAAGGAGTCGCCTGTCAATTGTGTCATTTCTGCGTAACCCTCGGTTTCCGTTTTTTTTTGCAGAAACGCTTTACTCTTACTGGAGTGTGAACAAGTGTCACAGCAGCCACCGAGCGAACGCACATAGTAACGTCATAACATCATTTTAAACACACTTAAATGTATCTAATATGATAAACAGAGCTGCGTTACCTCATTCTCATGACTGGAAATGGCGCCGGAAACTGTGGCATAATAAAAGTCCCACTGCTCGCTTGTCTCTCACTAGCAATCGCTCCAGCGACCTCGTTCAACTCCTACAACATTCGGTCCTGCTCTGCTTCATACTACAGTAACTTTAATAACTGCACCATGAACATGATTTCTGCCCGAGTCCTATCCCGATTATTTTCCACCGGCTGTGAGGTGAAGACCACATGTCCCAAGATTCTGCGCTCAAACATCATCAAACTACACCTTTGTTTTGAATAGGCGACCTCTAGCAGACGGAAAAGTTACATAGTGCACCTTTTATTCTTTTTAAGTTAAACAATATTTGTTTACAGTGCACCAATAAACATAAGGAGCTTTACTATTTCTTAAAAACAAAAAATATTGCATGGAAAATTGGCATTTTATGTTGTGCTTCTCTCCCAAGGAACGTATAAAAAGACAATTTAAAGTATGTCTATACAAATGGTTGCATTACTGTCATTGGATCCTTTTAATCTTCCCTCAACATGAACAATTCAACATTTATTGACCCTTAACAACTGAGCATGTCCTCTTGGGCAAACAGAACTGAATCAGAGTCTCATTTCGTACCTGCTGAAAGAAAAAAAAGGTGAAAAATCGTGTCTGGCTGAAGTGTTTGTAACACTGATTGGCTCATTTCGGTGGGTAATGAGTCGGTGCATACAAAAAGCTCTCCTTTGTTGAATAAGCCTCCAGCAGTGAACAGTGAGCGTTTGCTGTTTGTTTAGACCCTTTAAGCTTTGAACACGAATCGTGCTGATTTGTTTCCGATTGGAAGCGGCCGCAGGTACAGTTCAAGAGCAAGCATGCTGCTATCCTCGGTGCTTTGTGTTGAGAGAACTCAGACTGAAGTAAAAAAGAAGGGGCAGAGGGTTAATGCAACTGTTTATTCACTGTTTATGAGTGCTCTTGAATGTAATCTTTATATGATTTAACAAAAAATGGGAAAGTATGCATAAAATATGGTGTAAAAGTAGTTTTTTTTTCAGGCTAATAAAGCATACAAACCATAACAGAAGAAGTGAAGTATGTGACCATTTCCGTTCACGTTTTTTAAATGAAAAGTCAAGGAATGCAAAATTGCTTCAAATGTGCGACTTCTGTGTTCTTCTTCTTCGCGGCGTTTGAAACAATCACGTCGGAAAGGACAGTACTTCCACGTACGTCCCGTGTGCTACCTTTCCGGCGTGATGGCGTCATTCGTCATGCAAAAGCAGAACACAGAAGTCACACATTTGAGTTAAAAAAGTATATAAATGTTTATTTTATTTAGAAAATGACTGATGGTTTTGCTAGATAAGACCCTATTCCTCAGAGCCTCTAAAGCCCTTCAAAGCCCTTTGAAACTGCATTGATTTGGACTTTTAACCCGTTGGATGCAATTGAAATACATTATCTGGGAAAAATCCTGGAATGTTTTCCTAAAAAAAAAAAAAAAAGCAATTTCTTTTCGACTGAAGAACGGAAGACATGAACATCTTGGATGAGATGGGGGTGAGTAAATTATCAGGATATTTTCATTTTGAAGTGAACTAATCCTTTAAAAGTTACGACAATAATTCGGAAGTGAAGGTGGTATGAAAATGCGGAGGTATGAAAATACATACGCTGACAAGCAGGTACATCAGGTACACTTTGAGTGTGTTGAGAATTATGTTATGACGTTACTCTGTGCGTTCGCTCTGCGGCTGCTGTGACACTTGTTCACACTGCTGTAAGAGTAAAGCGTTTCTGCAAAATAAAACCGGAAACCGAGGGTAAAGCAGAAATGACGCAATTGACAGGCGACTCCCTCAGACATCCTGGTTCATTGGTTAAAATAGCAATTTTTCATGATTTACAAATAGATGGAAGCATTTGGGATATTGTAAGAACTCAACTGAACAAAATATATAACACTGGCCGAGTGGTTTTTGGATATTTTACTAAAACAAAGGTTGAATAGTGCACCTTCAAGGGAAAGAACAAGTATTTTGATGAATCACCATCTTGCCTTGCTTATGTTCCCATCACCAGCAAAGTACTTTTATCCATAGTATAATGGATAAAAATGTAATGTATCATGGTTGAGTCAGGAGCTGGAGCAATGAAACCCACAACCTGCTTTATGAAACTATGACATGGCCCTTCCAAGCCATGAAGGTCAAACTCTTCCTTGGAGCTCTTTCTCGGCGCTGCCCGATTTGGAGTGAGACCAGGAGTAAGAGGACTCTGATAGACTAGCTATCCCAGAAGTCACTAATGCGTGAAAATCCTGTTATTCTAAAGATGCGCCAAGCTGCTTAATGAAGGAAGGTTTCTGGATCGCCGACCGTAGACCTACTACAAATGTACACCGGGCATATGCATGTGCATCTAGCCTTAGCAACACATATGGACTCGAGCAGAAGGATGTTTTTATTTAGTTTGCGAATCATTTTTTTGGCCTGCTTTGCATCCTGCAGTACTTTAAAAAGCTATTAGCAGCTAAGGACTCAGCAACCATCTGCACAAACATCATTATCCTGTTAAATGCGGCTCTTGCAAAGGCTTAGCAGACCTTGTGTATTCATCAGTTTACCTACTGGAATGATAAATGGACTTAAGAATAGGAATTAACCTTAGCACTGACTCACGATGCTAATATGGCAACTGTATAAACGCAATTCCCAAATGAGAAGCACGCCGGAGGAGTGCGAAGATGCCTGTCACAATTTTTCAAAATGTTGTTGGTTTACGACGAGGAACGCATTCAGCAAGTAAATCCGGGAGAATCTGGCAATTCAGATGCTATTAGCACAGTTAGCTTCAGTCAGCGAAAAAGTTCTTGGATGAGCTGCTTAATATTTATTGAGCAAAAAAAAAAAGTGGGTTTACACTTCTTCAAATTCATTTCCCTCCCAGAATAGTAACTAGATCACAAGAAAGCAGCACAGTAAATCAGGAATGTGTTTTTGCAGTTGGTAAAATGCCTAGGTCATCTTAAGAGCAACACTAACTAGATTCCACAGCTTGACGTCTAATGAGGACGGCTTGCCCTTGGAACGCTGGGAGAGTCTAGCACATGCAGATCAGTCGGGCAGAAAGATCTCCCACTACAGCTGCGAAATTAAACTAGCTTGGAATGTATTCAAACCAGGGTAGCTCATAGAGTTTCAACAGTTAAATCTCCAATTTTTTTAAAAGGACAGTTCACCCAAAAAATTATATTATTTTATCTACTCCCCCTCATGTCATTTAAAACCCACATGCTGTTGTTGTTTCAACATGACTTTCTGTGAATTCAGTCTGTTTTTTCTTGGCATACAAAAGGTGACAAGATTTTATAATGACTTAAAGGGATAGTTCACCCAAAAATGAAAATCTCTGTCATTATTTACTCACCCTCAAGTTGTTCCAAACCTGTATAAATGTATTTATTCTGCTCTACACAAAGGTAGATATTTGGAAGAATGTTTGTAACCAAGCAGATCTCGGCCTCCACAGTATTTTAGTCAATGGGGACTGAGATCTGCTTGGTTAGAAACATTCTTTCATGTATCTTCCTTTGAGTAACTATCCCTTTAAAGGGATTGTTCTCCCAAATATTAGAATGATGTCATCATATATTACTCCAAGCATTCGTTAATCTCTGAAACACAAATTAAGACATTTTTAATGAAACCTGAAAGATAGTCAACCGCACTTGCTTGAGGCGTGAAAATAAACCTCATTGGTTCACAGTATTTTCAGTATTTGATGTGCTCTATGTATGTAATCATTGTTTATATGTGAATACAAGCCTAAATTAAATATGTTTTTCATAGAAAGTGGTTGTGTTTCTTCATAGTGCAGAAAGTGCTGTTAAATTGTCCCTTTAAGAGCTGTGTTTATGGAAATATTTGACCTACTTGAGGTGAAACTTAATCTCAACAGGGTGCTTTTTCATAAAACAATTCATTTTTAAAATGTATGTCTGAATGAATGAAACTTTGATATTGCACGACTAACACCTTGGTTTTTTTGCGTTTCTGTGCTCTTCTGAGTCTTGATCTCGCCTGATTATTAAAACGTGAGAATCATAGCTCCGTACAGGAGCAGATACAGGAATATTTACAATGTCTCGCGCCTCAGTGGGAGGATGGAACATCAAAGACCTTGAATCTGACATGAAGAGATAAAGCAGAGGTAGTCAGAGATACATGGCGTGTATGAATTATTCACCACACACTTCTTGTGAGCCAATGGCTTGATAAGAACTTGCGTCCAGTGACAGAGAGAAAGAGAAAAAAAAAAAATTGTAGGGTGTATAGGTATGGCTTTGAGCGGGATTCAAACCAGTTTTTCCGGCATGGGAGACGGGTGCGCTAACAAGGACACTAAAGAACGCTAGCGCGCCTCTTGAGGCCAATGGAGTAAGGTTTACACGCACAGCTCTTACCAGCCTACATTTGTTACACTCACCTCCTGAATCCTCACTCCCATCTGGGTCATGGGACCAAATGTAACGTTCCTACTCGAGCCGCTCCAAACAGGATTTGAACCGGGGTCTCCGGTGTGGCAGACAGGAGCGCTAACAAGGACGCTAGAGGCTGTGGTCATTAGAGCGCCTCTTGAGGTCAGGAGAGTGAGGTGTACACGCACAGCTCTTACTGGCCTACATCCGTTAAATGTGCATAAAATGATCTGTAACTTTACAATTTTTCAGAGGTCCTTGAGTTTTAATGATTAAGTTAACTGTTGTTTAAGTGTATACATTTGTTATAAAGTCATCTTAAAGGGATAATTCATCTATAAAATAAATCTTGCCTTCATTTACTCACCCTTAAGTTGTTCCAAACCTGGGGTGCGTTTCCCAAAAGCATCGTTAGCCAACTTTGGTTGCAAGTTCCGTCGTTCTCAACATAGTTCAACGAGTCAGTGTTCCCTGAAACCATAGTTCCAACGAGCATTCGCAAACAGCATCGCAAAGTTGTGGTTGCAACGACCGTTCTTGACCTGTGGTTAGAAGCAAAGTTTCTTGTTTTTTAAAAGAGTGTGCATGTGCGGATGTGCTCTAGTACGCAAGAACGAGTCTATAATTGAATCTGAAAATAAAGCAAAAAATTATAATTAGTCCTCAGATACCATGCCCATAATTCACAGCAAAAAATCTAGCATGAATTCGATCTTAAACTAATTAATTAAAAGCAGTTATTACTCCACCTCCTGCATGACATCATTAACCAATGTGGTTGAATGACAGATTTGCGACAATATGGTTTCGGGAAACAGCCGCGACTTTCTTCAACGATGCAACATACTATGGTAGTTAAGCAGTGAGTTACGTCGTTGTACGGGAAACGCACCCCTGTATGGCTTTCTTGGAAACTATACGCTTACATTGTACGGAAAAGAGCAGCGTGAGCGTTTTTCAAAATGTCTCCTTTTGCGTTCTATGGGAGGGGAAAGTCAAATAGGTTTGGCATTTTTGGAGTGAACCATGAATGTGTAATTTGCAATAAAATCAACTGCAAAAGATAAAAGCAATTAAATAATATTACCAATCCCATCCAATGTTTTTAATTGAACACTTGTTTGGTAAAGAATATGATACAATGACGGAACTAGAATTCATAAGAACATCAATAAATATTGAATAACACATATGGACAGCATTCACACAGCCTAACTCGCTCATCCTCCTGAAGAAAATGTTTTAAAAAACAACAGTATCTCAATGTAGAAGATGGTGTTTAATGTTTGATGCAGCAGCAGTTGTGTTTTCTGCCTAGCATTGGAGAACAGATGGAGAATTAGCCTGTGTGACTAAGGTCCAGGGACTCAAACACATCCAGTTTTCATTTTAAAAAAGTGAAAAATAAATAAATACATACATACATAAAAAATGAAGGAAAACATCAAGAATTGAAAACAAAGTCTGTACATCACAGAGCTGAGGAGTGGTGCCAAAAGATTGTTTTGCTACTGCTGAAAATAAATAAAAAAATACAGGAGGTAATACTGGGTCAATAATAACGAATAATAAATATACAGAAATAACAGTTTTAACTGTAAATATACATGAAAAAATCGTATAGGTTCTTTAGATGAGAAGTAAACAAAATTTTTAAAAGGTATAAATGCCACTAGATGATCTCGTAATAAGTTTAAAAACCTCGCAGTCCAACTTAATATCAATCTAAAGCTAAATACCCAAGAGATAAAATGTGGCATTTACTTGGGCAAAACTCAGTAGAATGATGAGCTGCACTTAACACACTGCTATCATGGTTGCTAGGGTGTTTTTTGGGGGGTATTTACTAGTCCAAGTCGAAACCTTTAAGTCTCAATGATGTTATGGCTTGGGTCTTTCCTTCAGTGTGATTTTTTTCCACAGTTTTATCGTGAAAGTAGAAAAAAGGACTTAAAATATGTTATTCGGTATCATAGGCCCGGTTTCACAGACAGGGTTTAGATTAAACCAGGATTGGGCCTTAGTTCAATTAGGACATTTAAGTAGCTTTTATAAACGTGCCTTATAAAAACATTACTGGTGTGCATCTTGAGACAAAACAATGACACTGACATATTTTAAGATATATCAGTGCAGGTAGCTTTCAGTTAAAACAGCTCAAACATGCATTTTAGTTTGGGATTTGCTTAAACCTCATCTGTGAAACCGGGGGATAGTCTTCTTTAAGGTCCTCTCCGCCATGTGCATGACAAAGTTGGCTGTAACTATGTGACAGCCGCTGGGATGGAATTTACAGATAGGATTATGTGCCAATAGAGAAATATATGAGGTAAAGGGCAGTCTATGTAAGCACGGTTTAGGTGAACAGGGAACGCCGGAGGTTCGGGTTAAGTATACTAAGCAGCTGCGATTTCCAGAACAATCCGCACTGCCACCGGCACATAAAGTGGCTTCTTTGTCATGGTAATTCCATTTTTTGACACCATCCGATCAAAGACATTTCCAGCAGATGAAGATAACGCACTAAAAATTCAGATGTGCTACTCTTGCTGTGATAGTCCAGAAAGTGATGATGGATGTGGCGTGCTACCTGCAGTCCTGATTAAACAGAGGACATTGTGCTCCTGTCTCACCTCCACACCTCCAACAATCATGTAAATACGAAAAGGACAAGGTTAAACTCTCGTTACAACGTGCACATTGTATAAAAACGGAGTAAATGGAAAAACACCATACTCGGCTGCAGCGGCAGATAGCAAACTAAATGTCGGCAGCTATTGTGAGAGGCGCAAGAGTATTTTGCATATTTTGCTTGTGAGGAACTCGACAAATCTGGCTGAATGAGTCATGCAAATAAGCCTAAATAAGACTATGTTCCACAAACATAACTACAAAGGGGTGGTGCAGCTAGCATAACAACCTCTGGGATAGCAATTGCTCTGTGGCAATTAGTCAGAAAACTTGCCACAAGAAAAGCCCGCAGCTGCCTCTTACGGTTCTCCAGAATGCCTGCCAAAAGACAGCTGTGAACATTCTTTGTTTAGAGGTTCATTTTTATAATCAAGGCTCGCAATTAAGTTGCCACATTGTTAGCCATCTGCCTTCCTTCGCTAGCCTGAGCTGAGGGCTGTAAAGAGCTATTAGTGTGATATAGAGGTACATTAGCAGCTAATATGGATTATTAGGATACTGGGTATCAGAACGAGATTTCAATTTTGACAGACAAATTGCACAACACTGGTACACCTCCTGTTCCATGCAAATCAGTCTTAGGCATTCAAATGAATCACGCAAAACCTGTTCAGAATATTTCCAGGTGTTTTTTTCACCCCAAAAATCAAAAGGATAAAAAAGTTGCTGCCTTAAATTAAGTACAACCAACTTGGATATTTAAGTCATTTCAACTTAAATTGCATTAAACCTATTATGATAAGTTAAAGCAATGTAAAAACATATGTTGTAATAAATTATTGATCATTGACTCGTTGATTTTTACAGTGTATTTTGCTTTAAGGATGAGAATTTTATTTGCATTGTATTTTCAGGAAAATTAAAGGGATAGTTCACCCAAAAAAGAAAATTCTGTCATCAATTACTCATCCTCAAGTTGTTCCAAACCTGTACAAATTTCAAGCTGATCTCGCCCCCAAACCCCCTCCCCCATTGACTACCATATTAGGAAAAAAATACTATGGTAATCAATGAGGGGCGAGATCTGCTTGGTTACAAACATTCTTCCAAATATCTTCCCTTGTGTTCAGCAGAACAAAGAAATATATACAGGTTTGGAACAACTGAGGGTGGATAAATGATGACAGAATTTTCATTTTTGGGTGAACTGTTTCTTTAGGTACATTATAATAATATTTATGGTAATATTTGTACTAAAATGTTAGTACAATTTTATTAAATTGGGATGAAAGTGTCCTAGATAGGTTTTCCTGAAATTTACCCATTAACGCATGTTCTTCCACTTTTGACTTAACTTCAAAATGTTCAAAAATAGCTTTTTAAAAATTAAAATCATTCTTTTCTTGAGTCAATTGCTTCTTTATCTCCCCACCAACACCCCCACCCCCAAAGGAAATAACCTCAACATTAATTAAGCTTACGTGAAAAAAAGAGAAGATTAATTGTTCAGATATTCAGACTATTGGCTTTTCACAGTCTCTGAAGTTTGGTCTATTTCATTAAAAAAGGTGGATAAAGGTAGAGAAGAGAAGATGAGGGAGCATTGACATTAAAAGGAAGTTGGCGGAGAACTGGGCTACACTTGCAAACTCATGGGAAAATTGAGAGAGGAACAGCAAGAGATAAGCACAAACCTCTGCGTTAGAAAAAATGCCCTGTAAAATAAAGACTCTGCCCTTTTTTAAGGTAAGGAGGATGGCTGAGAGGCCAGAGAATAAGGAGCAGTCCTCATTTTTGAGTCAGCTGTCACAGTACTCTTTGAAAAACGGGACACGCACCTGGTAGGAAAGAAAAAAAGTGTCCGTTTCAAAACCCACACAGTAAGCCCAGACCACATCTTTCGCTCTGAGGAGAACAGAAGGCCAAATGCTGTATTTCAACTGGCTTTCTTCTGCATGAACTTTTCCTTTTTAACCACTTGATCTTCAGTGCTGGAGGTATCCTTGCCTCCGAAATTTACCCATGAGCACTTTTAACATCTAACCTGTATGTGATATCGCACCATCTGGATTCTTTGTTTTCGTTCTCGACCCACCCGTGGGAATCCATCCTTATTTTATTTCTTCCCCAACTGTGCTACATTGAGAAGCTAATTACAGACATAGCGCTCGACACCCGAGGCTGGTAAAAGTACCTTGTCAGTGGCTCAGTTTGATGTGGCGTATATGTAGCCAAGTGCAATTAAGACCGGCGAGTTGAACCTCTCTTTCCATCTTTCTAATCCATGCTCTTTTTCTTGCCGACAGGCTCTGACAGGACAATTTCTCCTCTGTGGGTGAGAAAGTAGGAGATCATGACACAGACTATCAATAACAGACCACTAGTTTTACAGTGGCATATTTGATCTAATTCTTGTCAAGTCAATATCTGTAAAAGATAGGAAACCGTCAAGGGTCAAGGTTTGAAATGTATCTGTGTTAAGGGCTAGTAAAGGACTGGTTAAGGACTTCCCATAATAATTTAACCCCAAAATGAAAAGTCTGTGATTTATTCACCAGCATGTATTTCCAAACCTGTATTAAATTGTGTGTGTGTCTGTGGAGCAGATACAAAGAAGATACTTTGCAGAGAGTCCAATATGCTCTTTTCTATACAATAAAATTAATGCAGACCACTGTAAAAATCCAACAGTTGTTTTTAGTTAACTTTACTTAATGTCCAATAATTTGTTGAACTTACTTAAAACTATTTAGTAATCTGTACTGTTTGCAAGCTATGCCTTCGTTACTCAAAAAAAAAACAAGTTAACATTACTTGACTGGTTTGCGTACCATTTTGCCAAGCAAACAAACAAACAAAAAAAAAAACAGGCAGGGCAAAAGGTTTTTGAGGCAGGACAGTTCTTATTAGACTTTTTACTCATTTCCTCCATTTCTGTTGTTATCTTTCTCCTTGGTTGCATTCACTTATTTTCCAAAGTCGTCTTGAATGTTACTGTCAATACAACAAAATTGTTTGGGAGAACGTCACATTAACTTCATAAATTCATGTTGATTTCCATGTTGATCACCATTATGGTGATTAGTGTTCCCTTTGGTTGGACACTTGCACAATTGAATTCAGTAAAATTTGTTTTACCGTGCAGCTCTTAAAAAGTAAAAGTGGTTTAAAGTGGTTTGTATGACTTTTTGTGTTCCATATTCTTCTTATGAATGTATTCAGTAAGTTTGCATGAGGGAACTTTAAATGATTATTCGCAGAGAACTCCACCAATATGAGTCTGAAATCTCGTTTGTCATCAGGCTGCCAGATTTGGCATCATTGAAATCAATCATCATGTTGCTATGAAAGCTACAAATGAGGGGAGATTAATGATAATGGCTTTTGGTTATAAAAAAAACGTTTGTTTCTATCGTACGGCTTCAGAAAACAACACACTTTTTTAAAAACTACTTTTATGCTGTTTTTTTTAACTGCCTACTAATTAACTCACATTGGATCAATCCATATTGTGTTTAAATGTGCTTTATAAGTACATTGTGTTATTGTTGTATCTCTTTATAGGTGTATGGGTTTAGAAAAACATGAGGGTGATTTAAATTTTTGCATGAACTGCACAGTTTACGCACTGAAAATCCGGATGAGCACCACTCCTCGCAACCCAAAACACATCAATACTCAGAAATACTGTATAAATTAGGTTAATGTCTTACAAAGAGCAAACCAACGTCAAAGCGGTCAAGAACAGATACCAAGCATTTCTTGGCCGTCTTGATGTGATCCTGCGTTTTGAAAAGAAATACAATATTTACATGTAGACCCGACTCTCCCGCTCAATTAATGCTTATGTAAAAATACATAAACAGTTACCTAGAGTGTTTTCTACATTGAAGGTACGAAAGAACTTTCCTCACTAAAATGAGATGGAACATTAACGGATAAAGAGACGGAAAAGTAAAATTGTTATAGTCCTTGTGAGGTCCAGCAGAGCCCCCTCTGATCATAATGGGGGTAGACTGACCCAGGCGAGAAGGGGAAAAAGGTGAAAGGCTGTCGGATATCAAAGATAAGGAGGTTTAGGCGAAAGGCTGGCGGAAAGGAGGGGATTATTTGGTTAGAAATGGCCATGACCCTCCTGTTGACCTCGATGACCTCCTGAACCGTGCCTCTTGTGCTTTCTGCGCTCGTGGTGGGACTTGTGGTGGTGGCGTCTGTAGCGGTGAGATCTCCGTGCTGAGAATACAAGAAAAGAAACAAGTGTGAATGAATCTGCCGATTCAGTTCTTGATATTGACATTTAGCTAACAAAGCCTGGACACTCACACTTTGTACAAATAATCTTGGGTCGGTCCCATTTGCCGTTGGCACGACACTTGGTGGTGGGGATGTGGCGCTGGAGGAAACCGTCACCGCACTGGTAACGCACCACAGAGTGTATGTCGTAGTGCGAACGCTTCCGACCAATCAGGAAAGCGTTGTCCACATTGGGCGGATCTCCACATAGTACTGCAAAAAGACAACAATGTAGGATTATGAAAATTTTTTTATCTTGTATCAACATCAAATAAATCACCATACTTTCTTAATATATGTTCCTGTAAATTTTTTTACAGTTATGTCAGATTTTATATTAATTTCATGGTATGGCTAATAAGCAATGAACGGGGGCAATATTATTATTATTATTTTTTAAGTAAAATAAAATAAAAATAAAATAGTAAAAGCTAAAATCAATAGTGATTTCAGGTATGAAAATGAATATTTTATTTATTTTATATTTATTTTATTTATATTTTTTTATTTATTTTTATTGTACTTCTAGATGCTCTGTAGCACTTTGAGATTGCAGAAATGTAAAGTGCATTACAAATAAAATTCATTATTATTATTATTATTATATTTAGTAATTTTCTAAAGATTGCATTTAAAAGGATAGTTCACTTTGAAATTAAATTTTGATATGTTTTAGCTTACCTCATGGGTATCCGAGATGTAGGAGTATTTGTTTCCCTAGTATTTTCAATTTGGATCATTTTAGGTCAAACCGTTCTTGTCTGTGGCTCACATAATGCAGGTCTATGGTCACCACCTCAAAGAGCATACACAGAGAAGTCCAAATTAAACAATCCCCCATCGTAAGTACTCACGGATGACCTAAGACACGAAACGAGCGGTTTGTGTGAGAAAACGAACAGTATTTATATCGTTTTTACCTCTTGTACACCACTACGTCCGACTGATCCGAGGGCACGCGTGCGTGTTTCCTGTTGTGACATTTGCGCGTTCTGGCTTTAGTCTGCGCAAGTGCGGAAAGCGCTGGAAGTGGATCTCTCGTGCATGTATGTCTCTCATTGTTTACACAAAACAGAGATTATAGGTGAAACGGCTAAAAGAAATGGTACTAATTTGCGCTTATCCTGGATATTTAAACCGACTTAAAAGAAAACAATTACGTATGCTTGCGCGAACTCATCCGGGAGTGGTGAGTTTTCACAAATTCCCAATTTATGAGCAGTTCTTGATCAGTGTATTCTGGTTCAAATAAATATGGTTGTGAAAAAAATTCAACGTTGTCTGTTAATATATCGAAATCTTCTTCCATTGCGATGTCCTATACGTCTAAATATGTTTAGATCTTCACAGTGAAAGGTAACACTTCCCAAATTTCTGTGTAAACAATGAGAGACGTACACGTGCGAGCCAGAACGCGCAAATGTCACAACAAGAAACACGCACGCGCGCCCTCGGATCAGTCGGACGTAGTGGTGTACAAGAGGTAAAAACGATATAAATACTGTTCGTTTTCTCACACAAACCGCTCGTTTCGTGTCTTAGGTCATCAGTGTGTACTTACGATGGGGGATTGTTTAATTTGGACTTCTCTGTGTATGCTCTTTAAGGTGGTGACCATAGACCTGCATTATGTGAGGCACAGACAAGAACGGTTTGACCTAAAATGATCAAAATTGAAACAGCGGAAAAAATTCTCCTACATCTCGGATACCCATGAGGTAAGCTAAAACATATCAAAATTTAATTTCAAAGTGAACTATCCCTTTAACAGTGTTATTAAATTATAAACTTAACGTAACTTTTAATGATTATTAGATGGAGGCAGAACTAAAAAAAAAAAAATTAAAAGAACATATAAAATAAGAATAAAATAGAATAGTGAATTAATTAATTTAAAAATATACTTAATTAATAAACTGTAAATAATTATACATAATACAAAATAATTATAATATAAACTATAATAAACAAAAAAATATTTGTGCTGAAGGTATCATTACAATGCAACATTTATTAAATTCTTGTTATTAAATTATTGTTTTTAAAGCATAACTTTTAATGATGATTAGATGGAGGCAAAGCTAAAAATAAATTTATCAAAAAATGTAAATAACAGTAGTATAAAAGTATAAAATTGTAATAAAATTAAACAAATGAAACATATTAATTATGAATAAATTAAAATCTATAATTATATATAATTAATAAATCAATAACAAATTACATATAATAAAAAATAATAAAAAGTGATTCATCCATGGTCCATTGTGTCATTTTAAATGATTCATTGTGACTCTTATTGCAAAAAATACAAAAATATTTTTCCCTAGACACCTGTCACATGAATCCCACTTTTAAATATATATTCAATATCTGATGAATAAGTCCCACTAGCTGTTTCATGTTCAAGATTTACATCTTGACAAATCAGAGGTGGAATATGAAAAAAAAAGAACTCCATTCCCTGCTGTATTCTGATTCAACCCTAAAGCACCACAGCGCAGTGGCATACGCATCTACAGCAGTGCCTCACAGTGACATTTAACTAATTAAACAGGTTTAAAGAGCTGGTTCCACTGCAGTTCCTTTTACTTTCATTAGGTGGCGCCCTCGGAGTTAAACCTCAGTGTATCGCTTGACCAAAGATGCAAGCTGCTGCAAGTTGGCCTGTTATTTTGTAGCAGTGGGCAAGTAAACACCACAGGGAACAAATCAGGGCGCAGGCACAAACAATTAGCCTGTGGTATACAGCCTCCCATATTCACACTCAGAACAGCAAAGCTATAATCCAAGGCTGCCTGCTATAATCACCTCAGCTTGTTCATTTGGAGGGAAACATAAAGCTGACCTGTGATTTGAGTGTTTAATGTCTTCACTCCGGCAGACTTTATGGCCTTGGCACTTTAGTTTTTTCCTTTCACGTAAGATTTTCTTTATCAAATGCTCCAGAGCAAGTCGTGCCATTAACCTCTGTGAATCAAATCAATTCTGGCAAGG
Source organism: Gobiocypris rarus (assembly GCA_023029165.1). Lineage (NCBI taxonomy): Eukaryota > Metazoa > Chordata > Actinopteri > Cypriniformes > Gobionidae > Gobiocypris > Gobiocypris rarus. The sequence goes on from CM040929.1 coordinate 18,195,311, forward strand.
AACTGCAGGTTATCTGTAACTCAGTAGGGGCAGGAATTGCCAGCTAATCAGTGATGGTATGAGCTGGAATTGATCTGGGAAGTCAGCGCCTGGTTGTAAGCTTGATGAGTTTTGTTGTATGCCTTTTCCGGTGGGGTGGGGTGGGGGTGGGGCTTCTTTGTCTGGAAAGAAAGCGATGTGACCTTCTAGCTTGAGGACAGCAGGCAAATGTCACACTTAAAAAACTCACTCCGGCACTAAGCAACAACCCTCGATCCACACAAGCCCAACTCCAATTCAGCAATAAATCATAAATAAATAATAGACCATAAAATCAATACTCAATTCTGGACAAACTGTACACTCAGTGGACAGTGGACTCAAAAAGTATTTGGACAACTAAGCCATGCTTAAAAATGTATGAATGCCATAGAATTATATATTTTCACTTAGACAAAAGGTAGAAAACATTTTAAAAAATATATAAAATAATTTCCTTACATTTTGAGGCCGGTCTGAGTATTTCACAATCTGCTCAGTTACTGGGATTTTCACGCACAACCATTTCTAGGGTTTACAAAGAATGGTGTGAAAAGGGAAAAACATCCAGTATGCGGCAGTCCTGTGGGTGAAAATGCCTTGTTGATGCTAGAGGTCAGAGGAGAATGGGCCGACTGATTCAAGCTGATAGAAGAGCAACTTTGACTGAAATAACCACTCGTTACAACCGAGGTATGCAGCAAAGCATTTGTGAAGCCACAACACACACAACATTGAGGCGGATGGACTACCACAGCAGAAGACCCCACCGAGTACCATCTCCACTACAAATAGGAGATACAAATACAATTTGCACGAGCTCACCAAAATTGGACAGTTGAAGACTGGAAAAATGTTGCCTGGTCTGATGAGTCTCGATTTCTGTTGAGACATTCAGATGGTAGAGTCAGAATTTGACGTAAACAGAATGAGAACATGGATCCATCATGCCTTGTTACCATTGTGCAGGCTGGTGGTGGTGGTGTAATGGTGTGAGGGATGTTGGCACACTTTAGGCCCCTTAGTGCCAATTGGGCATTGTTTAAATGCCACGGCCTACCTGAGCATTGTTTCTGACCATGTCCATCCCTTTATGACCAGCATGTACCCATCCTCTGATGGCTACTTCCAGCAGGATAATGCACCATGTCACAAAGCTTGAATCATTTCAAATTAGTTTCTTGAACATGACAATGAGTTCACTGTACTAAAATGGCCCCCACAGTCACCAGATCTCAACCCAATAGAGCATCTTTGGGATGTGGTGGAACGGGGGGCTTCGTGCCCTGGATGTGCATCCCACAAATCTCCATCAACTGCAAGATGCTATCCTATCAATATGGGCCAACATTTCTAAAGAATGCTTTCAGCACCTTGTTGAATCAATGCCACGTAGAATTAAAGCAGTTCTGAAGGTGAAAGGGGGTCAAACACAGTAAACATAATCCTTTAGGTGAGTTTATATATATATATATATATATATATATATATATATATATATATATATATATATATATATATATATATATATATATATATATATATATATATATATATATATATATATATATATATATATATATATATATATATAAGAAAAAACTTACATTGAGTACAAAATAATCAGTTATTAATATTCAATTGGTTCTCTCTTGTTTTTGCATGTGTCTTTTTTGCAAAATAGGCTTATAACATCTTTAACACATTTTTAATAATATTTGAATAAAGGGTGAAGATTGACCTTATATATTATCTAATGCAATTGCATCCACACATTAAATAAATAAATGAATGTAAAAGTAAAATAATGCATAAATACATTTGAACTGATATTTTAAATTCGCCTTACTTTTGAATTATGCTATATGTGGCAGGCATTTGAAGTGATTGACAATCTCACTTTTGTGTTCAAGCATTTTTACAGATGAAAAAGGAAAGCAGTTTATCGCAGCGCTATCATATTGACCAGCCCGAGGAGAATGCCCGAGGATGCATCACACCTCATTCATCCAAATATCAAAACTGGCAGGGAAAAGTCAAGGTGATTCAATAACACAGACATAGATAGGGGTTCTTCAACTGAGTCAGCATCACACATGGGACTTGTGCTGAACACTTTGGATTCAGGCATCTTTACCTCCAGCTAAATCTATAGCTCAGCATAAAAACTATTACAACAAGAAAGAAGCATACTGGCAGTAGGTCTGTTTAAAGCACATATCTCAGGAGTTAATACCATGCATTGCTTCTTTACGCTCTTCTTAAGGGATTCTATTATTGTATTAAGGCTTCGCCGGAGGGATTGCATGATCAATAGTGGTGACAGTTTGAATGATAGAATGACTGGGGGAGGGCTGATGGACAAAAAGAGACGATAAGGCAAGTGGTGGGGGTGGTTGAAAATGTTTCCCAGGTGGTCTGGCAAATGACAGCTGGCTGAGCTGTGTATGTGTGCCAGCAATATAACTATTTGCTCAAAATTGAACAAGCACACCATCGATTAAAATCAGTGGCTACTGCCCAGAGTAACCTCTGTGAACACCATTACAATAACCATGCTAATGTATATGTGTATTTGAAGATTTTCTGAGAATTTATTAGCTTTCGTCCAGACCGTTGGCCTTAGCAAGATTAAAAGAGACACTTTGGGTTCACAAGGGCCAACCGGAGAACAGGTCCATCAGAGGACGCATCTCTGAAGTCCCAGACTATGGCGGATCAGCTCTGGATAGCCAATTAGATTTGTTTAATTTAAACATGTATATTAAATGTAATATTTTATTTGATTATGGATTTCAATTAAATATTTAGTTTAAATATATAGATATTTAAGTTAAACATTTAATCTGAGATCTGATTGAAATCCTAATACCCAATTTATGGTGTTGTTTTTGGAGATTTTTCAGTAGCAAGTTTTTATCAAGTGCCAAGTAAGCCTACCACATAAGCTCAAACACATTTTTAATAATGAATTGAGTGTTAAATTATGGAATGGAGGTCAGAATTTCAATTGGAAGTGAGAAATGTGTTTTTTCTTCGCTCTCCAGAGCAGGTCCATCATGGGTCTGGAGCTCTTGAGAGGGATTCTCTGATGGACCTGTTCTCCGGTTGGCCCTCGTGAACCAGAGGTGCCTCTTTAAATCTAGCTGGGGCAGACAGACCCTATGGATTCCACACCCTCAGTCTGCTTCATATGTAAATGACCAGATAAAACAAGTCTAATGAGTCCATAGTGGTGTGGGTGAAGCAGATTGCATAAGAGCTAGACAGCTAAAAGTGAATGAAGAGAACCAGTCATGTCATGATCGAGGCTTTGAACTCACGGCCCTCCTGAGGACCCACCATCACATCATCAGAACAAAATGACTGACAGTTATTGCTGAGGTCCTTGTCTGATGGCAAAAGACGTGAGAGGAATTGGTGAAGAAGGAACTGCTGAAAATAAAGCCAATCAAACTGACATAAAAATAAGAAGTGGAAGGGAATGAATTTGGAGTATGGGACTTTGCTACAGAAAAGTTCCCCTAAAAAATTAAGATTCTGTCATCATTTACTTACCCTCATGTTGTTCAAAAACCAGTATGAGTGTGTAACACACACAAATATATATTTTCAAGAATGATGGTAACCAGTTTTGGTTTCCATTGACTTCCATTGTATTTTTGAAACAGTTTGGTTACCAGCATTCTTTAAAATATTTTCTCTGATGTTCCTAAAGAAAGTAACACAGGAACGACATGAGGGTGAGTAAATAATGACAGAATTTTTATTTTTGGGAAAGCTATCCCTTTAAGCTTTCAAGCTTTAGATGACGAGGAGAGAAGTGCAATATTCTCTCCTTGTCATCTCACTAACACGCAAGTGGGCGGGGTCAAAGTTGCAATGATGAAGTAGGCGTTGCAGAGGCGGTTTTTCACAGATAGGCACATTTCACAACGAGTCGTTCTCTGGGCTTGGTTACAATAAAAGCTGTTTTTAGACAAACAAGGAAGTTTTCAGTTCTGAAACTTACCGGATATTCTTAGAGTATGATGACCTCTTATATATGTCAAAAGTCATATCTTTTCAATGAATCATTGATCCTTTTCACAAAACCAGTCTGAATAAAGTCAAATGGGTTTTGAATGACATGAGAGAACTATCCCTTTAAAGAAACAGAATGGATTTAAATCTTAATGAGGAACATTTCATGAAGAACATGAAGATGTGTGAATGAAGTTAACAAAAGGAGGTCAGCAATGAGAAAACAGTACAGTGAGGTATTAAGCAAGGCCGTACAATATTTGTCCTCTTTTCCAAAGCCTCCTCTCTCTCTCTCTCATGCTCACCTGTGCCTTTCTTGCAGATGTAGGGCAGGTTGTAGTTGCAGGGCACATCGTTCCATTTGCCATTCTCATGGGCGATCATCACCACGCAGTCCTCTCCGCCCGCAAAGAAATTATCCGGCTGGTTCTCCCTCCAGTTCTCATATTGCTAGAGGAGGAACGGGGATATTTCAGGGCTAAATCCAATCCCATGGCTTTACTAGGTATTATGTGTACCTTCTTACATATCTGTTGCATTTCAAATGGGGTTTTACATCTAATGGGTCTGATATAATATATTTTATAAACTTGGAACAAATGTCTTGAAAACTTTAAAGAGAGACTTGTGCTTACATTTGCATAATCTATCTGACCATACTGCCTGTATTATCATACTCTGATTAGTCTATAAGAGTTTATTTTTACTGTATGTTCTAATATTTGTATTTAAATACAATATGTCTATTTTAAACATATGAAAAAAATAAATAAAGCAAATTTGATTTATTTGATGTAATTTGTGCTATAGTCTCACCAGATCCATGTTATCGGTCCACTGAAAGTCGTCTTCCACCATCCTGTCATTCAGACCAACCCATGTGTTCTCATGGCTCATTCCTGTTTTAAAAGAACAAACATTTCAAATTGTTATAATTTTTTTATTATAATATATTACTATATTTTAAATTATGGAACGGACGTCAGGATTTCAATTGGAAGTGAAAAAACGTGTTTTACTGACTCTCCAGAGCAATTCTGTCATGCTCTGGGACCCTTGAGAGGGATTCTCTAATAGACCTGTTCTCCGGTTGGCCCTTGTGAACCCGAGGTGTCTAGCTAGGGCAGACAGACCCTATGGATTCCATACCCCCAGTCTGCTTCATGTGCAAATTACCAAATGAAACAAATCTAATATTTTAAAAGCACAAAACATTTCAAATGATAATATTTTCTGCATTCACGTTTTTACTCTCTGGGACAACAGCACATATTTTAAGCACTTCTTTCCCCAAATACTTAATAGAAAGACTTAAATGTATACCATGTATAACCAACAACCTGGAAGACCACTAAAAAACAGGTTAACACCAGGTGTAAATAGGGTCTTAGTGTCATAAATTGCAGTGGTAATGCTTCCCCTTTAAGTTGTAGTCTGCTTTATGTCTCTTACAGGGCCACTGGGAGCCAAGCGACGGTGTTATCACAATCACAATTCAAGCTCAAGCCAGAAGCCATCAGATCGGCCCCAAGATGCATTCGTGAGGATTTTTTTTTTGGTCGGGGTGTAATGGAATTTCAATCATGGTGTTACTGATTAACATCATTACAGGGCCCATTAATCTTCCTAATGGCTGTGCCCCCTTTATTGCAGAGGTGGAGATGTCCATTTTCAAGGCGATTAAACACACTTTTTGGTGAGCACTGTGGCTCTGTGAGCAGACAGCCTGCTGTGAGAGGCCACAGCGAGAGTCATTACGCTGGATTTAGGCTCGACCAGGGGCGGTAGACATAATGCAATCTGTGCCGTGCGGGAGGTCAGCAGTCCTGTCTCTTATCTCAGCTATGTGGCTAGCTATTAATGAATCTAGGCTATGCAAACAGTTTTAGTCAAAGCTAATTGGGTAAAACAAACACAGTTTAGCCAGAGTTACCGACTGTTTATAACCTATAAAAAACAGGGTTACACAGAATACAGATTTTAAGAATTCGTTTTCTTTCAAATCATAAGTGTGAATTTTAAATTAATTTTCCATAGGGGTTTACGAAGAGAACCTCAACATTATAAACTTTGATTGGAAAAAAGTATTTGAAAACCTGACAAAAAGACAAAGGTTCAACACCGTGTACTTATGAGCGAATGAGGGAAATAATAACATATTTTCAATATATTGCAAAATATGCATACAAACATATAAGTAGTTTGAGAGTAGACTATCACATTATTCACAGTGCTTCGTCAAAAAGGGCAGAGTTCTTTTGGCCGAATCATAAGTAATATTTTCTATCTAGAATTTAAACATGATTAATTAAAAAAATAAGTTGAATTAATGTGGGCGGACAACTTCAACAACAGCATAAACCATCAATTAACAATCTTGTAGTCCACAGTAGGTCTGCCTGACTTTAATAAGTTATTGTTAAAAAACAATTCCCCTATGGAGAAAATGATTGGGATTTTTAGTTCTGGAACCCGACTGTTGCAGTCTGTTGATAGAAATTCAGTAGATTCTGAGAAATTAAGTTTTCTTTCGCCTAGCTGTGGAAAGTTTGGGCTAGTCACTTGCAGTTGATTGCTCAAAGAAAACTGGAAAAAATGCATCACCATTTCCACAAAAATATCAACTGTTTTCAACATTGACAATAAGAAATGTTTCTTGATCAGCAAATCAGCACATTAGGATCATGTGACACTGATGACTGGAGTACTGATGCTGAAAATCATCACCGGAATAAATTACATTTTAAAAATGTACTATCATCAGTTATTTTAAATTAAATTAAATAATATTTGACAATATTACAGTTTTTACTGTATTTTTGATTAAATCAATGCATTCTTGGTAAGTGATCTTTTGAACGGTATAGTGTAAAAGTTTATTTTTAGAAGTACACTATCATTTTGAACCTGCAGAACTTTATTTGTGCATGTGTTTACATTGAGCAGATACTGACCATTAATGAAGTCCTGCTCTTGAGTGGAGTGGATACTAGCCAGGTGACCGCTGTGCTCTCTGCAGTCCTTCTCAGCGTCCTCCCATGTGTGTCTACGGGTGAAGTACCTGTAGCAGTGGCCATGAAACTTCCTCCAGCTGTGCTCGCAACCCTCAGTATCTGCGTTGAGAGAGAAAGAGTGCGTGAGGTACAGAAAAGAGCATGAGACATTAGCGAAAATGCTACTAGTTAGCATTTTATCATAATTAGCATAACAATGTGAGTGAAAGTTTAACTGAATGAAAGATTAGCATGAATTTGATTTGTCATGCTGTAAAAAAGGCCATTCAGCAATAATCTCACACAAAGCTATATGCTAGCCTACTTTAGCACTCAACTTTAGCTCCTCTGAAGTGACACATCCATGCGTTTTATTCGCCCCTCTTTGTTGTGTCACTCTAATCCATGGCTGTGAGTGAGCATAAGCAGTTTAGCATTAGCAAAAACACGTCTTAATCTATTCAAACGACAACAATCTAGAGAAATGTCTTCTGCAGCTAAGTTCAACGGCTAATTAAGCCCTGTCACATCCTTGTCAGAACTGCCTCTTTCTAACCCTCCGGGACTCTACCGCATCTGGGCACATGACAGAAACAGAAAATCACATAACAGAAAATCTGTACTTTTCTGAGCGTGTGTGGCTTTGTACATTTGTGTATGTGTTTGAGGGTGAAGGTTTTAGCCATCCCAGACTCCCCATTTCATGAAGCTCCAAGCACTTTGCTGCCTTTTTTACTCCTAGCAAATTCAAAGCGACGTTGGTAAATTGGCTGCTGCAAATTGGCCCGTATGGGCCTCTGTTTAGCATGCAGATGGGTGCGAGAGCTGCCTGAACGCGGGGCAGAGGAACAGAATGTACCACAAAAAAGTATTTAAGGCGTCACGACCACTGCAGTCGACATGGATCTACGTGTCCGAAATGTTAACGCCAACTGTCAATCACATTACTTCCTTATTGTCTTGATCAGAATGAAAATGTAACTATAATTTGTTTTCTCCATTACACATACTATCCTTTTGGTAAAGCTGGTCAAAGTAGTCACTTTGATGCTGCAGACCAATTTCAGTGTGTCCAAAATGTACACTAACAAGAGCAAATGTGAACAAAAATTTAATTTGCTAGATAAAACCGAAAATCTTAATTTTAAGGTTTTTATATCATGTGGTGACATACATTAAATATTCTTCACATTACATCACCAAAATGAAAATATTAGCAACATTTTTGTGACATTAGCATTTTACCGAAACACTGTTTGGTATATGGTGCTGTGAATGCTATTGGTCCAAAAAAAAAAATACAATATACAAAAATGCAATATTCTCAAATCAAATGCCACTGGCAGGTGTGGCAAATAAAAATACATTTTGGATCACGTTTAGGCATTTTACTAACAGACCTGTAAGGATTGCTCTTTGCTAAAACAACCTTTTCGTTTTGGCATTTCTTGTTTTGTACCCTCCACTATTCACATTCCCTGAATACCACTAATACAAGAGATACACAGCTAAACTTTGAGGGCAGTCCCATTTAACCTGAGTCAGAGGGATCTAGCCTGAAGCTAACCTGAAAGAAAATACTGCCCAGAACAAAAGATTCTTTCTCTTACATTTTGGCATTCAAGTGGCTTTCTGTTCTCTAGGGAGAAAAACAGACTGGCTGCTCTTTCATTGCTGCTGAGGCTGGAGCAGAGACAACACACAAGTTCCCCAAAGGAGGATGAACAGTGTTAGCTAATCTATAAGACAAGAGCTAATCTTTAATGTAACAATAATTCTCAACTGGTGGGTCGCAGGTCTGATAGGGTTGAGAATAGCAGGGGAAAAACAATGCTAAATGTGAATTTAAATTTGTTTCTTACAGTGTATCAAAGTTATGTCAACTGTGAGAATGAAAATAGAGAGCAGTAAGTTGAGCATTCCAATTTGATCAGTCCAAGAGACCGGAACCACACTGCGTACAAGCTTCCGGATCCATTCAGGACTGTTGTCAGTGTATTGTAATACAGTGGGAACGCGTCCAAATTGGTGCGCTCCAGCTGAGCCTGCTCTCTTATCTCCAGTCGCAGAAAGAATAGAGATGCTGGGGGCATTACAAGTCACCGTTGGCATACCGTGGCACCTGGCCCGAATTAGGAATGGGCGGTTGTCACCAGTCCTCCACCTGTAAGCCTTCGCCCCAAAGGGAGTTGCAATCCTTTGAAGAAAGCAGCCCGACGGTGTTCAAAGCCAATGATATTGCTCACGGCAGACTTTGCTTTTATGTCCTGCGCTCATTAAAACAGTCCTACAGCAAATATTTGCAAAAATAGACCTGTGGAAGAGCGACCGAGCGGAGTCCTTGTTCAATTGTTTCTTCTTCGAGAGGCTCAACTGGTGAACCAAAAATGGGTTGCAGGTCTGATAGGGTCGAGAATAGCAGTGAAAAAATGCTAAATGTTGATGTAAATGCTGTTGATGTAAAAGGCTGTGCAAAAAGCAAAGCGAAGCAAAACAAAACCACTCAGACTATAATACAGGGGTCATGAACTGAGAAATCAAATTTTCCTTGAGATTTTGACATACAAGAGGTCATCATACTATTAGAATATCTTGTTAGTTTCAGAACTTAAAACTTCCTTGTTAGTCCAAAAAACTGCTTTTCTTGTAACCAAGCCCAGAGAATGACTCATTGTGGAATGTGCCTTTCTATGAAAGATCGCTTCTGCAGAAGAAAATCAACACCTACTTCGTCATTGCAACATTGTCCCCGCCCACTGGTGTGTTAGTAAGATGATGAGGAGGAGAGACGAACGGACTAAAATGAACATTATCTTCCAAAGGATCCTAATGCTAGGAATGTGGTTATTTATTTTCAACAATGTGAATGTCTCAGTTGAGCATTATTTATTTGTATTCGGTACATTTCACTGTGGATTCTTTGGTAAATCATTCGCAATTTCGACGCAGGCTTTACATGTTGTGATGCCACAACATGTAAGTAACTGTGTTAATTTTAATGCCTGATCTGTGACCAGCGATTTCTGATATGTAATGATTCATACAGTCAGATGTTTTTTGTCTCTGTGTCAGTAAATCAAACCAGTGACTAAACGGTCAACTCACATCGTTACTCTAAGTAGGATGAAAATAATCTGTTATTTAAACTGTGATTAAATTATACATGGAAAGCAATCTAAGAATGCTCCCTTTACAATTGCTGAAGCTGTCAATCAAACAGCATTTATCAGTGTCTGACTCTCGACAAAACTCCCGTTATAATCAACAAATCTCTTTTTTACATTGTGTTTGCACTGTTAATTATGATGAAATCATTCGTTAGAGTGCAGAAATCGAGTTGCAATGATGAGATCGCTGCACTCAACATCTCTGTGATCAGCTACAATGCTCATCACTGCAACCTTTCATGCCACGATCTAAATATAATGCCATAGATCTAAATATAACGCTATAATCAACACTTTTCACAATTAGTTAACCTTGAGAGCTGTAATAGTAAAAACGTGCTAAAAGTTTTCGAGAGAGTTCCACTTCTATACATAAGACCTGTTCACACCATGATAACTATAAAGATAACTATATTAGCATCCACACCAGCGGACAATATCTTTCCGTTTATTCTAAGCACGTGCTTGTCCGACGCTTTAAATCCTTGAGCTAGTTACAGCAAGATGGGTTTTAATTGGCTGTCAATTTTTTTTTCGTTCATCAGCTGGATAAAATCGTTCTGAAAATGATTCCAACAATATCGTTATCTTTATAGTTATCGTCCTTGGTGTGAACGGGCCTTTAGTCATTTCATACGCAAAGATGTCAGCCAATCACAGCAGTGGGCATTTACACTGAAGCCTCACAACAGACACGCCCCTTAAAACAGAGCGTTCAGAGCAGAGGGCTATATCGGGGTAGGAAAAATGTCTTTTATTTCTAAATTATGACAATTTTTATGTAAAAATCATACTAACATTATAAGTGTACCCTGGGAAACATAAAACAATGCATCACAGCCCCTTTAAATAGGTGCTTTGGAGCTGCTTGCCAACAGAGCTGTGGCACAGTGTTGCTTCTCCAGCCACTGTCCTGTTATTTTAAGGAAAAAATAAATAACAATAAATAAATATTATAAAGAGCCTCTTTGAAAGAGACTAGCTAGCTGTCTCGGACATCTATAGTATATCTAGAGCTCCTTTCGAGCGTGTCACACTGACGGTTGGCACGTTTTCATGATTAATGCACGGCAAAAGAATGAGCAGCAGTTAAAAATAAAAAAGGGCAAGTGCTTCCAACTGAGTGATTGGGTCATTTATTCCCATCACAATGTGATATTTTAGTGCTGTGTTTTCAACACCCCTGATGATGAAGCATTTGGGGGGTTGATTTTCAGGTGATGCCATTTTCTTAGAACACGTTTTTGCTCTTTGTGAGAATGGAGGCTGTAAACAAGGTGTAAGTAGACACAAGAAGCAATAGTGAAGATGACTGTCTCAGCCACCTAATTCTGTCTTGGATGATGTAGTCAAGATCATCTGAGAGCAAGGAGTAATAAGTGCACTTTCACAGATGTGAAAGTGATGGACTGAGAGCAGAGGGGCGAATGCTGGAACAAGGGTCGACAAACACGTTGCCATTTTAGTTCGTGTACAGACACCATCTGTAACAGTGAGAAAAAACGCTGCCAGGGAGATGCATGCTTATAGCCTCAACGGAACGGGCTGTTGGCGCACTTGATTTAAAGGGGCTGGCGCTTGTTAAAGCTGATGCGAGCCGAAAGCACTCGGGTTTCATGCACTCACACTCACAGCCACAAGGTGCATCAGCTTGGTTTATTGAGAGCAATTACAGGCCGTCCGCGGGGAGCCCATTATGACGCTTGGCTTTACGGCTCTGCAACTAGTATAGGAATCATCCAGGATCTGATTTAGGATTTCCTAAACTCAGAAAAATGTATATAAAATGTAAAGCACATAAAATGAGTCAAGCCTTAAAAAATGGTTTTGATGAACACATACTGCACAACTACTTTGAATTTCAGCTCATTTTAATTCTACTTTTAAGGCACTGTCAATGTCAATCCAAGGCTGAATGGCACACAACCCTTAATAAAACTTAGGATAATGAATATAAATCATCCTTTGGGACATCATGAGCAGTTTTAATATGGCCTTAAAGGGATAGTTCACCCAAAAATGGAAATTACCCCATGATTTACTCACCCTCAAGCCATCCTATAGGTGCAATGTTCTTCTTTCAGATGAATACAATTTTTATATTAAAAAATATCCTGGCTCTTCCAAGCATTATAATGGCAGTGAATAGCAGCCCAAAATTTGAAGACCAAAAAAGTGCATCCATCCATTATAAAAGTAATCCACATGGCTCCGGGGGGTTAATAAAGGCCTTCTGAAGAGAAGCGATGGGTTTTTGTTTGAAAAATATTGGTAACACTTTACAATAAGGTTGTGTTAGTTACCATTAGTTAACGCATTAGTTAACATGAACTAACCATGAACAACACCTCTGTTCAGCATTAAATAATCTTTGTTAACGTTAGTTAATAAAAATATAGCTGTTCATGTTAGTTCACAGTGCATTAACTAATGTCAACAAGATTTTATTAATGCATTAGTAAATGTTGAAATTAACATTAACAAAGATTAATAAATGCTTTATAAGTGCAGTTCATCATTAGTTAATGTTAACTAATGCATTAACTAATACAACCTTATTGTAAAGTGTTACCATTAATTTTCAATTTTTGGGTGAAATGAAAGCTCTAGCGTTCTGCCAGGAAGATTCAATGTTATGTCACTCATCATATCCAGACCTAACCAATCATGTCCTAATTCTCAGAGTATAAAAGATGGTCACTTACACATGTCTGAGTTTGCAGATGCTGATGTCAACATTTACCTCCATCCTCCCCACCACCACCAGGATGGTCCCCGCCTATACCTCCCAGGGGGTCGGCTGCACCGCTGCCTTCATCTTCAGGCAGGAAATGCAGAGTACGTTACCCTTGAGAAGAGAGCTACGGACAGGCCTATGCCAGGGAACCTCTAATTATAATACTTGCTGGTCCGTTAATAAACTTGTTACTTTATTGTACTTCATCCGGCCTCCCGAGTCTTTCTGGTAGAACTATCCCTTCTAAGTTTGAAAAACCCATTTAAGACTCGTAGGAACCCTGAAATGCCAGCATTGCTGTGATCAAACCACCAGTAACTTGCATCGACCCGAAATTCAAGCTGGTCTTTGCCGCAGAGAGGCATTCAGAGTGCAAGATCTATTCACCAAACTAAGTTTGGGGAATTCTGTGCACGTTTAGTGCCAAACTTTTACAATTGCTTTGCTGAAACAAGACTAGGAAAGAAGCCAAGTACTAGGAAAGTCTTCCTATCATGTTTTCCTCTTTTTCCAGCTGCCTCAGTAACACTAACACTCTGCAGCATTCATTCATCATATTCCCCCTAACAGAAGGTAGAATTTTTGCACTGGCTCACAGCTCTGATTGGCAACCTAAAAAGAAAAAAAAATAGTCACGCTGTGGCTCTCTGATGCATGAAGACTGAACTTGATGAATACTTGATTCTTTCCCCAGAGTGTGTCTGCCACAGATTATCAGGTAGCGTATCGACGTGGACCTATGCCAAAAAATTCTCCAAAACAACTCAACAACGTTGATTATTTAATCTAAATCAGTGGTTTTCAATCCTGGTCCTGGGGACCCACCGCTCTGCAGGTTTGGTATGTCTCCCTTATTTAACACACGTGATTCAGGTCATCAGCTGTAATTATTAAATATACTATACTTTAGATTACATGGAGGTTTATATATATATATTTACAAGGAGGGGTGGGTAGTTGTTCTGGGTGTTCTGACTGGCATTCATATAAAAAATTGGTAAAAAAAACAAGCTAGAAATGTGTACCTCTACTCAACTCTTTAGCACTCTTCACCACACGCTCCTGTTGATGTGATGTTGTAATTAAGAAATCTTCATTAGTGCAAACACTATCTAAAGACCCAGAAGGCCATGATTAATTTGGCTGTGCTCAATATTAGTTGATGCAGGACCTCAGTGGTACAACTCACTGTCTGCCTTGATTATTTTCAGATCTGCCTCCCTCCAGCTCAGACTAGACGGCATGTAACATCCCCACCACTCTTTTCAGCTGTCAATCAATCTGCTAGTCTTGACAAAACTTCCTTTAAGATAAAAAAAATGCCGTCAAATTGGATTGGTGCATTGTTTAACATTGTTACGAACACGCTAATTTCAATAACTAGCCATTTTCTAGGCAAATTTAGGGACAGAGAATAAGCAGGGTTGGGGAAAAACCCAACCTTTTTTTTTTCGGCAGAACTTGGAAAGTTGTGTGTGGAGTGATGAATCACAATGAAACATGAATGATGCTCCAGAGTGGGGATGCTCCAGAGTGGTGTCTTTGAAAATCTGCTGAGAAATATAATAATAAATGCATCTCTAGCAGTGAAGAATAGAGGAAGAGACTCATTGTGTGGGGAGACTTTTTAGCTGATGGTATAGGTGAGATTCTTCACTGTGAAAAGTCATTTAATTCTGTGAAGTACAGAAGAATATTTCAGAATTGCTTTCTTCCTACCAATAAAAAGTTGAAAGAGGAATGATCAGATCTTACTTTTCAACAAGACAATGCTTCTGCCCAAATTTGTGAACACAACCAAAAAGTGGCTTAAGGCTCATGTTTTGGCCTGGTCAGAGTCCAGATTTGAACCCTATAATGAATATTTTAAACTCAAACTAATTGGGAGACATTTTAATCTACTCATAAACTGTTCAAATCCATTAACACTGAATGGAACAACACTGACTTTTCTTCCCTTAAAAAGCTATCTGCAAGTTTACCCACATGGCTTGAACATTTAACAAAAACAAAGATGAAGGCAATTCCTTGCTAAGTTATGTTATCTACAGTTTTTGTACAATTCTTGCTCATTTCCTGACCAGAGATTTGTAGAGATTTAAGACCATTTAAAGTCCACCTAATATTTTGCCATTTTTTTTTAGCTTTGCTCATTTTTTGTAGTGTGGTTGAATAGAAAAAAATATTTAAAATGACCTAAAATAAAATAATAAAACAACAACAAACTCACCAGAGCCTTTGTGATGTTGTTGGACTCAGGGAAGAGCACCGTGAAATACAGGGGTCGGACAATGAAATGGAAACTTCTTGTTTAAGGCCGTAATAATTTATTGGTTTAGGACCTCCCTTTGTGGCCAAAACAGCATCAATTAGTCTTGGGAATGACAGATACAAGTCCTGCACAGACGGATTTTGAGCCATTCCTGTACCAGAACAGTGGCCAGGTCACTATGTGATGCTGGTGGAGGAAAATGTCTTCTGGCTCGCTCCTCCAAAACACCCCAAACTATTTAGATATGGTGACTGTGAAGGCCAAGGGGGATATTCAATTTCAATGTTCATCAAACCATTCTGTCACATGTCTTGCTGTGTGTTTTGGTGCATTATCATGCTGATACACAACACTTCCTTCAGGCTTTTTTTGTGGAGATAATCCAGGTTAGCCTGGACATCCCTTTCAGACAGCTTCCTCTTGCGTCAACACAACAATTACTCCTGTTGAATGTGGTTCGTCCTACGTGGTGGTATGCAGACATTACCCTGGATACCATATAGCTCTCAATACACCACAAAGACTTGCTGTCCTGGTCATAGATGAGCCAGTGAGACAAGCACCAACAATTTGTCCTCTTTTGAACTCTGATATGTCTCCCATTATGTTGTGTGGACTGCAGTATTTGATGTACTGTACTATTTCTCTTCCAATTCAAGATCACACTCTGTTCTTACTGATGGGATGTAAAATCAGTGAAGATCGTCTAGTTAAGCTCTATCCCCGATATGAATTTCAGGCATTATTGTCGAGTTTTGGCCAAAATATAAGCCAAAGAAAGGTGTGATTCAAAATGGTGGCAACCATTTATGTCACCTAACCTGGTAGACTTTCACTCATAACTCGGGAATGGAAAGTTCCAGAAACTCGGGTGGGAAGAATCCCTCTGGGCCATTGCCTGAAAACACCTGTTGCGCCCCTCATATCTTTTACCGGCCCTAACTCCCGACCCGAACTGGGAGGTCTCAGTCGGTAAGGTCTCTTGAGCTCTATCTACAGCCCGAGTTTCATAAATTTTCCCTGGGACATTTCTGAGATATAAGTCCAAAAAGGTATGCCTTTGACCCGTAACTCACACCAGGCCGCGCATATAAAGCCGTGAAACCTCCAACAATATATTGGCCAGTGTTTTAGCGAACCTTTAAATTACAACAATGTAAAAAAAAAAGTTTTCCTTTGCATTTTTTCATGTACAGATGACAACATTGTCAAAACGATCCCCGTTCACATGGATCCGCGAAACGACTAAAAATGGTGTATTATTCATACCAGGCCAGTAGTTGGCGATGTCACTACACGCCTATAGACTGAACACATAATACACATGCACATAACGTCACCGTTTCCACAAATTTGCATTTTTGTTGTATACACAGAGACTATAACGTTTTCAAAAAATTGCACTTTGAAACCTGTTTTCAAAAGCTTACATTTTTTAGGCCCACAAAATGCTGTTGTTGAGTAAATGAACGGCCAAAATGCACAAAATGTTTGCTGTTTTTAGTTGAAAATGGTCTTGTAGAAAAAGTTTCATTGTCCAACCCCTGTAATTAATAGTAAGGCTGTTTGAAATGGACAACAAAACTGGCTGGGATGTTTATGGCATCACACTAGGCCGAGGACAAACTCTGACTACGACAACAAAATGATTTTGTGTTGGGTCTAAGTTAATAAGCATCAGGCATGACTCCAGCTCATAAATCTTCCCCACACATTTGACTTAACAAATACTTCACAGTCAGGCAGATACGCTGGGAATTGCTTGCACTCACTAAATTATGAGCTGGAAGGGAGAGATATATGCAGAAATTGTGTGCGTGGGGCTCGGGAGTCTTCGCAGGCAGTTTCCTGCATCGAAATCATTGGTTTAAAATGTGTTTCGGCAAGCCACGGGCGGCTTTAATGTCCCTTCATTCTCACTTGGGATTGCGCACCTCTATCCAAAAGCACTTTCTGTTCTCTCTGAACAAATATTTTCGTTACGGATTGGGATTTAAAAAGAGAAGTTATAGAACTGAACAACTGCATGATATTAACATATGCAAGTGGCATGAAATACTGTTTGAAGTGCATTCTGAAGCACTGGGATTAATTAAGCATGTCACATACTAATCAGCTTTTTATTCAATTCGCTTCACACAAAGAATAGAGGTTGTTTGTAGTACGACATGCAAGTTCATGCAAGTTCGATTTCTTGAGTTTAAGAAAGCCAGTTGAGCAGAAATTGCCAGCTACATGTACTGAAGATTTGAAAAGAGCAGCTAGAGAGCAAGTAACTGGCAGGGAAGTGTTTGAGCCAAAATTACAGGTGCTAAAAGCTACATTTCAGAATGCTGCATGGAAATTTAGTGGCGTTGAAGACAATAGAGGACCCCAACCCCAAAAAGATACATTAGGGATCTTTGTGAAATGCTATTAATTTTTTAATGCAATGTTTAACGTGTTCAAAAATGCTTTTACCTCAATTTGAGCATCCGGCAGAGTTGCAATTAGCATAACGTATTAATTGGCTCAGTGAGTCTGTTGATACACACACTACACTGTGTATCGAACAGCTGGCCTCTGAACCTGCCGGTTTGGTGGCGTTGTAGGTGTGCTGACATCGGTAGTGGTCGCCATGGAAACTGGAGGTTTCTGTTGGAAGCAGGTGAGCTTCAAAGGACTGATGTGGTTGTGATGAGAACAGACAGTCTTTGAATCACATTACACCGGAGACTGGGAGAGCAAACAAATTAACCTGACACGGGCTTCAGCTCCTCTTTGATCATTCTTATTGAAGGGGTGTGCGTGATTGTACATTAACCACTGTTCTCGTGCAAAAACATCCATATTGGTCCTCTCAGGGTGTAATTTAAAATTGCTATTCCAGGTGAGGAATTTATGTTTAGCAGAAATCGTGACAAGGCAGTGATGCAACCCCTGTGTGGTGAGTGTCATATATATGTCATAAATATATATATTAAGATCAAAATAAATAACCCAATAACCATACACACACACACACACACACACACACACACACACACACACACACACACACACACACACACACACACACACACACACACACACACACACACACACACACACACGCACACACATATATATATATTAGGTCTGTCACATAAAAGTTGGCTGAGAAATTACTCCCAAAATATCTTTTAACTTTACCTTTAATGTTTGTTTTTATTAATATGGAAATATGATATTATACAGGTCCTTCTCAAAAAATTTGCATATTGTGATAAAAGTTCATTATTTTCCATAATGTAATGATAAAAATTTAACTTTCATTTATTTTAGATTCATTGCACACCAACTGAAATATTTCAGGTCTTTTATTGTTTTAATACTGATGATTTTGGCACACAGCTCATGAAAACCCAAAATTGAAAATGAAAATCTAAAAAAATTAGCATATTTCATCCGACCAATAAAAGAAAAGTGTTTTTAATACAAAAAGTAAACCTTCAAATAATTATGTTCAGTTATGCACTCAATACAGCCTGTGGCACTGCTGAGGTGTTATGGAGGACCAGGATGCTTCGATAGCGGCCTTAAGCTCATCCAGAGTGTTGGGTCTTGCGTCTCTCAACTTTCTCTTCACAATATCCCACAGATTCTCTATTGGGTTCAGGTCAGGAGAGTTGGCAGGCCAATTGAGCACAGTAATACCATGGTCAGTAAACCATTTACCAGTGGTTTGGGCACGCTGAGCAGGTGCCAGGTCATGCTGAAAAATGAAATCTTCATCTCCATAAATCTTTTCAGCAGATGGAAGCATGAAGTGCTCCAAAATCTCCTGATAGCTAGCTGCATTGACCCTGCCCTTGAAAAAAAACAGTGGACCAACACCAGCAGCTGGCATGGCACCCCAGACCATCACTGACTGTGCGTACTTGACACTGGACTTCAGGCATTTTGGCATTTCCTTCTCCCCAGTCTTCCTCCAGACTCTGGCACCTTGATTTCCGAATGACATGCAAAATTTGAGCGACAGTCCAGTGCTGCTTCTCTGTAGCCCAGGTCAGGCGCTTCTGCCGCTGTTTCTGGTTCAAAAGTGGCTTGACCTGGGGAATGCGGCACCTGTAGCCCATTTCCTGCACACGCCTGTGCATGGTGGCTCTGGATGTTTCTACTCCAGACTCAGTCCACTGCTTCCGCAGGTCCCCCAAGGTCTGGAATCGGTCCTTCTCCACAATCTTCCTCAGGGTCCGGTCACCTCTTCTCGTTGTGCAGCGTTTTTTGCCACACTTTATCCTTCCCACAGACTTCCGACTTAGGTGACTTGATACAGCAGTCTGGGAACAGCCTATTCGTTCAGAAATGTCTTTCTGTGTCTTACCCTCTCGCTTGAGGGTGTCAATGATGGCCTTCTGGACAGCAGTCAGGTCGGCAGTCTTACCCATGATTGCGGTTTTGAGTAATGAACCAGGC
Source organism: Gobiocypris rarus (assembly GCA_023029165.1). NCBI lineage: Eukaryota > Metazoa > Chordata > Actinopteri > Cypriniformes > Gobionidae > Gobiocypris > Gobiocypris rarus. The sequence continues at coordinate 18,214,958 of CM040929.1, forward strand.
TGAGAGTTTTTAAAAGCCTCAGGAATCTTTTGCAGGTGTTTAGAGTTAATTAGTTGATTCAGATGATTAGGTTAATAGCTCGTTTAGAGAACCTTTTCATGATATGCTAATTTTTTTGAGAATTTGGGGTTTTCATGAGCTGTATGCCAAAATCATCATTATTAACCTCTTAACCAGCCCCCCACTTTTGAAAATGTTCTGAAAATGACATACCCAAATGAAAATGTCTGCAGCTCTTAAACCCTATGGAAATATGAAATTAACCATAATATAAAACTGAATGTCTGATCATGTTTTGATTCAAATTTGAGGATGGTTCTCTCAAAAATGTAGCTTCTGTGAGCTTTTATGTCAAGAAAAGACTAGGCGTCCTTTCCAAAAGGCCTTTTATTTTAGAACATTTGTAATTGTAAAGAGTAGTTTTTTATTCAAATAAATCTGCAATAAACTGCTGATTATGATTAATTTACAGTTACTGAAAAACTAAATGAACTATTTACAGAATTTTTAAAGTGTAAAAAACTCATTTAGTTGATAAAAACAGTCTGTCATAGAGCCTGTGCGCTCCTCTGAGGTGTTGCGCAATCTCACAGACAGGCGCCCGGCTGCTATGGAGACGGTGACTAGAGCAATATTCACCAATAATGCTTACAAACACAACGTAAGATAATGCCTTGTGATTAGTTATTACGTCCGTCAATCAAACCTTTGCCGGCAAGGCATTGGCTAGGCATTGATTGCCTTTATCCAACGAAAACCATGCGCGCTTTGATTGACAGCTCGCGGAGCGAGTAATGCGCCAACTCTGTGTAATGACTCGTCAGAAAGCCTGTGATTGAAGCAGAGAGACCTGGGAGGGTTTAACGTGACAGGAAGAGTCCACAGCACAGGGGAGATCGTCAGAAACGGATTAGAATCGATATTTCATTGAAAATGGACACAATTGATTAACTCAAAACGCTCATGCAAACAAAGGAGTATTTTTTTTTTTTCCTTATTTTTTCGTTGTTTTGGATTAAAAAGTGGGATGCATTTTGAAAAGTGGATTCGTCCGATCTGATCTGCACGATAGGAGATGAAAGATGAGTACTGGGTTTATTATGCTAATGTTTAAATAGCTAGTGCTTCAGCATTTCATTTAACCCTTTCCTCTCTGGTGTATTTATTGCAAAAATGAGTTCAGAACATGAATCTCGAGTGTTTTAGCTTTAAAATGATGCATAGTTTGTGATGGTTGATTGAATAGTTTGTATAAAACAAAAGTGAATAAAAGTAGAGACACGCCCACTTATGGCAACCCCCGCCCACGATCCGGTGCGGGTTAAGAAGTTAAAACAATAAAAGACCTGAAATATTTCAGTTGGTGTGCAATGAATCTAAAATATATGAAAGTTTAATTTTTATCATTACATTATGGAAAATAATGAACTTTTATCACAATATGCTAATTTTTTTAGAAGCCCCTGTACTTTAAAGAAACTGCCAGTAGGGGGCGGTAAATGTGTAATTGAGTCATTCATTCATTCGATTCGTTCATTCAGTAGTGAAGTTCTCTTTGGCCCTGTCCCAAATGGCACACTTCATGTGCACTTTCGGTCTTGTGGACTTACAATGGCCGCTGCGTGCGTGTGTCCGTTGAGTCCACAAGACCGTAGGATGTCCCATTCATCATTTAAGCTTAAAGAAGGGTGCTCGTGGTGCTTTGTGGCTGCTATGTGCCCTCAATGTGCACTTCAACTGAGCCCGCAAGTTCGGGAGCTACGCAGAGGACTTCTACCCAGCAGTCAAAGCGTCATTACGTTGTGAAAGTGCGGACTCAGAGGTTTAGGGTGCCATTTGGGACAGGGCCTTTATGAAAATGGTAAATGTAAATGGTTCTCTTTTTGGTCCATTGATTCAATGGTTCCGCTGATCCGTTCAAAACGCGGATTCAGAATTGAAACGCCATTGTGTATTGCTCGAAGTCAGAGACAAACAGTCTTAATAATTTTTGTTGGCAAAACTGAGCAAAACGGACTAAAACTCATGGGCGTCATTAGGCCCTTTTTAAGGGATGCACAATATGGTCATGCAGAATAAGCCAATATATACAGCCAATATGTGAGCTAATAAGCTACTAGTTAATAGTGAGAATTGGACTCTAAACTAAAGTGTTACCATTTGTTTCATACCCTCACTGGGGGCTGAGCCCCCTAAAATGAAAATCCTAGAATTGCACCGCCTAAAAACAACATAAAGTTGTCTAAAACAACTCAATATGAACTTATTTATTTGATTAAACTGTTGTATTAGATCAGTATCGCCTATTCTGGACAGAAAAACAAAACTTTTTTGATATACTCGTCACTCGTGTGATATTGCTTGTGTATCATGATAGCAGTTTAGTTCGAAACGGGGCACGGTTCACATGAAAATTGGTAATATGAGAGCTGTCATGCAGACCTGGGTGAGCTGAGCTCAGTTGGTCTGAGTTTGGTTGCGCAACTTGCGCTCAAACTGTTTAGCAATTCACCTAAATGTGAAAGCGACACGGATGCGCAAGAAGTAACCTGCGCATGCGTTTTGTCAGATTAAAATGTATTTAGTTCAATAAAACACATGTAGGGGATGATAGTGTTGATGATTTACCTTGGATATGAGCGAGAGTAAGCCTGCATGTATATTGTGTGGTATTCGAACAATCGCGCTCTGACGTGGACCACAACCAACGTGCTGAACAAACGCCCTTGATAGAAAGTGTCCGCTTTCTCCACCACATTTTCTAATTCATTTTGCAAATGATACAATTGAATTAAAAACTGTCTATTGATTTAAAGTGGTTGATTATAAGTATAAGAACTAAGTTATTGCAGTTTTCAGATATAAATACAAACGTAAAGAAGCTTCAGTTTCTGCAACAAAAGAACGATTAAGATAAGATTTTTGTTATCATTAGAAAATCATTAAAAACCAGTTCTTCTGGAGAAATTGAAATAGATTTTTACTGTGATTTTTGACTGTTGCACTCTGCAATCTTTTGCCACATGCTTTGTCCAATCAAAATCAAAAATGTAATTAAGCACTTGTACAAAATAAAAAAAATAATGAAATTACACACTGCAATGATTCCTGCATGTAAATGGAATAGTTCACCTAGAATGAACATTCGGTCATCACCAGAAGGGCAGCCATGAGCCCGTTCCAGTCCACTGCTCCCACTTCTCCAACCCACTTTACAATACATAAAGTGTGTGTATGATGGGAGGGCTTTCCCCACTCTCTTCAGGGGGCTGCATGCGGAGAGGGAGGATTCGGGTGAAGGTGCGTTTCGCTCCACCAGAGCAATCGCACGTCTAACTGCATCTCTCCTACTGCTTCCTCTATTTTCTCACTCCTGTTTCCCTCTCTGTCTCACTTACTCTCTCTCATGGCTTGGACAGGATTGATCGCCCATGCTTCATTGCCTTGCAGCTGAACGCTTGGTTGTAAGGGCATAGGATGGTAGAGCAAACACATTCAGGCTGGAGAAAGTAAGCATGCTGTGGAGGTCTGACATTGCTGTGGATTACACTAGGATTAGATTTGCTGTGTCTGAGTACAGGTGCAGCTTGTATAGTTAGACAGAGCTCACCTGACTCTCTGCACCTATTCCAGTCTGTGTGAAAGCTCGTACCCGAAGCTGCGTCATTTAAAAAATATTTTTTTTACTCAACCTAATGTATCATCTCAGATGTCACCACATAAAAATATTACTTGATTTTGATTTGTCACTAGTGACATTCAGCAGTTAAATATTTTTGTATAGAATGTATTTATTTATGTATTTATTCTCACAATATAATATCAGTGCCATCATTGAATAATATAATATAATATAATATAATATAATATAATATAATATAATATTGTTTGAAGTTCTAATTAAATTCTGAATATTAAGATATATTATTTCATAAATGTATAATTAAATATATGAAAATTATTTAAAAAATAGGTTATGATAAGAAATAATATTTCTTGTCCATTTATTTCAAGTAGTTATGTAAAAGTAGGTTTTCCACTTAATCGTTCACTATATGAACATAAACCCATTCACAGAGATACAAAACACTTTTGAATCAATATAGGAATTATTTTAAAAGATGCTGTTCATTCCAGATCACAAATTTCCCCCACCACCAAAATCTGTCATCATTTGCATGTAAGTGTGCATGTTATGTGTGTTTTTTAATTACCTTTCTCGCAGGTGGCTCCACCATAGCTGGGCAGACACAGGCATACAAAAGAGTTGATCTCGTCAATGCAGGTGCCTCCATTCTGACATGGATTGGACTGACAATCATCGATATCTGTGAGAACAAACAGAGACGGAGATTATAACAATTCTGAAACAACACATTGTGTTGAACACATTGTGTTTTTTACCTTTTCACCAGTGCTGAGAGAGTACCGCAGGTGCTATAAAATGGCACACCAGAAAGTTGCGATTCTGTTCTCATTATTTTTCTATTTTCAAACTAACATTTGTCCTAACATTGCTATATTTCCAATTACAGAGGTAAAATGTCTTGCTGGCGTTTCAGCAATGAACTTGTACAACACTTGGACTGAAATCACTATAATAATGAGATTATATTTTTACATTTTTACAAACATTTTCTGCGAAAAAATAATTCAAACCAGAGCAGACCAGCTGGGAATAGCAAATCTTTGTATAAGCAGGGGGGAATTCATCGGCCGGTTGTGCGGAAAAAGTATTTGCTGTGGTTTGTTAATCTTACATCAACAACAGAACATACATCTATGATTATGTTGTTTCTCTCATATCATATTTTCAGGAAATGTTTGGAAACAAGATCAAGTGTATTTTTACATCTACATATTATGGTTTTCAATCTGAAGAACGTAAGAGATCCATTTGCGTTATTTATACGCATTATATATGTTTAACTCAAATCAATTTCAAGGTTACCATTAAAAAAAGCCCATTTGCATAAACATCAATGGCATATTTCCAGATATTTTATCATGACAGCTATGATGGTAAACTTGACATTTTGTAATCTCATTTTGCAAGTTAATTCACCATAAAGGTTAACTGTAAATTAGCAGTGCGCAAATTACATAATGACTTGGACATCAACTTTTTATTTGGAAACCTACAGGGTGCAATCTGTTGAAGATCTTCTTGTGTTTTTGGTGCCCCTAGTGCAGTGACTGAATCTTAAATATTTTTAAAACACTAGTTTTAATGTGATATATTTCTGATATGTAAATTTATAATCACCGTTGGGGGGTAACACATTACAAGTAACATGAGTTATGTAATCAGATTAAATTTTTACATTAGTAGTAAGGTAACGCATTACTTTTAATTTAAAAAGAAATATCTGATTATGAAGTAATCTTTCCACATAATGGACTTAAGTTACTTTGTTTTCCCATTTATTGACTAACAGGTTCAGTATTCCTCAAAATGAATTAAACCAGTGAAATGCAAACTCAGATTATGCAAACCTGTGATGATTAATTACACAAATATACTTTATGTATTTAATCTCACTTTATTATATGTCCTTGCTGCTGAGCTTCGAATAATCCAATTATACCATGCTAATAAGTAAAAAATATACTTTAGAGTTTTTATTGCTGAAGTAAAAGTTTCTTCTCTGCGTCCTATTCTTCTGCAAAGCTGAAAGGTTAGTTTGAGCTGCGCCTTCTACTGTACAGGCATTAATTTGCATTTTGTTTTGTATTTGCACTTTTGAAGTGAACGTGCCTTTACATTTGCCAAAAGTAGCATTTAAAACAAACAAACAAAGCAAGCCTAGCACAGATAAGAAAAAGTATGTATGGCATTACTTTTCATAAAAAGTAACTAACAAATTAGTTACTTTTAGGGGGTAACACAAAATTGTAATGCATTACTTTTAAAAGTAACTTTCCCCCAACACTGTCCATAATAAGTGACAAATAACAACAATATTATGTTTATTGTGATTTTCCATCCAATAATTATCTTAATCCTGGTTCCTGTTGCTATGGTTATCAACTTAAATATGATTTTCACCAAGCATCTACAACCAGATAAAAAAACAATGACAAAGTTATAACGTTCAGTTTGTGGTTACTAAAACACACTGTAGAAAACCATGAAGAAATATAAAGATTAAATATGTAATCGCTTTTAATAAATAAATTAATAAATAACTGAGAATAAATCGAAAATAAATACTTCATAATAATAATAATAATAATAATAATAATAATAATAATAAAAGTAAATACATAAATGGACAGTTATTTATGTATGTATGCATGCATGTCATTTTTTGTATATTAAAGTTATTACACTTTATTCATATATATAAATATATTAAATATATTAAATTGCTTAAATAAATAAACGTGTATTTTTTTGTGGTTACTAAAACGTAGAAATCCCTTAAGATATATGACATGTTTGTTTTTGTGAAATTCTGTATGATTTATAAGGCTTTTGAAAAATGGGGACATGGGTAATGTTCTCATAAGTCACCCTCTCTATATAATACCTATGTCATACCCATGTCATTATACACATTTGTGTCCTGATATGTCACAAAAACATGCACAAACACACGCATGCACGCACGCACGCACGCAAAAAACCCCCCAAAAACCCAGGCAGGCCTACTGCTAATTATAGAAAGTTAAACATTCTTGATTCTTCTTGAACTCTCTTACTTGTATTTAAACACACATTAAATATATACCCTCATTTAAAATTAGACCCGGGTCGGTGGGGTGCATGCTGACATGAACACACATACTCTAAATCCACCTGCCTGCAACCATTTCTAATTCTCATCCCGGGCTTGAGGGCAAAATCAATTAAAACTCAGCTGGCAAACGAGAGCCTCTAGCCTACAAACCATCTGAGTGTATCTCCTGGGCTACAGAGAGGGCAAAGGCAGAGGGCGGCTGGATCATCTCCACTTTGCCTGGAGTATAAAACACCCATAGCTGGATTAATGAGGTTTTAGAGGCAGAAGAAACATGCTGGGATGAAAGTGAAGCTCCTCTGTATCAAAGCGTCACAGTGGTAGCACTATCACAGAGTCAAAGGGTCAGCTGATTTTGAACATGTCTAGACGCCCAATCCCAGGATTACAGAGCATGGGTAACAAAGTCATGCTTCTCTCAATAATACATCCAAACATTGTACACTTCTTCAGTACAATGCAGGAGTCAACTATAACATTTGTATGAGCAGATACTTTTCAGTGAACTGAAAATATACAGCACGGCAAGCTTGATTCAGTTCCCAAACGGTTCTTTTCAGTACATCCAAAACGTTCAGTGCAACCAGTGTAGTCTGATTCACAAATGAATGATTCTTATGAATGGTTCCTTTTAGTGAATCCCAACAACAACAAACAGCATGACCAGTGTAATTAAATTCCCAAACAAATGACTCTCATAAATCATTTAGTTTCAGTTAAATGCAAAGTGTATTCTGATACCCGAATGAATGATTCTTCTGAGTGGTTATTTTCAGTGAATCAGAAAAATAAAGAGCAACACCAGTGTAATTCAATTCCTAAACAAATGACTCCTATGAACCAGTTTGTTTTAATGAATCAAAAACCCAGAGTGCAACGAGTGTAGTTTTATTTCTGAATGAATGATTCTTATGAGTGGTTCTTTTCAGTGAATCAAAAATAAAGAGCAAGACCAGTGTAACTCAATTCCCAAACAAATGACAGCTGTTTAAATAACACTTTCAAGGGCAAGAAAGGTAGTAAAGACATCTTTAATATAGTCCATGTGACTATATAGTTGTTCAACCTTAAATTTATGAAGTGTTGAGAAATTCCTTCTTGTGTGCAAAAAACAAAAATAATGATTTTATTCTTCAGTCTATGTTGGCCAGCTGCGTCAGCATCACACGTAACTTGGAAGCGATGCATTGTATTAACTACGTCAACAGTGTAGGAGACTGACACTGACATGAAGAAATAGTTGAATAAAGTCAATCTTTTTGTTTGTTTTTTGCGCACAAAGAGTATTCTCGACTCTTCCACATATATTGAGCAAAAACCTTCACAGTGGTAGATCTACAATATTAGCCTAATATCAGTTCACACACAGGCTCATTGCTGTGTTAGTTGTAGTGGGTGACTTACAACAAGCTACCAAACAATAATCGCTAACATATTGGACTCATGAAAAAATACATTGTCAAAAATTCTTTGTCATTGCTTGAATTAGTTCACTTGAAAAAGTCCTGATAATTTACTCATACCATCTCATCAAAGATGTTCATGTCTTTCTTTCTTTAGTCAAAAAGAAATTAAGTTTTTTGAGGAAAACATTCCAGGATTTTTCTCAACATAATGGACTTCTATGGCAACCAACAGATGAAAATCCAAATCAATGCCATTTCAAAGGGCTTCGAAGGGCTTCAAAGGGCTCTGCACGACCCCAGACAAGGAATAGGGTCTTGTTTAGCGAAACGATCGGCCATTTTCAAAAAAGAATCTTGTGCTGCTCTGCGACACACCACGGATTGTGCAATCACGTTGGAAAGGTCACGCTAGACATAGGCTGAAGTACTGCCCCTGTATTTACAATGCGCACCTGCGAAGACTAATTCAGACGCCTTTTAGCAAAAAAAAAAGGTAAAGGTAAAGGGTGTTTGTATTAGTCTTCCTCGGCTGGGATCGTGCAGAGCCCTCTGCCATAGAAGTCCATTATGTGGAGAAAAATCCTCAAAAAACTTTCAACTGAAGAAAGAAAGCCACAAACACCTTGGATGAGATGGGGGATAAAATATCAGGACATTTTCATTTTGAAGTGAACTAATCCTTTAATAACTCAGCATTGTTTGTATTAAAGAGAAAATAATCACTTCATCCGATGTTTGAAGTGAATAAAATACCCTTAACACCCTTTTTAAAGGAGGTCCACAACTGGTGAAGAAATTCCTTCTCTTCCATCGGACTTGTGTGTAGGCGTGGTGGACCAAACCACTGTGAGGCACTCAAAATGTTTGAGGGTAGACTCAAAATGTTTCTAAACTTAAAACGCATTCACAATACATTATATATTGGGGGGTGGGGGGCAACCCTCAGATGGGGTGGGTCCTGAATCAAGGAATCTGAATCATTACATTTCTTACAAATCCAATCCCACTGATTCTCAGATCACCTTGTCAATGCAAGCATGCTCACCTAAAATGTTCGCAATCTTACTGCAAATACCCCGGAATGGATCAGACTAGTTGAAGAAAACCACTCACGTCTGAAATGCTGCTCATATACCTTTAACACTGAGTAAGCATCAAATGGGCCATTGGGATTTGCACACTACATCCCTTGTGCTTGAATGCCCCTTTAGGCTCACGTATTGACTGGGTATCTCTTCCTTCCTCGAGACGAATAGTATTTTGGCAACAGCCTTAGTGAAACAAGTGTCCTGAGAGCTCGCCAGACAGGAAAAGAGGCCACGTGAGACAAACAGGGCCAGTATTTTGTGCTGAAAAAAAAATTGTACAGCTGAGGGCAGCCTTAGTCATTCAACCCTGTCCCTTCTGACATTGGCTTTCGAGTGTTTTCCGCAGCTTCCGAGAGCTGGAGGCAAGATGCTTAGTTTGGCATTGGCCAGATTTATGTTTTCAATTTCAGCGGCTGCTGGGGCATTTGTAAATGACGTGCCAAATAAAATGTAAACAGTCCTCCCTTCCCTTATAAATGAGACCTCAAATGCAATCAACTATTTCACGGCCAAATGATCCATCCAGCGTTTTTTCATGGGATCAGAATCTAATAACGTTCTGAGAAGAGAAAGATCAATACCACAAAGCAAGGACTCTCTCCACAACTTCTCTCGGATTATATTTTATCACGCCGTGCTTCTGGCTTCAAATAATAATGATTGAAAATGTGAACGGATCTGACAGTGGCCGATTTGCAATGCATCAGCTGTCTGGGAATCAGCCCCTCTCTGTCCTCGGGTTGTTTGCACCTCGGAGCCTTTGCTCAAAGTCGTCAAAGTGCACCTCTTCCATCTTGTTCCTTGTGTGCAGACACTGAACTGTTGTCTCAGACTCAGAATGTATCTCATGGAAGGTGACGACTCTAAAATGCTTCGACATTATTTCAATGTATCAGCACTTTCACCCCCAATTTTTTTTCAAAATGTTCTGTTTTGACCTTCCACTTCTTGTTAGAAAACTTTTTCTAAAGTGCTCCAATTCCCCAGAGGAGGACTTTAGGAGAGCCCTAAAGATGTGTGACAAAGACAAGACAACCCTGACATTTCCTCAAAGGATTAGAATCGCAGCAGTCGTCAGCGATGACTTTCAAAACGAGTGCACTGAAATTCCCGAGCTTTCCGTGACATTATTTTATAACTGTTTAACATTTGAAAGATAAATTACACTCTTTCAGAGAGGAGTGTGCCCTGTTTCTGTTGATTGTCTTCATCGTAATTGCTTCGGTGGTGCGAGAATGGCTTTTTCAGAGCGGGGAGCTTTATGGAGTGCGCCTGGGAGTGGGATAATCAGCAAACGGGAGCGGTTGATGAGCAAACAAAAATGAAACCATAATATATAAGAGTAAAAGGACGAAGCACTGCCAAGCCCTTGTAATCTTTTCCTCAAGTTGCTATTAGGCGGCGTTCTACAATAACATGCCTGTGGGAACAAACCCTCCTTTCAGAACACTGATGAAAAGGAGTCGTCCATTTGCGTCTAAAAAGAGTCTCTTGAGACCCTCCTAATAATGCTAACATGATGGGTCCTGGAAATTCTCATGTTTTCATTTCATTTGATCATAACTTTGGGTTTGCATCAGGTTCTGGTTCTTTGTTTTCATTTTTATTAGGCTGTTCAGTTTTTATGATTAATACATTTTAATAATTCAAGAAAAAAATATAATTAATTAATTATGAGTTTTAAATAAATACATAGATAGACAGATGGACAGATAGATAGTCATCCACTGGGATCAATACTTGCATCAATACTGCTCTGACATTTCTTCATTTAAAGGATCTCAGACCACTGACAGCGACTGCCACCCCAAAAGATTGATACTTACAGTTCCGCATACCACATGGGTGTGCTTCAATCAATAGAAGCCTTTCGGTTATTGATTAAGTAGTTTTGAGAAACACAGACGTCTAATTACGAGTAAGGTTTACTGCTGATATTAAAGTTGATTCAGGTTAAAAGGACCAGATGAACATGTTTTCTGCTGTAGTCAAATGTGGATTGAAACATATAGTGGCAAAATCACAAATGACAGACAGATAGACAGATAGACAGACAAATAGACACAGATAGACAGATAGATAGATAGACAGATAGACAGAGAGACAAACAGATAGACACAGACAGACAGACAGATATACAGACAGACAGATAGATTGAGACGGACAGATGGACGGATAGATAGATAGATAGATAGATAGATAGATAGATAGATAGATAGATAGATAGATAGATAAGAGACAGACAGACAGACAGACTGACAGATGGACTGACGGAAGGACAGACAGACAGACAGACAGACAGATAGATAGATAGATAGATAGATAGATAGATAGATAGATAGATAGATAGATAGTTACACAAATATATAGAAATTATTCTTAGCCATATGACTGACCGACAGACACACAGTTAAATAGACAGAATCTGCCATGTGTACTTACAAATCAAATTGAAGTTTTGAGGAAAATCGTCATGTTTTTATTATGGGGTGTTTATTGGTGGTTTGGGTCGAGTGTAAAGCGCTTGGGTTTCGACTAGGCATATTTGTGAGCTGAAGTCAGGCAGTGTCCAAGCCACTGCTGACAGGGCTAGTGCAACAACTCGGGGAGCGTTACAGAAGCTAATGAGCAGAGGTGTCACAACATTTCAAACTGTTGCTCCTCAGATCTGACAGCGCCTCTGTTCTCTCTCTGGCGTGGGGAGGTCAAACTTGCTCTCAAAGCTGTCTTCAAACAGAAAACAAGAGAGAGTGTGTGTGTGTGGTTGGGCGGTGGGGTTGAATAGTCGAGCGCAATGTTGTGGTGAAAAGAGAAATGCAAGAGGAATAGAGTGAGATGCAGCGCTCGAGATTCAGGTAATCTAGACGGCCTGAGGGCTTATGCAGCTGAGGATGGATTTTGTAAACCCCCTCTAACCCTGACTGTGATGCAATCCACACAGCTTGGGGGCTCATGCGGGAATGAGGAGATTTGCCATGCTTCTCCAGGAGGTTTTCACTACATGCTTTGAAACCCAACGAAGCTCTAATCAATGTGTGAGATCAGATATTTCTGTCTAACTGGGATATTAATAGTGACACGTGTACGAACAAAAAAAAAGTCACCTCTTACTTTCCTCAAAATCGTCAAAATCAATCAGATATCAGCAGACGGATGAACCCTGGATCTGAAGAATAGGATCAAGGAAGCCGTGTAGCACAACATTTCTCAATCCTCCTCCTGGGGATCCTGCAGCACTGAATACTTTGCATGACTTTCTCACTTAAGCTTGCTAACAGAGCAACTTTCACATGTTCATCACAGATACATTCTGTACATCTCAAATGACTCCAATAGAATTTGATGTTAGCATGCATGTTGCTAAGCTTAAAGCTTAAAATCATTAAACTACGTACTTTTAATCCAATTGATTTGACGATTTGAACTCAATTTTGTCGCAATGCATTCTTGGATTCATTTTCTGAAGAAGAAAAAAAAAAGTAGGTTAGTTCACCCAAAAATTAAAATTATCCAATAATTTACACCCTCAAGCCATCCTAGGTGAATGACTTTCTTCTTTCAGCCAAACACAATATATCTAAGTTATATAAAAAAAACTTGGCTCTTCTAAGCTTTATAATGGGAGTGACTGGTACCTTAGATTTTGATGCCCAAAAAAGTGCCTTCTGAAGAGAAGCAATATGATTTTGTATAAAAAATATCCAAATTTATAAACTATAATCACTGGCTTCGGGTAACAGCTGTATGCAAGTGAAGTTCTGGTGGAAGAGTGACCTTTGAACCAATGTATGACATAGGACTAGGCATAGGCATAGTGTAAGCTTTAAGCCCCAGGTATACTTAAATTTCCGCTTCCGGGTGCGTCTTGCGGACAGTCACGTCCGCACAGCTTTTAAAGTATACTCAACCGTGGATGAGTTCAGATGGCCGAGTTCGACACGTGCAGTACAATTGTAGTCTTCTGACTTTCTGGCGCATATGCTGTTGTATGTGCACCGGCTAAACTACTGATTTAATGCGTGAATATCCGCAAAAGATCCGCTGTTCATATAGCGTTTCCCTTTGTTTTGAAGAGGCACCGCTTGTAATATGTCCATGTGATCGCAGATAGCCGATTGGGACAGTGATTCGGCTTCCCCTTCCTTTTTGTCTTTCTTTTTTGTTTTGTTTTGTACACTTCCCTTGAGTTTCGCCTTGCTGCGACGTCTCGTCTTGCCTCATCAACTGTGCCTTCAGAATGGCCTGCATCAAGTGAACTTGACATTGGGAGATCGCAAGACTTGCATATTAACCCGTGTGACCATTCTGCCACCCCAGCACTGTTTCAACTGGAGGACAGTGTGTTTGTTGGGTCCGTATAGTATATTTATTGTTTGTGTGAGTGAACTCATTGGTTGATGTTAGCTGTTTGTGTATTGAGTGTTCATCGTTGGAAGTATATTGGCTGTGTGTCCTATTGGACCATTAGTTCCCTTGGTGAAATTCCCAGGGTGGCATAGTCGGGGTTATAAGGAGTCTAGGAAGTTTTGATTTACCATCTTTTTAATTGTACTTGAGTCCAAAAGAAGAATAAGAAAGTCATATACACCTAGGATGGTCTGAGGGTGAGTAAATCATTGGATAATAAAATTATATATTAAAAAACATATATAAGATATCTTAAAAGGCAACTCAGTTGATGCCCTCCTTTTGGAACAACCTTTGAAATGGATCTACTATGGCTTAAAATGCAGTCTAGCTAGGATGCTAAAGTTAGATAGATGTTACTGCCCACATAAAAAGTTCATGTTTTTTTGTTTGCTTTGTTGTAAATGCTAAATTGGGTCTCAGATTAGTGAGACACCTAAAAAGGTTACTAACATAACAGCTAATCACTTTGCAGAGAAGTTTAACAGTCTATTAGCATTAGCATCTCCATTCTTCCGCATAGACATCTGTGATAAGCATTTGTGATTTAACAGAGAGCGCTGTGAAAGCTCAAAGCACTGGCACACATTCACGTGATAGTGGTCCCGGTAAAGTAGAGATAAGAGAACTCCCACCACACACACCCCACCCCCCATAATTCATTTCCAGAACTCATTCCCAGGACAACACGTCCATCCACCTGCCACAGCGATAAGAGGCTGCAAAACCCAGACACTGACTTCATAGGAAATCAATTTGTCCCCAAATGTACAGTAAATGACTGGGCTTTACAAATTCCGTTCCCATCCTAATGCGGAGGACCGTCACATGGACGATGACTGACACTGCTGAATCAGCATGCAATCAGTGGCCAGCACACATCATTTCATCCCCTCATCCGTAGAGCGTTAAGCCAACCGTACACCACAACACTGAAGCTTGTCGCCCTGGCCAATGCACATTCGATTTTGTGTTTATTGTTTTATGTTTTATTGTCTCACTCCATAGTTTCCTGTCTTTTTAACTGTCCTGTCTAATAAAAAAAAAAAAACACTATGAATTTTATTGTATTGGTGATATGGTATATATTATATTTGTAATATATTGAGTAGAATATCACAGATTTTTAAAAATATTTATATTTTATTTATATTTAAAATATAGTTTTTTATATTAAGTTAAATCTTTTTCAAATTGCTTTTCAAATTTAATAAATATGATCTATTTTTTATTTTACATAACAACAACAACAAATGATTAATATTTCTGCTCAGTTGGTTGCAGTGTTTACTTAATTATATGCTTTTAAAAAATGTTTATTTGTAAAACATGACCCATAACAGGACTACAGAACAAATCTAAATCTAAATAATAAGTTAATATTTTTTTATTTCTTTTTCTTTACAGATTTTACATTTTATTTTAGATTCTATATTCATATTTATTTATTTATTATTAAGTAAAAATGAATTTCTTTCAAATTGTTTATAAAAAGTTGTTCAAAATATTTTAGTAACTGTTATGCAGTTTTTTATTTCAAAACAATAAGGCAAGTTTTTAAAAAATCTAAAAGTATTATTTGCTTTTATTAAACAGCTGTAAAATTAACCTGCTCTTTAAGATATTATTATTAGCCTTAAAAAACACATTGTGTTCCAACACTAGCAAATTTTACAATGCCAACATTTTTATTGCATTCGATTTATTGCATATGGCTAGCGCAATACAAGGCTTTTTGTTGCCAACTTGAAAAACTAAGGTGCGACGAGTTTCGGTATGAAAGTGTACAGTTGGCTTTAGTTGCTGTAAACTGTAGCAGTGTGGCAGTCCAGGACTTTATGGACAGCAGCAGGTGTAACAACTTCTGTGATCGCCTGGTGAGCCAAACTCATAAAAACTCGTTAATCTCCAGATCTGTGTTTTCTTTTGCTACGCCCCCTGCTGTCATGTTGGGCTGCCAAGTGGGCCGCCCTCTACCTGTCTTTGCCAACATTAGTCTGACGGAGCAGATGGACCTGAGGTTGTCTGTGCGCGCGGGCCCTTTCCGACAGCCCGATGGTGCTCGGATGCACATAGCCCCTCGCGCTGCGGTACTTGTCAGCAAATGAAGAATGATTGTCAATGATTTGTTGATCACTTCTCCATGCAGGATAGAATGTGCCAAGGGATGATTTAATGAGCCACTGGTGACGGGCGGGGCGATCATCTCATGTAAAGAGCAGCCGTGCACAGGGGGATTGGCTTGCCCACATAGCCATCAATCAACAGGCGCTCCGATGTGAAAGAAGCTGCAGTGGGCTGAGCTTCCTCTCTGGAAATGTCCCAGAAGAAAGTTGCTCTCTTGGGTTATAGGGCAAAAATATGAATAGGGCATATTCTAATCTATCTATCTATCTATCTGTTTGTCTATGCATTGGAAATCAATAAATAATTGGGGAAATGTACTTAGTTATTAAAATATTGTATTAATATTTATATTCATATATACTGTATATACACTATATGCTATTAAAAATAACTTTTAATAGGTTGACAACCCTAAAACAAACTTCTTGGTTTCAAATTTGTTTTTCCATGTCTGTTATGTAATGTATTTCGTCGTATAGAGAGAGGGAAAAACTATGCCGCGGAGAAAATGCATACAAGGTTAAGGGTGAAGAAAATATATGGCAGTCTGGTTGAAGCAAATGCAACGTATTACTGGAGAAAAAGGCTTATGGGACCGAAAGGGCTGCTTTCACTCCATTTTGGAAGTGCATTGCAATTTTCATACAGCCTTTCTGGCAAATAACAACAGGCCAGAGTGGACAAGGGTCGAGGGAGCACTACTGAAAAAGAGAATGGAGGAGAGTGAAAAAGAGAGACTGCGAGAGAGAAAGAGTGGGGTATATAAAGTATATATATACAGTATACTCTGGTGTATATTTGAAAGCCTGTTTGGGCTGATAAAAGGCTTATTTAAATACAAAAATGATGTGGAATTTTGTCCCTTTATAGACAAAGAATCCACTTACAATTGTGTGCGTTGGTGTAAATCTATAAGCTGTCATATGTGCATATCGACTGCTTGAATCGAAGTGAATGAGTATTGAATCATATGGGTGTGCTTCGGTCTGACTTCATTATGTTTGCACAGTAAAATTGTATTTGCGCTATTCAGCTTCCCAGAAACATCAGCCACTTCCCCTGCAGGCTGAATAAATTTGACGACCAGCATTTGTATTTGGGTTTTCAATTGTTTTAATGCACCGAGCAAACCATCCAATGCAACAGTTGTGACCCGTAAGTCATTGAGTAACCTTCCCACTCATTTGTTGATCTAACCATGGCTGATTTGTGGTGGACCTTTAACTCTGAAATGTAGAAAATGAAGAGAGATTATCACCATAATCTTAATTGTAACTAAGAGAATAATATTCAAATAACGCTGCTAATAACAGCAGTATGTAAATACCGTAAACAGCTCAAATAACAATTTTTTTGTATAAAAATAATTAAAGTAATTGCTTCACAATCCTCCAACACCCTCCGGATTTCCTTGCCCTATAGACTTCTATTGTAATCCCCATATTTATTTATTTTTTTAAACTGAGGGTTGCATCAAAATGATTGTTTACGGAAATCGACTACACTTTTTTTCACTAAAAACGTGTTCTGAACCTGGACCTAGAATTGTAAATGCATGTTAGGTCCATTTTAACCTCCTTAGCTATGGGACCATTTTTGGGGATTTACGCCTGTTTTTTTTCCTCCCCAAATTTAAAAGCTTCCCATACCCACATATAGTAGTCTAAATACACAATTTTGGTGTCATTTTACAGGAAACTCTTTAAAGTTACATAAAACACTACTAAAAGTGATAAACATTTGAGTATATGTTGTCTTAGCTGTAATAACCCCCCTCATTTTTGACAGTGTATAACTTAGGCCTTGTGTGCTCTAGCACCCTGCAGACAGTTTTGGCTGTTTCCACTAGATGGCAGCAATTTCTAAAAAACATGTTGTATACAAGATTTATTCAAATGGATCTGAAGGGAGGATTATTACCTTTTTATTATTATGTAATTTCTGCCTACCCAAATCTCTCTAATATACAAGTGTCCCCATATAAAGTGGTATAAATGCAATATCCCAGTGTCATAAAATTATTTTTTCCAGTGTTTGCTGACATATGCTGAAAACAGCCAAAACTGTCTGAAGGGTGCTAGAGCACACAGGGCCTAAGATAAACATTTTCAAAAATGAATTAACCCAAAAAAAAAAAAAAAGTTTTTATTATAGCTCAGACAACATATACTTAAATGTGTATCACTTTTAGCAGTGTTTTATGTAACTTCAAAGGGTTTCCTGTAAAATTAAACCAAAATTGTGTATTTAGACCACTGTATGTGGTTATGGGAAGATTTAAATTTGAGCAGGCCAAATCCAGACGGAAATGGCCCTAGAGTAATTCAGTGTAAATAACTTACTTTTTGTAAAACAAATGCCAAAGTGATGCATATCTCCAGAAAGTAGACATTCTAAGTTTTTAAATGGTACCATATATGAGGTCAGAGCTCCTCCACAGACATTTAAAATTCTAGGTCCTTTGCGTTTAAGAGGTTAACAAGACTTGAAACTCCTTTAAGTGACAACGTGTCCAGAATCAGGATGTTTTGAGTTGTATCTGATGCTTACGAACCCCGTCAAGGTATTTCTGCACCATTTTGTGTCTCAAATGAATGTATGAACTCTATAACCATTCCTTAAATTATTAAACATAGGCAAACTCAGAATGTGTCTCAATCTAGCTCATATATCACCTGGAGTGGGAGACCCATGTAGATTGATGGACAACCTCATCTCGTTAATGTTGGCATGTGGTGCATCTTAAGGAAGAGATCTTGTCCCTGCCGTGAGCCTCTTTGCTCTTTCTCATAAATGTTTCAATTGCCCGGCAGATGCGCAGTCAATAAATTATGCAAGGATCTTCATCCCAAATTGCTGAGCACAACCCGAGTCCCGAAAGACAGAGTCCAAGGTTAACGTGTTGCAGTGTCATTTAACTATGAGAACTTAGAGAGCGATGGTAGAGTTTGTTAAGGCATTGCAATTCTGTTGCTAGGGTGTAGCTATGTGATTGCTAGGGTGATGTGAGTGGTTGCTAGAGGTCTCGAAATAAAAACCCTCCAAGTGTCTTTGATATTGTGGTTTCAAGATATGGTTCAGGGTTTCTTGCTCAATGTAAGTATATGTGATTTGCCCACATTCTCCACCAAGTTTTATCTGATTCAAATATTTGTAAAAGTACACCTTTCCTCAATAAAACCTCAATCTGAGGTATGGTACTATTCATATCTGTAGCATAAACGGTACAAGGTGAGTCTTAGCAATAAGGAGCACTAATAAATATGAATACAAGAAAGAAAATTAAACAACACTTTCCCTACATAATTCATCCTTCCTTCGTCTGACGACATGTTGACTGGAGAGATCAAGTGTTAGGTTAGTACAAAATGTGGTCAAGAGTTTGCAGTAATATGCAATTAACCTTGTGCCTTTGGCTGTGATTAATATTACAAACACAGCTAACACAGATTTCTCTGGAAGCAGTCAGGAAAAGCCAATTACTAAATCACCCGAGAAACTTGCGACGTCTAAAAGTGTCAGAATTACATAAACATGAATTGTATTCTTCCGAATGCTATTAACGTCAAAAACCTCAAATGGATCCCTAAGGCAGTGGAGAATGGTATAAACTGTTTGTGAACCGAATAACGGGTAATTAGCAAACACTATAGTTAGCATCACACTGTAAAGCTTACAAATGGAATGATTGTTGTAGTTCAGCATTATTGATAGTGAAAATATTGATAATGAGACCAGGGATAATGCTGTTTGATAACCTTCGACCTCTCCACCATAACACAGCTGGGACCTTTGACATCCAGACACCTCTCTTTAATGGCACCTATTAGGGTCCCAGATGTCTGTTCGGTCTATAATGGTCATAAGATTAACACAAAAACAGTGTTCCTAATACAGTAATAAGTCTAGATAGAGATAAATATAAATGCACAGATTTTAGCCAGCATTACAAGTGTACCTTATTATAAGTGTTTGTTCAGATTTTTCTGCCCTAAAACTGTTTGTCAAAGACTGTAATTGTAGAACTAGGTAGGATGGTCCCAAATCCCGCCCACTCAGACATTAGGAGTTGCTATAATGATCAGATTTACCCTTTCATTAATAACTCTGGAACTATGCGAGTCATTGTTGTTTTTCCGCCATTTAGAATTTTCTGTAGAAAAAAAAAAAAAAAACTTTTTGAATTTGTCCTAGACTGGTTATCCATTTCTCACAGTATTTGGTGCGTTTCATCTACATACCGTCATTTACCAGGAGAATTTTGATTTGTCATTTCATTTCGCATTGATTCATCAATTCATTTCGCACATCAAATTTTTAAGCCAATCAATTTTTGGGGTGTCAGCCATTTTGACAAAATGACATATACAGTCACCACTTGTAGAATCTGTAAAAATGTAAATAATTTTGACCAAGTAAGAGAGATCATACAAAATGCATGTTATTTTTTATTTAGTACTGTCCTAAATAAGATATTTTACATAAAACATATATAGTTTAAATATAACATATTTCTTAAAATGACCCCGTTCAAAAGTTAATGAACTGTATATTAGTTAAAATATATATATTTAAACAAGTTAAGAACAATTTACATATCCTGTTCAAAGGTTTTCACCCCCTGGCTCTTAATGCAGCGTGTTTCCCTCTGGAGCAACAGTGAATGTTTGAAACGGTTTTAATAGTTGTGTTTGAGTCCCTCCAAATGTCCTCAGTGTCAAAAGATGGATCTCAAAATCAAACATTCACTGCTGGAGAGGGTTCAAATATGCAAAAGATGCTGGAAAACTGAAGATTTTGCATGACCTGAAGGATTTTTCTGAAGAAGATTGGGCAGTTTAACTGCTCAGGACAAACAAGAGACTCATGCACAACCATCCAGGAAACGACACACTGTACTGAGAATCAATGGTTCATAAACAATCATAAACTTTTGAACGGGGTAATTTTTTTAAATTCAGCTAGTCTTGTGGACTCTATGTAAACATTTTTTATGTTAAATATCTTATTCAGGACAGTACTAAATAAAAAAAATCATGCATCTCGCTTATTTTGTTAAAATTATCCACCTTTTCACAGATTCTGCAAATGGTTCACATATTTTTTTTTGCAACTGTATCTTCTGAAAGCAAATCCTCTGCTTCTAAAACATCTACAACACTCTAAGACATGGGGCTAGGGAGTTATGAGTGGTTGCCAAGGCCTTTTTATCATGTGGTGAAAATTGTGTGAGCAACAGCAACGTCATCTTTTTATGATTCAATCCCATTTGAATGGATAAAACTCCATCCTGCATTATTACTCAGAAATACACCATATTATGGATGTTAAGTGCCTTGTAAACACTGTCATTTAATGTCCTCTCCAAGTGGGTATAGTTCTAGCTACTCCATACATATTATTCCTGTTTTTTTCTATATCTTTATCTCTCTCTCTCTTTTACTCCACAGCATAGCCTTGCCCTCCTGTTCAGAGAGTGCTCTCATTTTCTCGAAAACCTTCGAACCTCCAGTGCAGCTCTCCCTTCACCTGTTCCTGTCCTTGTCTGACAGAGAAGAATGAGCTGTGTGCAGTCCAGTCAGATCACGCAGCCACTTTCCGTACATGCCACCTCACAGTTTGCTGTCAGATCTCTCTGCTTCTGTAAACCATCTTCCCCTGCAGAGCTCCCAAGCCAGATCGACTACACCAGGGGTTCTCAAATATTGCAGTCAGCTGAACCCCTATGGCCAAAATCATTTACCTGTACCCCTTGAGATTTTTCAAGCCATTTTAAAATGTAATATCTACCTAATTAATATACGTTCAATTGCATTTTTCATCTTCTATAATAATAATAATCATTAGGAGTTATATCAAAAATAAAACAATAATGTACTAATAATATATATTAATTTTATTACCAACAACAATAACTACTACAACTACTACTAATAAAAATAATTATTAATTATTTTTAATTATTTGTTTTAGTAAATATATTTAAGTACATTTTATTTACCAACCTAATATTTATTTGTTTAGGTGTTATATAAAATATTTAAAAATAATTTAGTAATAATATATATTATTCATTTTATTACTAACAACAATAACAACTACTACTATTACCATTACTACTACTACTAATAATAATTGTTATTATTATTACAGCAAAGTTAATTACTACTATTTATTATTATTTCTAATTTGTTTTAGTAAATATAAGTATATTAAGTTATATTTGCCAACAAAAAACGACTACTGCCACTACAACACTACTACTACTATTACTACTAATAATAATAATGAAGCTATAATAATAATTATTATTATCATTTAAAATTATTATTACTATTTTTTTTTTTACAACCCACTTACAGTTCCTTTCCAACCCCTATTAGGGAAAAATGAAAAACAAAACACAAAAACAAATAGCAACTGATCGAGACACTGGTAAATAAAAATTTGGAAGACATTTTAAATCTTCGACTTTCTAATAATCATATTCATTGGTTCTGCATCAAGGGTCAAAGGAATAAACCCACGCTTGCAGTGGTTTTATATCCAATTTTAGCCCTCTGCATAAATTCAAGAGCACTTCCAGAGCGGCTGTGGGCTCTTTCAAACGTCCTTGACCTCTTTTGTCCCAACCCCGACCTCTCTCTTAATCCACTTACCGATCTCACAGCTCTCTCCTGAATAGCCCTGAGGGCAAAGGCAACTGTATCCCTCCCCCTCGGTCAGACAGCTCCCACCATGCAGGCACGGGTTGGTCTGGCAGGGATCATTTTCTGCTGTAGAGAGAAAACAAAAAGAAGAGCCAAACATTTAAAACATTGTACAACAGATTTACAGCCAGATTCGAACCAGAATCTCCCATATGGGCACCAAGGATCAATGCTTCAGGATAATGCAGTGCGTATGCAACCAACCCAAGTTTGGGCCTCATTCATGAATCACAAGCAGAAAACTTCCACTTTCCCAGCTGTAAAAACGGAGAGGAGCTTGAGCGTATGACTTTCAACAAGGTGAGAGATTAGCACAAGTTTGATGTCATCCCCTGTTCATCATGACAGATGCTCCGCAGGGAAGGACAATGCGATTCACCATGTCCGCCTCTGATGATCCCCAGCCTTCATAAATTATCCGATCATCGCCTAGAGTAGCAGAGCACACTTTCCTCTATTTTTATGGCACATTACCATACCGTTCTCGGGTCATAAACACACTTTATTTCTATGAGCTACGACTCTTGAAAAACCTGTACGGCAAAATGTTTTGGGGTGTGATGATGAATGGAAAATTTCACAGATTAAGTCATAATTACATCAAGTTACGGACGGGGAACTTTTACAAGGACGTCGGCGTACGACTTGCACTGGAAATTGATTAAGTGCTGCTTTATAATCCGTTTCCAACCACGAGACGCAATCTGACAGTGCATCAAACACACCACGTCTCCTCCGGTATAATTCCAAACACACAATTATTTACAGCAGGGGAGATAAATCGCAACACGGTCTCGGAAAACACGCGCCGTGCGTTAGACTTCCCACATCTTATCAAGTTTTACTTTGTTACAGGCCTTGGGAGCTCTTCAAAAGAAATTAACTGTACAATGTTTGTTGTCAGTTGTGACAGCTTGTTTTATTTCTCTCTTCTAACAGATTTTTTACTTGAAGCACACAATCACTTAAGAAAACAAAACTACACACAATGCTACACGAGCAAACTATGAAATCCGATTAAATTCGAGGTTTGCAGTTGTGTTCTACTGTACATAGAACATTTGTCTTCCATTTATTATATTTACAGACAGCATTCAGCTCAGTTTACCCTGCCGGAAAAATCAGCATGAAGTTGCATGTTGGTTCAGGCTGGTTTATGATCGTCTGTGCTGGTATAGTGGACAATCATAGTATTAAAAAATCAAAAATGATTTTTATTATTACAAATAAATAAATGTCTTATGTGTCAGATAAATATGTTATGCATTAGATAAATACAAAAATGTATTTTCATATATTATAACTGAAGAATTATATCCAATAATAGGCCTGGTTTGGCAAACCAGTATCCAAAACACAACATGTGCTGATCTTTTCAAGGGTAGTTGACAGCAGACTTCAAAACAGATCAAAAGCCAGTTGAAGATGAGCATCCATCCACCGATTTCCTTTTTATTATAAATTATTCATTTTTTAAACTTGTTTAGGGCCACATTCACACTGAAAAGTGACAAAATGTGAACTAAAAAACGATATAAAATCCACATATTTATGAAAACGATAGACAAAGAATGTCATGAAGGACAACATTTGAAAGTCATAAGTTAGAAACAGTATATTTTGCATTATGGAGTCGATTGTACTTTTAGTCTGAAGACAACAGACAGCAGAAACCCCCAGTTGCATGGCTGTGATTGACAAGTATACGACACATGAGTGACTGCTGCTTCACAGCAAAAAGGAGCAGATAAACATTCCCCCGCTCTCTCGTGAGCTCTCAAAGCCGACTCGGCTCAGAGAGAGGCAGCTGGGCTATTGTGAATTCTCCGAGCGGAGCACGATGACATAAAGATCCGCATTGACCAATTTTAATGAATGCTGCCCGGACCGGAGCCTCCTCTTGCACACAACTCTATGAGAGCGACAGAGTTCAAGGACTCCTCGTCATCATCACGATGAAATGAACTCTTCAGCGCCCACTCGAGAGCTTTTGCATCCCAAATCCCGTCAAACGGATCGTTTTCTGAGAGGATGGAGAGCTCTTGTTGCTAAGCTGGGAACGGTGCAGGGGAAAAAGACATTCAGGTCCCAAACAATTAGTCACGACGTAGGCCATTTCCTGCACAGATCGCTACTCCCGACGGAGATTGGCTCCCTAAGCTGTGGATCATGTGGAAATACCTCAGAAGATGGTTTGAGACGTAAATGCATCGGGATATTCAGGCCACAGGTGTAAGCTTTACTCATCCCAAATGGAATTACACTAGCATGGAAAATGTAGGAGTTTCGCAATGCACAATTGATCAAGCAATCATGGGCTAATCAAAATAGGATGGGCTAAAAAAGAAAGCACTCAAGGAGAAATTTTGCTGTTCAGCATTAGCTTGAAGTTAACATGGAACTTAAATTTAAACAGTTGCACAGTAATACTGATGTAATGTGGTCACAGGTTTGAACGCGGCTCAGTCAATCATAATCAAGGACTGGAACTATCCATTATCATAAAGATTAATATAGAACTAAGATCCATTTTGCAAGTGTGGATACAATATGACCAATCAATACGCATTAAGATATTAAAGTTAAAATCTGGCCTTTGTTGTTTTCTGTTCCCATTTCCACCCTCTTTCATTCCGGTACTGTTTCTATCACTAAAAAGTGACAACGAAAACAATAAACAAAATTACAATTATAAAATGTTTTAAAAAATACACTTATACAAAAAAGTAAATAAAATACATATAGTAAAAATGTAAATATTATAATTTAAATAAATTATTTAAAAAATAATAATTATAATAACAACAATAAAATAAAATATAATAGATATAGTGTCAAAAATGATTATAATTAAAATAATAATAATTATAAATAATTATTAAAATTTCTGTTTCTGTTGATAAAAAGTGACAATGAAAATACAATTCTAAATAAAAATAATAATTATAATAAGTGAAATTACAATGAAAAAAATTATGAAAATAAAATGTGATAAAAAGTGATTTTTTTATTCTAAATAAAAATAATTATAAAAACAACAATAAAATAATAAAATAAAATAAAATGACAATTTCACGGCCTTCACTGCCATTTTGCATTTGTAAATAAACGGAATAGCGATCTGATCAATGACGCACAAAGTGACTAAGTGTAAATAGTAAAAAGTCTTTTTACCTTGTGAATTAGCAAACAAAAGAGTAGCTAATGTAGTGAACAAGCTGGAAGATGGTTAAACAGAAGAAAAAAAAACCAAAGGGATGAGAGCAATAGCAGTTAAAAGCCTTTTCTGTTTCGTGTGGTTGGCTTATGATTAATTGCACAGCGAGCTTAAAATAGTTCCTTCTTCCCCAATTCAGTCTCTTTCTATTTCTCCCTGACTTTCTTACTACAGTCCATGAGCTGTTTGTGGTCTCAGCGGGACCTGAACGGAGCTCATCCAGAGATGGAAACGACTGCTCAGACTATCAACACTACAAACAATGTAAGTGGATAACAGTCCATTTGTCATGATAAACGCTTTATTACAAAAGAGCGTTGATGCATCAAGTACCCAAATTGCAGCAGCTAGCAGTATCAGAATCACATTACTTTTTAAGGCCTAGTCCACACGTACACGGGTATTTTTATTTTTATAACGTTTTTCCGCGTGCAAAACACGCTATGAAGCGCTGTCAAGAGCATGTCCCTATGCAATATAACCCTAACGGTAAAGCCATGTTGGCCAATCAGAAGCCTGAAATTTTTTTATACCGGTTCGGGTTCTGATGCAACAAGCCAAAATCTCTGGTTTCACTGTCCACACGGCACCACTGCAACCAGAGTTTCTAAAAATGTTCACCCTGGCAGGAGTTTTCAAAAAAGTTTGGTTTCAGTGTCCGGATATTGCGTTTGTGTGTGGACGAACGGCCAAACCGCAAAGAAAAAGCTTTGGTTTTGAAAATACCCATGCTCGTGTGGACAGGGTCTAAGGAAATTGGGAAAAAAAACACACAAATGGGTGTCAAACTTTTGAATATCTAATGAATCACTTTTGAACCAAACAGCTACTCTGAAACAAAGATAACAACTTTTTCTTGTAGAAATTGCAAGTTAAAAAAACAGCTGCCGTCCCGTTAAACTGTGATCTCAGCTGCTAAATCTCAAAAACACAGTCCATGGCCATGAGGGACAGTCTCTAGGAAAATAAAATACTATTACAGTACTTCACCGCCTCGACTCTTAAGTGTACATTTCTCCATTCTCTCATAAACAAGCTGTTTATGATGCTACACTGAGGCCCTTGTTAAGGAAGAAATACTTGAAGACTTCACCGCAATAAGATCCAATCAAATCCCTCTGAGATCTTCACACTTGAAAACAATAAGATAGATAATTATAGTGGCTGGCCTGCACAAACAAATCTCTCTGAAGGTATAAAGCGTTGTGAGAACTTCAGCGATACTTATATCATGTGCAATCATGTGCCCACGGGGTGACATTTTGATAACACCCCCTGATCTTTCAAATTCCCTCCCATTTTAGTGGCCTACCTGTTTTCTACGTAGGAAAGACTGAAATCTCCAGGATTGGGTTTCAATAATATATTTCAAATCAACATATAAATCTTACAAAAAAGTATCATAAACTTAGCATTCTTCCCTGAAATTGATCGTAGAGACTTCCAATTTTGAGGGCTAGTAGTACTTCGCCTACAACGTCACCAAGGCTCGCCCCGAGAGACCCTAAACCATTAGGCGTAGGCTCAAGTGTCATATATCATTGTATTCCTTGGCTCAAGACAGCATGAATGCCTATTTCAATAGATCGTCACCCTGGCAAAATATTTTGGAATTTTTTTTTAAATGTACTTTTTCGAACTAGTCCTATATTTTTGGCCCGATTATAACCAAACCAGTGCAGCAAGATTCTCTGGAGTCTGATTGTCAATAATAATTACATTATTTCAATTCACATTCTCTAGGGCCGCAAAAACGTTTTGAAGGGGCGGAGCTATAATGGCTATAATTTGTATTGCCACAATGGCTATAATTTGTGAACGGAATGAGATATGTTCACCAAACTCGGCACACATGTAAGGGCTCCTTCTGTGGTCGCTTGAAAACCATGTGGTGACTGGACACTTAGTGGCACCATAACAGGAAAAAAAGATAAAAAGGGCTAAAACCACCTAACTGTTAGTCCGACTGACATGAAAATTGGCATGCAGTGTCTTCGTCTAAGGTGCTATGATTGTCTATGAGGACACTGGCATTTCTTAAAAAACATGGCCGCCATCAGCCAATGAAGTTTGAGCTCCTATTAGACAAGGTTAACGGAGGTTGATCGGTGCGAAACTCGGTCCTAGAGGTCTGTAAGAATTTTGAAAGAAATTGACCCCTAGGTGGCCTAAAATAGTTTTACTCCTCTGTAATCACATGGTGTTTCACACATCCACACAAAATTCACATTATTTGATAAATCATACTGCACAACTTTGCCTCAAGAACCTCAAGAATAAATATTTGTGATTATGAATTTAAAAAAACTATTTTGTGAACTAGTCCTAGGTTTTTCGCTTAATTTGAAGTTTAAAAAAAGTTAGTTAAAAATGGGTTTGGCCAAATATACCCCAAAGCCTATAAACCCTAAAGGAAAACTCTGAACTTCACGAAATTAGGGGAGCATATGCGACATATGATTCTAATCAAGCATGCAACATTTTATGGAGATTGGACGATAGGTGCTGCTATAGTAATTTGGAAAAGTGGTCTTTTCCATGTATGATAAGTGGTTACATGCTTACTAAATATGCACATCTTTTTGATGTGCTTTATCCCTGTTAATTGCTGCCCGCAGCTATATTTATGTCTATGTTTGAAGCTTGATATAACTATGCAGCTTTTTTGTTTCATAGGAATTTTGGAATATATATCGCATCAATACTTGGAAATCCAAATTATTCCAGATTTTCTTTATTTGAGCTGTCCTGTCCCGATTTTACTGATACATTGCACAGTAACTTGCTGTGAATAAAACCTTAGTGGGAGGTGCATCATTAAAAAAATTAAATACTACAATTAGTCAATTCAAACAAGCGCTCTGCAAATGCAAGAAAAAGTACAAACACATCAATCTGAGACAAATCACAGATTTTCACAACACTAAATTAGTTTATCATGGTTCTTACAATGACATTTATAAGCGACACCATCCTCTGAGCCTTAGAGGTCAAATCACCAGGGCTCATCATTCACTGAATGTGAGGTTGCAATTACAGTGGAGGTAAGCTGAGTGTGCACCTTGGGAAGCCGAGGCCTATTTCTACCGCAACACAGATAACTCTGCATCCCTGTGGACCACAGCAATCTACTGGCACAGAGCAAGCAGTGATTTAATGCCACTGGAAGAACGAAGCTGAGGAAGGCTGGAGTTGCCGTTTACCACCGGTGAGATGATGTAACTTGCTCCGCAGTGGAACAAACCCTGATAGCACTCAGCATTTGCTGTAGAACAGCAAAGAGAGTTAGCAGGAATTAGCAAAACTGGCGCAATTAGTTTGGAAGTTCAGCTGTTCACCAAAATATTGGTGGGTTGAGTCCAATCAAATTGATGGCTTGTGAATCCGAATCAAATCGAGGAATCTGTAATAAAGATGTGATTCTTTACTTCTAAAGTGATAACAAGATTGGAAACTTTTGCATGCCAAGCTAAAAAACTAAAAACAACTATTTAAAAAAAAAAATGGTTTACTCTTACCCCGCCATTGACATACATTTCCCGGGTTTTCACTGGTATACGGTAGGGGGCACTATTACACACACTCTGAAAGAGTACAGGATCTTCCGATCAAAGCACATGAAAAAGGAGCACAAACAAGCGATAGCATACGTAAGCAGATGCATATGTAAAATAACGTGATTTTTCATTAATATTAAACGGCATCATTAACATTAAACGGCATATAAATCAAAACTACCTAATGTTTTTTTTTAAATGCTGGCTGGGAAAGTTTAAGCAAACTGAAGCAATTTACTGGAATGAATCACTACTCGTCATTACTGGAAAAGCAACACTGTTGTGAAATAGCTGAGCTACTGTTACTCTACAGAAAACTTGCTACATTTACTTCATTACCTGCCAGCGCTGTTACTATAACAGCAGATTTTCCCCATAAAGCAGACAACTATGTTATATATACAACACATTTCAGGAAGAAATGTTAAAAGCAATACTGATGTGCCAACATTTGAGATCACTGAGCCAACATGACTACAGTAAATCTCACCACACAAAAACACTTGCTGAAAACGGTTTAAAGTCCTACAGCCAGGGATTATGGTGTCTGAAAACGCAAGTGAATCACGGAAATAAGAGTTGACACTACGTCAAAACAGCATGATGTTCTTTTATTACTCGTTTTTTACCTGCAAGCGGTTTCAAAAATCTTTTTTTAGACCCAAGAAGTCAAGAAACACGGAAAAGAGACAACTCAAAACGCTTACAGGCACGTAATCCTCAAACACTTAAAACCTAAAATTTGAGGTCAGATTTCAGCTAGAAAGGCACTAAACTTCATCCTCGCCATGAAAATCCTAAAATAATCCTGACATTGAACACCTCGGCGTTCCAATAATATCCCTGTCTTGACATTCCTCAGCACTACAACGAAAAGATTAAAGCCTGCCGGTGTCACACGCATCCTGAGATTTGCATAAATAACTCAAAATCTAACATTAAACATCCCTATTAATAGGTTTGGTGCTATAACAAAACTCTGATATGCATGAGTTTGGTGCAAGGGACAAGAGCTGATTTCATCTCCCTATGAATATAAAATATGGAAGAAAGAAGGGTATGAAAGCAAAAGCGGGAAAGAAGAGTGTCTGTGCTATTGTTAGTGCCTGGAGAGTCTGACACACAGTTAATGGTTGAAGCTTCTCCATGCTGTAGGCTTCAGGCTGCTAGGCACATCAACAGTCCTTATTGTTCGCGCCTCTTCTCTCTCTCTTTCATTTTCCCCTTCCATCTCCTGCTTGTCTCGGCTGATGTGCCCTGCTGAACATAATTTGATGTCGCTGAGTTTGTATCTGAAGAGTATTCTGATAAAGCTGCTGTTGTTTATGCACAAAACGCATCTGCAAGCTTAAAGTGGAATCAAGAGGTTCTTATACACCGCTACTAAATCCGGAGTCACTCTTCTTCTGAGTGATTCATCCATCCCTGTACATACCGAGTTCAGGTATTCATGGGACTGACAACCAAATTGATGAGTAAGGTGCAGTCATATTGTCACATTTTCAATAGTGTAGCAATGTATGGAGCACTGTTTGAAAGTCACTATTTAAACCAAGCAGCTTTTTGTCTGCCATCGTGGCGAATCCACATGGGGAAATCTAATTATGACGCAAATTCCTGATTGCGTGGATTCATATTGAAATTGCTGGATTTCACCCACGAAAATGTGTAGTACAACAGAACTCACTTTCAAACCAAGCAGCTTTTTGTTGGTCAATGCGACAAATCCGTGTGACCAACGGATTAATCTGATTCTGTAAATACAAAGTTACTTTTGGGAGTCAGTGACAACTGAATTGACCATATGCACGGAACATTCTTTCAAACTTCCGTAATAATATAAGCTAGCTGGAAAAAAGCGAAACTGAGTGAACAGATTTTACAGGAAATGACTAATATGGTACAATAAATGCTCCTCTGCTGCCATCTACAAAATTTAAGAATAAAAAGATTCAAGATTTCCTACATTTTGGAACATTCGGTTTTACAAATAACAATCTCAGAAGGATGAACAAACAATGTGGTCATCGCATTAAAAAATTACATTTGAAGAGCTGGACAAGTGTTGTGTATGCGTGTTCAAATACAGATACCATGTTCTTATTCCGAAGTTCCCATTAGCTTTATTGCCATCAATAAAACCATAGAATCCCAGAGAATAAGCGGTACGCAATTACCATCAATCCTTTACAGGAAACTTTGCTTGAGAAGAGCAAATGGCATCATCAAAGATGAATCTCATCCCAACCAGTCTTTGTTCATTCTTCTTCCAACAGGTGCCTACAGTCCTGTACCAGCAGGCTCAGAAAGACTTTCATTACTGAGGCTGTGACTTTGCTAAACTCTCAGCCTTGAGACATTATCATCATTTATCACAGTATTTTTTTTAGGGGTTCTCCTATTTCTCTTTTAGCATTAGCTGTACACCTTCCAGTGTTCTATCTATTTATTAATATTGTGCATGTATCAAACTGCAAATGTTTTTAACTTGTGAGTATGTACACCTAATATGTGTATGTATGGTTATAGGTAGGCATATCCATGGTCATATTCAGCATTTTTTAGCGCTACTTAAGATTATTACTTTTATCTTGCATCCTGGTTGGTTGTTAACTGCATTTCGTGGGCTTGTATTCGTACTTGTTCAATGACAATAAATTGAATTTAATTGAAATTAACCAAGATTCACAAGTTCACACTTACAAATAAGTCTGATAGAATTAATGGTATGCATATTTGGCGTGCTGTCCGAGGAGAGGGCTACGAGCTCGGTATTTGGCCTGAACAATGTATCTCTGGTTAGGAAAGTAACCAGGCGAGTGTGAGTAAGACGGGGTGGTGGAGGGATGCTGAAAACTTGTCAAGGAACATTAATGAGTTGAGTGTAGAGTTGATGTGATCCTCCACTTGAGCTGATTGGTATACATGTTGATTACTGATTGCTGACAGCTGGTTGGAATGACGTCATGATTGGATAGATAATTTGAACGTGCTCCTCCTGAACTTTGTTAATGAAACATCATTCAATGAATATGACATGATAAAATACTATATGAAGTTTTGCGGTGTATGAAGCACAGCTCACACAGAAAGCACTGTGCAGCTTTCTGTTGGTCAATGCAGCGAATCCATGTGACCAACTGCATTGTGAAATTTATGATCACATCGATTTTTATTAAAATGACTGGATTTTGCCTGCAAAACGCACCTTAAATTGAACAACAAAAATGAAAGTAAAATTTACCACTGCATGGCGACTTGAGGTAAATGCTTGCATGCATGTACATTATAAAGCACATTAAATGCTGGAACACATTCTCTCTCAAAGTGATAAGGGAGAATAAAATGCCATGTTGCTAAAATAAGCATCTCAGTGGGGTGTGGAGGGAGTCAGAGCTGTCTGGTCTATTCAGTTCCGGCAAGATACAGCCCAGTCGACAGGGAACCTGAAGCAGCACGTATAATCAGATAGAAGAGGATACTTCATCACAGTGTTCCCGACTCAATCCAGGTCAGCGGCGCACACTCCACGGCACTGACAATGAGGCCGTTGGATATCAGGAACATCAGGCTTTTGGTTCAATTTCCGACCTTGCAGAACTCGCACTATGTTTATGAAAACGCTGAGCATGGGATGATGGAAGATGAGTTTGAGTTTACAAAATAGCTTATGACCAAAATAGGAGTTTAATATCAGGGTTATTATAGTTAACTAAAATTAAAACCATAAAAAACGTTACCTGAAATAAAATATGAGTAAAAACGTATTTTATTTCAGTTAGTTGCCAATGAAACATTCCTCATTTTCATTTAGTTTAACTTGATGTACTAAAATAACTCAAACTAAAAAAGAATTTAATAAAAACTTCAGTTACGTTAGATATTTAGACATTCTGTTGACTATAAGTAACGTTGCACCTGCTTGTAAACTAACTCTCATTAGAATATTAGGGCCAGATTTACTAAACAGGGCAAATTAGTATGAGAGCACAATTCCAGAAAAGCGCAGATGGGAATGGACAGTTCTGCGTGTGATCTACTGACGACACTCAAATTAATGAACACAGACGCAGCCGTGTCATTTCCATAATGACCAATACAATCTACCCGTTAGCGTCTGTTTTAAGACACGCTTTTTTGGGGCGGTAAATAATGGTGCAAACACCAGTAAATTGACGAGCACATACCTTTGTAAATCCCCTTGTGTGATTCGTTTAAATACTCTCCTCCCATAAATTTTGCGCCTGAAAGGGAAACTCCTACAAATGCATATGCAAATCAGATATAACTCTGTCCACGTCTTTTCAGCGCTAACTTTCTGGCGCAAGCTGTTAGTAAATCTGGCCCGTAGTAGACTGCTTAATATCTGCTAACAAATTTTGATCAGGCATTTTACTGACTACAAATAATTTGCAAGTACATGTCAAATTATTGTACTAGCCAGAACCCTAACCCTACCAATCTTCAAACCCTTTACCAATACTCTACCAAGATTTTCACAAGTTATATAGAGTAAAGTAGTAGGTGTATTTGGCATGCTGTCCGAGGAGAGGTCTCCGGTAGAGGTCTGCATTCTTGCGACTCTCTCATGGGAACCAATCCGTTTTATTGTGGCGCAGGTGTACATTTCCAAATCAAAGACGGTAGCTGTCGGTAACCCTGGTGTACTTTGAACGGGAGCGGGCAGTCTGACAAAATCCCGGCCTCTCCCGACTTTCTTTCACAACAGTGTATCCGCGCTTGAACTTGAAGTGAACAAAACTTTCCACAATGGTGGTGTTCGACATAGGGAGCCGCTATCAAAATGCAGGGTATTGAAACCACTTACTGACCACACATTTTTTAAGATTAGATATTTGTCAATGACTGGGTTTCCATCCAAACATCAATCCATTCTTTTCAAAGTTCGCAAAAAAAACGAAAAAACGTGAATTAGGTGCATTTCCATCACCCGTTATTCACATTAACTCTAAAGTCCAAAACCGGAGTCCACTGTCCAAATTAACTAAATGTTTTTTATTTCTATAGAAAAGCAAAACAAGTGAGGGCGGTGCCGTGTTGGGTAAGTCATGTAATCGGTGTACGTCCAAACACCGTGTAACACCAGTAACAAAACTATAATGGCAAGCCTAGGTGCTAAGGTGTCATATCTAGGGCTCTAATAAGTGGTTTCTAACTTGTCCAATTCAAATAAATCAAGAAATCTGTCAGAGCCATGGTGTAGTGGTATAGCGCACATACTTATAGCGCACGACGGCAGGCGCGACGCAAGTAATTTTTGCTAATTTCAGCCAGACGCAGTTATCATTTTCACATCCAGCACCACGTTGTTTAAATAGCAAATACACTCGCGCCCATCTGTTCGCCCATGTCTGTTCTGTTCGCTGGTTTGAAAACTAGGTGTGTTCAGGCGCATTTTTTGGCGCGTTGCTATTTTGAGGCAACTGAACACAACAGCGCCATTGACCAACAAAATCCTGATCTAAAGTCAATGGCGCAGTATTTTTTGTGTTATTTAAGGGTGCATTAGTAATATGCGCCTATAGGCGGGTGCACAAAGCACATACACTCTGCTTATTACACACACAGGGACGCGTGATTCCTCTTTGGAGAAGCGTTCAGTCTTTCCGCTCGCAAATTCCGCCATGTAAATAGGGAGTCCGCCATGGTGCAAGCGCATCTGGCTTTTAAAAGGAATGGTAGATGAGACTCTGATTGCACACACCCGGCAATGACTCATTAAGAGACTAGGTACAACCCTCCATGCGCCTGGTGTGGCAATTATTTTTTCCATCGATAAACTAGCAAACGTGGATTCGGACACACCCTAAGTGCACCTGCCATGCTCTTAGATCGTCAAAATAGGGCCCTAAGTTCTCACGTGGTTGATGCAGGTTTGTGTCCTTGTTCCTGCTCTTGTTCTCATCTTGCCTAGTCTGTACTATCTTCTAAAGTTACAAAAGGCACAAAAATAAATAAAAAACTATAAAAGGATGACAGAAACATGCTCTTCCCTGTCCTTAAATTAGTATTTTAAAAAATAGATCGAAATACTTGCGCTCCAAGATCTGACATTTCAATGTTTACAGCTGCTTTAGTGCGCACACATATAATAAACATCATGGTTCCTTAAACATAAGACCACCCAGTGGATCGTGTGGGTGGTGAGACAGTAAACAAACCATCTGAAGGAGGGGGTGATGTTTGCCTGGAGAGAGCCTGGCAGCTCAGTTATCTGCAAGTACAACTGTTAGCTTGTCGACAAACAGTAGTAGCACTCGGCGCTCACATGATCAAAGCCGAGTGCAGCACGCAAAGCTTCCATGGAGACTGAAAAGTACATTGGAAGCAGTCGTTCTAGCTTCCTCACCTCTGATGCAATCATTATCTCCGCTGAACTCGCTTTCAGGGCTAGTGTGAGTAACTCACAAATTATTAAAGCCAGATGCATGCAGTGCACTACTGTGGCATTATGGGAAAATAATGTATTCTGAAAACAAAATATTTAATGAGGGGAAAAAAGGTAGGGTGAGACTTTTCCCCATGGTAACTGAGTTTATACAGATTATGTTTTTAGAAACTTCCTCACTGAATTTACAACAGTGATCATACATTCATTGTGTATTACCTTGTAGGGAGGGTGATTCATTTTAAGCTAGAGGATAATAACTCACAGGCATTCTGTTGTCCATTCAAACCCCTTTATAATTTAGAGTCGGGCAGTAAGCAGAATGCAAATCTAGCTCAGAGTTTCAAAACAGTAGCACACAATTGGTTGCAAATGGAGTACATTATAAAATAATTAAGTATGTGGTATATGTGAAACCTAATAAACGAGAAGCCACAAAACAATACATAAATTGAACTAATCTCAAGAGAAGCCAGGTTATTACGGTAAATTTTTCTGTTGATCAGGTACATCAATATAGTGGGTGAATTATGTTCATGATGTATATTATGGTGTTATGATGAACTATATGCCTTTCTCCACTGATGTTTTAAGATGTTCAAGGTGTTTCTAAGGATGCTGCTTTTCAGAAGGAAAAACTGAGATGGTGAACAGGAACATGGTTTGTGTAACATTAGCAACACATTACTAGCTGTTTGATAAAGTCAAGCAAAAAGCTAATCATATTAATTACCGTTATGTGTCCAACATTTGGGGTGAGTGTGTGGAGGCAGGGCTCATTTGCATATTCATATATCATTTTGTGGTGTGGACTCTGTAATTCTTTATATTTAGATACATTTCTAGAACTATATAATTATTGGTAAAGTTATTGTCCTTGGTATGAACGGATCTTAAGAGTGTATGTAGTATTTGTATATTTGTTAAATGCACCTGTCTGTCCCAAAAGGCTGATGAATATGTCTATTTACATGTTCACATCATGCTTAATTAACCCTTAAAATCATACCTCTGGGCTTTAGTGACCCGGAATGTCATTCACTATCCCCTTCCTCCTCATTAATTTTTTAAAGTTAGACATCAACCTTCTTAGTCTTCATCAATCAATTTATTATAAACAATATAACAAGAAAACAATTATACAATTTTAAAAGAATGTCTGTTTTCCCATAATTTTTTTTTCTAAAGAATTGAATAGGCTCGCTAACGACCTGAGCTGTGTAAAAGTGTAAGTGTATATATTTTTTTGCACAACAATAATTTAATCTTTGATGACTGAATAAGTGCAATTCACCTTTATTACACAAGGTTGTAATGTCTGATACACAATGATGAGGTGACGTTTCACTCATAGTCACTGCAGGCAGAAAACAAAAGAATAGGAAGTATCATTAATAAAACTAGAAATGGCTCAGCGATTTACTGCAGAGCAAATACTGAACGCAATCAAATATTAGTATTAATATTTCTGGTGAAGAAGCTGTCAGCGATCAAAATATTGATTTTGAAGATGTTGAAAATTATGGTTTTGAGAATATGTTTGAAATTGTGAATATGAAGCAGATGCTGAATATACTGGGAAATGAGCTCTGACGAGGACAGTGATGATGGTATAAATCATCTGTTCAAACTGAACCCTTCCAAGCGCCAAAAGGTAACAAAATATACTTTATTTTATTCTTCTGTAATTGTTACTCGATTATCAAGAGAGTTTTATACTATTATGACAAGTACAAATCTGGGTCACTAAAGACCTGAATATGTAATAGTGATTGGCGATTTAGGGGTTAAAATTAAAAATATATTAAATAAAACAAAAAAATTAAAAAGTTATCCATATATATATTTTACTTTGGATATATATATATATATATATATATATATATATATATATATATATATATATATATATATATATATATATATATATATATCCAAAGTAAAATGTATTACACTTAATAATTCAGTTATTAACCCACAGAATAAAATAGTGTGGGTCTGTAATAGTGTATATAGTATGTGTGGGAGTCTGCATGCACCTGTCTGTCGCACAAAGACCGATGAACATGTCTGTTTTCATGTGCAAACAGCTCCAAGCTGTGTCAGTGAGAGTGATGAAACAGCAAAGTCACATAAGACACAGCACCTCCTCATCTTATCGCAGAGCGACGTACTGCCCTAATTAAGGGCAGCCCGGTCTGGTGCTGGTGTTATGACTACCGTGACGGCGGCTATTTTTCAAAAACCACTTCTCTGACACCTAAAAGGCCTTGGGGGATAGGCAGAGAACAGCAGCCTCTCCACCGGCAGATCATTGATTAAAAAGGCTTATGAACTTCCACCTGCGCTTCAGGAAAAGGAGGACAATCAGGACTCTTTGCTCTCTGTGCTCAAAAGCAACCGGGTTTCTGGAAAGAAATCCTCTGGCAAAAACCCACTCAAATGCTAGTTTCTTTCTGAGCTGAACTGTCAGTTGAAAACAGTTGTTGGACATGAGCAGTAGTTTTGTCACGTCTGTTGCCATGCAATCCAAAGTTCTTCACAGTTCTTGCACTGATTTTTTTAAACAGACAAAATCTGACCTTGAAAACCCTTTTGTTCTGTTGTTACTTAGTTTAAATATTGCATCACAAGATGCACAATGTACAGTCATGTTAACTGATTGATTCTTTTGTATACTTATGTGATGTCTGTTTACATTCATTCCATGCCAGAGGTCTACTAGAGCTGCTTTCAAGATCATTACTTTGTTTGCTGTAGAATGTTTCTGGGATCTTAGACCCTTGAAACTCCCACCCTAAGAAATCGATTTGAACAAGGGGCGGTTGAGCTTATGTATAGAGCACCATTTTAAACATGCATATAGTCTCGAGTGAGACTGGAGTCAATTACTGAACACATCTACTGGCTTCTGTCAACATTGATTTGTTTTAGACTAAGATCTCTGCCTTACCGAGACTCTCTAATTGCACTGGCCCTAACCCTCTAATTACTCTGAGGCTGCAGCAATTTACTTCTTTGCAATTGGTTTGTTTACCACGCAAAAAAAAAAAAAAAGGAAAAAAAAGAGAGAAATACAGAGCAAAAGGAAGTATGGAAGAATGAAGGAAAGAATAAAAAAAGAGAACAAAAAAAATTAAATGAACAAAGGGAAGAAATAACAAAATAGCAAGAGGTAGACAGAAACAAAAAAGAACAACAATGAAGAACGAGATACAAAAATAAAGAGGAAAAGAAAGAATGGAATAAAAAGTGAAAGAAAGAAAGCTAAAGAAAGAATAGCAAAATAAAGTATGGTCGAAAGAAAAAACAAAAGAAAGATTGCATGAAAGAAAGAATTGAAGAAAGAAATAAGACCAGAATGAATGATAGAAGAATCTAAAAAATAAAGAATGAAAGCGCAAAAGGGAAAAATAAATAATGTATGAAATAATGAACAAAAGAATAAATGAACAAAGAATGGAAGAAAATAAAAAAGGAAAGAATGAGCAAAAGAAAGAACTAATTAAAGAGGAAGATAATGAATGCAAGAAAAAAACTGAAAAATGAAAGGGCAAAAAAGAGTGAAAGGAAAGACAAAAAGACAAAGACAAAAACAAAAAGAAAGTAAATTAACAAACGGAAGGAATAAACAAATAAAAGAAAAGCAGTGCGAAAGAAAGAATGGTAGAAAGAAACAAGTGAAAAAAGAAGGAACAAAGAAATAGTGAATAAAGGATGAACAGAATAATGAACAAAAGAATCAAAAAGAATGAAAGAAAGAAATAAAGGGATAAAGAAAAATTTGAATAAAAGTGAACGAAAGAAAGAACAGCTAAATAAAGAATGGTCGAACGAAAAAACGGAAGAAAGAAATATAGAGCAAAAGAAGGATATTGGAAGTAGGAATTGAAGAAAGAAAGAACAAACAAAAAGAAAGAGAAGAATGAATGAAAGTAAGAAAGAGAAAATAAATAATGTAATAAAGAATTAAATAATGAACAAAGAATGGAGGGAAAAACGATGAAAGAATGGAAGAATGGAAATAGAAGAATGAAAGAACAAAAGATTAAGCTCTTTTGTTTTGTTCATGTTGTGAACAGGCTTTTAGATTCTGCACTTCTCTCAAAAGAACACAACTGAAGAGCGATTTACCTGAACTTCTGGAGGGGCTGTTTTCCCACCCGCCGACACTTGTGTTTGTGCTGTCTTTCTCTGGGCTTCCTGTGGTCTGGGATGAGGGTTCCTCCATAGAAACCAATTGGGATGTTATCCAGCCATGAGCCGACACAAATGACTCTGACCCTCCTGACCTGAACTCAGCCTGATTTGGATCAGGACTCATCGGCTGAACCGTAGGTCCAGCTTGGGTTGTTGGTATCGTAGGAACTGTTGGTAGTGGCGTATCTACTTCCTCTTGAACCACAGGTAACCACGTGCTAGAAATGGCTGGATCTGGAGTACACAAAATGTCTTCGGTAGTGGTTTCTTCTCCAGACTGGGAAGGGGTGATCCCGGCGGTTGACATAATTGTTAGCATGTCCTTGCTGGGAACAACAGGGCTCGGTGTGGTCGGCATGTTGTAAGTTTGTACTTCCGGTGCCCTGGTCAACTCTACGTCTTGCTTCCGTTTAACGAAAGGCACATTGACTTTGTTCAAAGGACTGTTTTTAGGTTCAATGGGCCGATGGATGTAAGCAATTTCCCCCCTGGCTTCCTCAACTGTGCTGGCTGGTTCCACGTGCTTGGGTTCAGAGGAACTGTAAGCACCAGTAGGTTGAGTCGTCTGGAGACTCATAAGCTGCCATTTGACAGTGGTCTCCAGCGGGACGCCGTGGTCATAGGATCCTTTCATTTGGCTGAACGGTAAGTCTTTCCCTCCACTTCCCTCTGCATCTTTCTCATCCTCTGCAGATAACGACGCCAGCGGACCTTTGGGAATAGGATAACTGTCCTCATTCAAATCTTTCCCTTCCCCGGAGAAGTTCTCAAGGTTGTTCCTGGAGACGGGAATGGTCATGATCTCCAAACCACCCCTTTTGGCTTCCATTGGACTGCTTGTTTGAGTTATAAAATGCCTGTTATTGCTTGGGGGGACTTTCAAGGACTTTAGCGCCCAAATTTGTTGGCTGCTCTTCATTGAACCGAAGCTTCTAGACGCCAAAGGACTTGAAGAAAGAGTCGGATCTGCCGTTCCTGATCCAATTGCTCCTGCAGGGAAACCAGACACTGTGATTAACGTAGCTAGGGAGGAGATTGTTTCATTTAAATGTATGCTTAATTAGCAGGCAAAATATGCTCCCACCCCAGAACTATGGTAATTAACTTTAATGCGTGCAGCTCGATATAGAACTGTCATTATTTATCCGTCAATGCCCTGGAGATATCCAGCAATTAATCTATCGGTCTCAACACACCTATCTTTTAATCAAACCCGTTTCCAAGGAAAAATGAACTACAAGCGTAGCTAAAATGACCTTTATTTTCTTCCCAGAGGGTAACATTTGACTCCCGGCTGAAACAGGGATGAAATGTACATTCATTTTGAAAGCAATCCAGGTAATAAGGCTTTTTTCCTCTATGTTGCCCCGGCACAAAGAACTCGTACATCATGCCCCTGTCTAGTGGCATTAATTCACAATGCTTTCTAACAGTAAATCTAGACAAAATAAGACCCAAATCATTATGTTCATAAAGCAAAAAGATCTTGATTTACATCATGAAGTGTGCAATAAAGTAAAAATGCTGTAAGCACTTGACTCTTAAAGCACTTGGTCCTAAACAAAGATTTTGCTGGCTGTGTGGAAGAGATATTTGGTTAGCTTAAGTATTTACTTTAAAACGTATGCATGGATAATTCAGACATCTGCTTAGGTAACATGATTTGCCTTAAAGGCAACAAGCAGTGTTTAGCCATGAGAATAGATATTCACAAACCA
The DNA here is from genome assembly GCA_023029165.1 of Gobiocypris rarus. Classification (NCBI taxonomy): domain Eukaryota; kingdom Metazoa; phylum Chordata; class Actinopteri; order Cypriniformes; family Gobionidae; genus Gobiocypris; species Gobiocypris rarus. The sequence continues at coordinate 18,256,540 of CM040929.1, forward strand.
TATGTTCGGTACACAACATGAAATATTAAATGATAATGAATTATTCAGGACTGTGCTGTTGCATGGAGGGTGCAATTTACATAACCAAGTAATTGAGCAATTAATGATATGAATAACTGATTACTCTCTGCCATCACATGACTGTGATGGTATTAAACATGTCCAAGTGATGTATAAAAGCAGTTACTTAAATAGCTTCTTCCATTAAAACAAGACTGGTATACTGTTAACTCAAATAAGTTGGCTGAACTCAGCTACATCAAATTTTTTAAGTTAAGAAATTCCGTTTAAGTAAGATTAATCTTGCACAAAAAAACATTATATAACAGTGTCATAACTTTCGAGTGTCATGGCATGGCATGGCATGTTGGGACACAAAAATCCCAACCCAGTTTCAGGTAATTTTAAGTTTGTCTAAATTAAAATGATTGAGTTCATAAAACTCCAAAAAATGAAACAATTCAGATTACTTAAAATGTGTTAGTTCCGTGAAAGTTCTAAATACACCTGAAAGTTAATTTGATTGAACTAATTTGTTTAATTTGAGTTTGCACTTCTCAAACCAATTCATTATGTTGAATGTTAGGGTTTAAAGTACAGGAAAATTACCCGTATACAGTGGCCCCAAACAATATTTGGACTTGTAAATGAGATCAAACCAAGTATCGTCCACAAAAAAGCCACAAAAGAATTTCCATAGCCATTTTTCAAGGTGATGTGATATAAAGTTGCATTGAGATACAGCTCAGTTATGTGAAATCATAACAGTGAGCTATAGCAATTGTGATAAATGTATGTCCCAATTTTGAGATACAAAGACACATTTGAGAGATATAAATTCGCAAAAGTCATAATTGTGAGATAAAGCTACAATTTGGAGATGTAAAGTTTCAATTGGGGAAAAAGTGAGATACAAAAACACAATTATGAGGAAAAAGTTGCAATTGGGAGATATAAAGTACAAATAATAAGACAAAAAGTCCCAAATATGAGACATAAAACAGATACTTGTCTTGAACACATTGTTCTTATGCATCTCAGAATTTCTACATAGCAGAGCTTTATCTGTATACAGTTTTTGGAACTCAAGGCACATGGGCAGCGACTTTACATAAAAGACGGATGGATTTTCTGAATTCTCTACAGAATCCATGTAATGCAACTCGAAACAAGGGGAGAGACGGAGCAGCATGCAGTGAAGGGTGAAATAGTCAGTGAATCCGAGCTCTGCTAAATGACCTCTGCTGGAGGAAAAACGAACGGAAACAGCCAGATTCAGTCCAGAGTGTCTTTTCTCACACACCCCTCGTCCCTGGCGATGATCATGCCTTGTATAATTGGGAGAGACTTGGAGTTTATGGCCGTGCCTGCGGTTTCGGCCAAAGCACATTAATTAGATTCGGAAGTAAATAATGCATGCTGACTAAAGCTGGATTTTCACCCGACATTAAACATTAATGTTCCCTGTTGAATTTGGTTTGCGGGGAGGATATTTGTACTGATGATGCCTTGAGGACGGACTGCTGCCAAAAACCCATCGTGCTAAAACCACACCAGTTAGACATGCTTCAATCCCAGCCTAAGGCTCGCAACGGTCTAAATTTTCAGAGGTTGGATCCCATTTTGCTTTCTCCTACTACGCAGCTTTACTTGGCATGGATTTGACAGACATTGATATCCATTAAAAGCCCTAGAGCAGGAAGCAGGAATACATCTCAACACTGTGACCTCTACTACGACCCTCCCACTCTCGTATTCCAGAGAAGGAGTTGTGTAGGCAACCTTCCACTTCGATGGCTTGCGCCTAAAGAACCATTTGCAGCCATATTGTTTTTCTTCAGATACAATGAAAAATTCAACTGCAAGTTGTTGTAGGACATAGTATGCTGAGGGCATTTTTGCACCAAGTGGATACCATATTTGAAGGTTAGAAGAACAGTCTGTTCAATTCCGAAATGTGTACCTGAGTTTAATTGAAGAAATACTGAAAAAAAGTAATTTACAGCTAATTAAAAAACTATTGAAAAATAATGTAGGAATTTAAGACAGTATGGTATTTTGAACAGACTGTACTGCTTTCCTTGTTTCCATTAACATTCACTTAGTTTTTTGTTCTATTGACTTGCGTTCATGGACATTTCTTCAACTATGGGCACTTTTAGACTTGAACACATTTTCACACTCTCACTAGTTTTTTTATTTATTAATTTCAACACTAACAAATGTGTTCTTTGTTAAGGAAATTATGCCATATGAAATTACCCCCTGAGCCTGTCATACCTTTGGATGGTTCAGTAAAGCTGTTTGTGAAGGTCTGTGAATATGGATGATCCATATGAGAATTGCTTGGACTCTTTATCTCCTGCTGTGCAGCCACTAGGACCACTTCCTTCTCCTGCTCCAAGAGCTCTTCCTCTGGATCTGATGAGGAAGGGTTATATGAATATCCCTTAGTATTTGGCTCCACAATGGCATTATCAGCACCTCCTTTGCTTGTTTTCCCTATACTTGGCTTCGTCCTGACAGGTGGGACCATTTCTGAGGTTCCTCTGTAGAGGCTGGACTCTGTGGCTGGTATCTGAGGCTCTCCCGTCCCGGTCCAGTACCTAAATGGCTTCATGATTGTGTTCACAAAGTTGGAAATGACGCTGTTGCTGGTCTGAGCTTGCGTAGAGGAGGAAGGCGTAGTTGACGACGGGTCAGGAGATACATAGGGAGCATCGGGATCATCTGTCTCCTCTTTCGCTGAACCTCCTTGAAGATTCTCAACAACATCTTTAGGATTGTCTTCCCAGTCTACAGACTTTTCTTCAGGCCCAAGATGGATTACGACATGCTCCTCTGAGATTTCTGAAGACTCGTTGTTTATGATGGACTTGAAATCTTCTTTCTCAAGATCGACCAGACCGGTCCAAGTCGAAGGTTCGGGAAAGACTCTGTTTCTTTGGAGCTGCATTTCTTCTTCGCTTGAAGAGTTCAGAGTGGAGTTTTCTTGGGTCTTAAGGAGTATCGCCACCTGCTCTTCGAAACTTTTCTCTGAAAGAGTAAGATAGTCTCGTTAATGGCGGCATTGACAGAAAAAAACTACAAAGCAGATATCCGTCCGTGAAACAAATTTAACCTAATCCTCATATGTTCAATTTTTCAAATGTTCGTGAAACTCTTGATGTTGCGGCCTATAAATTATTCTGAAATATGCTACCAAAAATGATATAACAGATGTAAGAGAATTCTTTATGAAAGTTTAAAAGTGGGAAAAGAAAGCTTCTTCAACTCATCATTGGAGGTCAAAAAACCTAACAGTATATGCCTATTCAGAAACAGAGAAAGGCCACTAGTTCGACTAACCTTGATAGCAGTAGGCGTCAAAGAGATCTGTAGTTTCTGGGAAGCCAGTGCGGTTGGGGTTGTGGTAAACAGTCCGTACTCCTGGTTCGTCTCCTCCACAGTTACGCCGGGGCAGGTTGATGGGGTAACGCACACTGCCGTCGGCCAGCCAACCGGGGTCGCAGCGGTCTAGGCCACCCTGCCAGGCCAGGTAAAGCTGCCCGACTGTGGCCAGTTGAGCTCCCAGAGTGTGGCAGTGAGTGGAGGCAGATGCCAGGCTCAACTTCTCTGGCACACTGGTGTGGAATACTTCACCTGGAGAGAGAGGAAAGACGGAGAGCACATGCTATGTATAAGTGCTAATTCCTCATAAGAACGCTGCTGTTTGCAACAAGAGAACTATAAATAAACCTTATAAATAAACTAAATTTGGTTGCATATTTACAAAATTGCTTACAGAGTCCATTAATACAATATCCATTAGAAATGGTAATTGCAAAATTGAGAAAAAACTGAGTATTGTTCACTTTTTTACATTTATTTTACTATTTATACAACTTTTTTTCCAGTGTGAAGTTGAATGCTGAACTGTTTTTAGGGAAAGTGGTGTTCAATTATTTTCACAATAGCAAAGTTATTACTTTAAAACTCTAACATCTGGATGTTTATATGTGTGTGTGTGTGTGTGTGTGTGTGTGTGTGTGTGTGTGTGTGTGTGTGTGTGTGGACTGGTAATCCCTACGGTATGGGGACAAAATGTCCCCACAAAGATGGCAATATCCAAATTTTTGTCCTTGTGGGGACATTTTTTTGGTCCCCATGAGGAAAACATCTTATAAATCACACTAAGTGATGTTTTTTGAAAATATAAAAATGCAGCATGTCTCCTGTGATGGGTAGGTTTAGGGGCAGGGGCAGTGTAGAGGGATAGAAAATACGGTTTGTACAGTATAAAATGCATTACGCCTATGGAATGTCCCCACAAAACATGGAAACACAACATGTGTGTGTGTGTGTGTGTGTGTGTGTGTGTATATATATATACATATTTAATATTTTATCAATTAAAAAATAGTGAATTTGCCAGGCATTAAACTTTTAAGACAGTTTGGAATAATACTTCACAGTAGGAGACAGGACTGTCATTCCTGCCTGAAACACATGGATGTGCACTTTAAAAAAGTTGTGGCATAAACCGTTGGGCTGAGCTTAACGGTGACCTACTTAGGTGTTCTGGGAGTTGAGAAACAAGCAGGTACATGCATCTACGACGTCTGAGGCTCATGAGGACATTTAAAGACACAGTTTTTGGATGACTGAGCTGTAACTGAAGGCATCTGTGGTACCTTGCAGGCTGTTGGCAAAGCAGTACACATCAAACATCTCATCGGGGGCTCGGCTGCCGTAGTTCCTCACGCCAGGTGAGTCCTCCCTGTCGCCGAAGCAGCCAGGCCGAGGGGACTGGATGGGATACCTGGGTAGGGAGCCAAAATAAACCAGGAATTATTTCCAAGGAGGGGAGGAGTGAGTAAGATAAACTGTGCAATTACTCGAAAGCGCTTCGATTTGGAAGGCGCAGGGGTGTCGGCTAAAGTCTGATTAAGAGATTATACACGGCACTCCAGGGTTTCCGAAAGAGAAATAGCAATGGGGGTTCTTGCGCGGCCCAAATATTGAAGTCAGTTATATAAAACCATTAAAACAGCCTACATATTTTCCATCCCAGTCTAGAGATCTCTGATGTCTCCATACGCTTGCGCTAATTGCGCGTTTGCGTCTTCACTGATGTGTAGCCAAACTTCTCTGGAGATGGCCCAATTAGAGCTCTTCCAGGCAGGGAGGGAAAAGCTCACTCACACTTTTATGCGATGAGGGCCAGACTTCCCGGTTCAATTATGAGCTGACAATATGCAGTAGATATGAATGTTGAAATCAATAGCCGCCTGACGTTCAGCAATAGAGAAGTGGCAAGCCTGAAGAAACGGTGCTGTAATACAGTCAATACATTATAGATATTACGATTAATTAGAGCGGCTGATTATTAAATCACTTTGAGACCAGGATTCCTTCGGAAGAAAGCTGCGTTATTCTGTTTCATGCCAGGGGGACCAATTTTTTTGCAAGGCAGCTCAAATTTTTGTCTAAATATGTTCTGATCTACAAAGTGATAGTTTTAATAATGACATTAAAAGGAAGATTAAGAGATTCCCTGAGGAACAGAATTATGTAAACATGTTCAAAGACATTTTACTGCCAAATATGTGCATCTGTCTAAATCTGGTCAGCAAATGTTTTAAACTAAAAGTTTTTTTTTTACTTTTATCATATACCTTCTATACTATTTATGTTATACACCTGTAACCAGGGCTTTTTTGTGGCTAGTGGTTTTACAAAGTAACTAGTCACTCAGCATTTTCACTGACCACAATTTTGGCATCGATACCATGGTAAATCAGCCAATTAGATATTTTTAATATTATCTCATCATTTGGCACCAGGTATATTAGGCTGCTCTCACTTTAAGACCTGACACATGGATCCATTATACTGTTACACATGCTTTTTCTTTAGCAACTGTTTTATGTTCACTTAAAACAACTGACTGTGTTTAAAGGGATAGTTCACCCAAAAACGAAAATTTTATGTTTATCTGCTTACCCACAGGGCATTCAAGATGTAGGTGTCTCTGTTTCTTCAGTAGAACACAAATGAAGATTTAAACTCCAACCGTTGCGAGCGCGCCATCACTTCCACTGGGTGAGGTGAACTTCTCACCCAGCGGAAGTGACAGATGTGCCGCCATGCTTTTGTACTCAAAAAAGTTGTTGTATTTGAGGTAAAAAAAATTATATAAATGCTGTTCGGTTTCTCACACAAACTGATTGTTTCGTGTCTTAAGACATCAATGTGTCGTCACAAGCCGCGGGGTTTAATTTGAAGTTGTCTGTGCATGTTTTTTTTACTCTCATAGAATTACACCCCATTGACATGCATTATACGACTGGCACACTGCAACGGTTGGAGTTAAAAATCTTCAATTGTGTTCTACTGAAGAAACAAACACACCTATGTCTTGGATGCCCCGGGGGTAAGCAGATAAACATCAAATATTAATTTTTGGGTGAACTATCCCTTTAAGTAAATACTCACCAAGACTGACATTTTGACATTATTGTGTGTGTTTTTGACTGTTTAAGCGCAATAAGCAGTGAAAACTAACTAAATTAAGTACTGAAAGTGGCTTTATGTGCGCGAACTGCAATATGTGCAATATGTGCAATCCCACAGCGAAATGAAATAAAATATTCTAAAATATTGCCATGTTGATTTTTTTTTATCAATATAAATACACTAAAGAAAATGTTAAAGATAAAATAAAACAATATTAAAATATTAAATAAATTATTAAAATGAAAAATAAAAAAATTTTGCGATTCGGAACGCAATTACACATGTTCAAAGACCTATACATGCACGTTTTCAATTATGGTTCGCAAAAAAAAACGGACTAATCTCATTCTGACCTCACAGTCTGGTCCGACAGCCAACCAGCATCACAGTTGTCGTATCCGTCATCAAAAGTGGCCTGCAGCTGCGCCGGCGTGGCGATGTTCGCAGAGTTCTCCCGACAAACTCTTGTGGCATCTGAGAAGGACAGCGCATAACGGTCGTGGGGTGCGCGGTAGTGGAAAACCACTCCTGTGAGAGAAAAAACATACAGTGAAGTGCATGATGGGAACTACACCTGTGCGTAAACAATTTTCCCAGTGTAAACAGCAAATATAGGTGTTTAACTTGATGCAGGTCTCTTGAGATTCACTAAATGTCTTTATTTCCTAAATTTCACTGAGTTTCCACCATTCCTCAATCCTCTGAGAATGACAACAGACAAGAACACAGAACAAAAGAAGTGCGATTTGAGATCCCAGCACCAGTTCTTTGACCAGTTAGAGGACGGGCTTCCAGTCCACTGTACAAAGAAATGAGATTCCTGGGATTGCTTTTGAACTGTCCGTCTGTTATTCCCAGATCACATCGGTTTGTAGTCCCATTCGTCCTCTACTCCAAACCCCACGTCTATAACCTCAGCTGTCGGCTGCCATCCCGCAAGAACGAACAAACATGAAAGGGACAAAGGAAAATCCTCAAAGCTAGGTGGGCCAATTTATAGTGAAACACTTCAGACGACGTCTTAAGGGGAAAGATTTTAGTCTCCTGAGCAATACGGCCTGTTTCTTACCCAACCGTGCCAGCTACGCATGACGCCCCACTTCAAAGGGGCATGGGAGAAAGACGTCTCCTTCATTTTTTCATTTCCTTCCTTCCTTCCTTTTCTCGTCCTGCTTCTTTTTGCTTCCCATTGGAGTTCAGGACAGGCTCTGAGCTTTTAAAAATATTCACTGTCTATGAAAAACATCTGGGGATGAGATATGTGGGACTCTCGTCCACCGAGGGATGCTGCATCTTATTAAAAAAAGGGGTCAGAGTTTTCACATCTCATTTCCCGAAGACATAATCCGAGGAGGGTCAGAAATATGACCAGTTAGCTAAACTGTTGTTGAATGTTTGAAATATATCGCAGAATATGTCTGTAGGTTATCAAAGATACACTCGTTTATTGTGTTAAAATTTTGTTTCAGTGCTTTAATTGGTGAGCTTGAACTAATTAACCATTCGAGGAGGCGGTTTCTGTTTTGAAATGAATAAGTACATGAGTATTCGCTTTTATAGTATTAATAATGCACTGGTATCTCGTAATGCATTTTTAAGAGCCACTCTCTGTTCAGAGAGGTAATCTATGTTAGGTTTTGCAATCAGAAATTATGACTTTATCATAATGGTCCATTTCATTCCCCTGCTGGATGCCATTTAGTCCACATTCATCAAATTTGTGTTTATGTATAACTTCATTTTTTGTTTTACTACTTTTTCTTTATAGTTCAGTGCAATCCTTTATTTTAAATTAATACAAATATTTTCATTTTGTGGTATTTTTTTAATTTGTCTTCCTTTATACTATATTCACTCCTTATTATTGTTATTAGAATTTTATATTTTCTGAATTGTATATATATATATATATATATATATATATATATATATATATATATATATATATATGTATATATACAAATTAAATATAAATAAAAAAAATTAAATATATATATTTTTCTATGTATAGATATTTTCATATTATTTTTATTCCTTACCTATCATTATGTCATATTGTTTTTCTTTTTAAGTTTATCATTTATATAAATTTGATTTAAAATGCAATTGTATTTATTATTTATCTTATTTTTGTATATTATGAATACTATTGTTTTCTCAATATGTTGGCTTATATTTACATACTATACCATATGTGTTTTTCTTTTTTTTTTCTTTACTATGATTATTAGATATTTTTATATTTTATAGTTTGTGTTTATATTTTATTTACATAAATTCAATTATAATTCAAATAATTTCCATTTAAATATTTGTATTACTTTTTTATTACATTAGCTTACAATTACACATTCAGTGAATTTGTCATGAACTAGGAGGTTTGCTATATGGCACAAAAGCGCTTAATTTCACAAATCTATTTGTGTCACTGCAGTGCATTTAGCTAGTTTGCTTAGTGAACAAGACGCAAGTTTTCGTGCTGAAATGTGAAAAATTCTGTTTGACAAAGTCGTCCCATGCACATTTCCGCTCCACAGTCTCATGCTAACGCAAGCATTGCAGTGCATATTGGCAGCGAATGAAGTCTAACTAACTTCATCAAGGTTTTGGCAGAAATCTGAGCATGCAGAAAATGCAGCAGCTGTTTGGTCCATGTCTCCTTGGTCTGATCTGATGGAAAACACCACCAGATGTGCAGGAAAACCAATCCTCAGCACTGAGGACTGTAATTACACCAGTTTTTCAGATTAAATATTATATCAAGTCATTCAGCTAAAGCGTTTCACCCAGAGGCCTGCAAAATCGCTGAAAAGGGAAGTTAATTGCGAGACAAGTTTTGCACAAAACACAAACGTTAAGAAGAAAGAAATCAACTGTGAATCTAATTACTATAATCACAGCTGCGTGTATTAGCATTCTGTGGAGCGCTACATTACCCGTGACCTGAAGAGGCACCGTATCTTGTTCGTCGTTAATGCCGACCACGACCTCACAGCGGTACATTCCCGAGTCGCTGGATCGGAGGCCTGTCAGAACCAAGCTGGCGTTGTAGCGGTTCTCCGGGTACCCCGGCAAGGTGACCCGACCCTGGAAGGCTTTCTTCACCTTGATTATATTGTCTTTAGCCACCAGAATCGATTGCTGCTTTTGTAGGCCATCTACGCCACGTTGACCCCACAGTTTGGTCCATTTGATGCGGGGCGGTTCTTGAGAAGGGCTCGGACGCAGGGTGAAAGCACACGGCAGGAGGGCCATACCCGACAGAGGTTCCTGGACCCTCTGGTGGGTCACTTTACGCATGTTCACCACAGTGTCACAGCTCACCATGCCTGAGGAAAGAGGAAAGACGACACAACGGATCATATTTAAGCATTTTAATAAAAATAGGCACAATAATAAACGTGAGGTTGCTGTTCAAAACTTGAATTAGAAGGAAATTAACAAGAAATAATAATTTAAAAATATTGCAAAAAGACCTTACTAATACAGAGGCTTATTCCATATCTTAAAAAAAAAGCAAACAACATAGCCATGTTAAGATAGCTTACAAGCCATGCTATTTTTTCACAGTATTCAACTACTATACTTTTAATTAGCCATATATGAGTGTGTCCAGAGTAAACTGCACTAAGTTCTATCTCCCACAATGCAATGCAATTCCTTCCCCCTCTCAGACTCTTTGCAAGCTCGGGTGTTTCCATTTATATATCCTAAAACCTATTTCAGTCAGGTCCACTTAAGTCAAAAACACCACAGACAAACTTTCAACTTTTTATTGGCATATTTTGCTAAATTTACATTTTGCGATATGGCTCTGTTCTAAATTTCCCATCCTTTCATGAGCTCCATGAAAAGTCAAGACAGGGAACAGCACCAGGTTTTGGGGGCAAGCTCGCATTTTATTAATTTTTACTGGGAGGGCAGCTTAAATCCCCCATTGAGACCCGAGCATGCCTCAATGACAACAGAATGACATTGATTAAGTTAAACAAAAGTTTAAGGAGGAGCTGGGGAGGAGGTGGGTTGCAAAGCAGCGTGCAGTAGAAGCAGCCAAGCAGGCAGACTGAACTTAAGCTGCGCTTAAGTAAGGCGCCCTGTTTGAGAATTGACAATTGAGTGCATAGGAATCGGATCAGATGATATGGGCATCCTTTAACGCATCGTTACAGGTGGTGGAGAAATGCTGAATTTCTTCATTCAATTATAACAGCGCTTATTGCAAGTGTACCAGTCTTTTTTATGAGCCATTTAACGATTAGCCTGTTTTTGTTGCACAGTTAAATTTGCTAAAGCGAAAATAAGGCCTTGAAATATGACGTACTGCCCTAATGAAAGTACTGTTTTATACTGTACACAATGGTTTCCGACGCCCATGACTGTACTAAAGTACTATGTACTGTATGCGTTTTACTGTACCAATCTTTTTTTATGGACCCTTTAACTTGGAAAATAAGACAATGCACACAGTGCCATCAGACATTTCGCCGTGTGTTTTCATCCATGTCTTGTTTTCTTCATAGTAAGATAGCAGTGACGTGCAAATAGAGTCCTGTATGCACGTGATAGTCTTTTTTTTTGGAGGGGGGGGCTTCATATGATTATTCAGTCGAACTGTGAAAATCAAATTAACACAAAATTATATAAAACATGCAGAATTAATATGATGAGGTCATGACTCGTGTTGATACGCGCTCAAAAATTTGGGGTCAGTAATAACTGTTTTATTTTTTTAAATAAATTAATACTTAAATAATTAATAACATGCTATTTTTTTATTATTCTGTTCATACAAGAATCCTGAAGAAAAAAAAAGTATCAGTTTCCACAAAAATCTAACGTATCTAAGGATTTCTGAAGGATCATGTGACAATGAAGACTGGAGTAATGGTGCTGAAAATTCAGCTTTGACATCACAGGAATAAATCAATAACAATATTACTGTTTTTACTATCAAATACATGCAGCCTTGGTGAGCATAAGAGACTTAAACATAAAAAAATCTTTTGAATGATAGTGTATACTCTTTGTATAATGTATTACTTTCTATTATTGATAAAACTATAGGCAAAATACAGATTTGTGCTGTTCAAGAGAGACATAGTTATTTAGCTAAAATCAATATTAATACATTATACAATAGTAAACAATTCATTATTCATACTCTCCCTATTTACAGTGTGACATAAATTCAGCAAACCCTGGCAGCAGTAACCGCGCAGGCAAATGGAGTCATTTCACTAGTAATAATCCTTTTTGCCTCAGAGGTGAAAAAACAAAAAACAAATCAATAGTAGGCATGAGCAAAATGGGGGTTGATGCACAGACGGAAAACCCCAAGCACAGCACACTATAGCGGCTCTTTCTCATCCCCAAGTGAAACGCAATTCCTATTACGAACACTTGCATTATAGCTTATCACAATGCATGCAGTGCCCGGTCATCCATCTCACTTGCATATGGGGAGGTGAGAATATAATTGCTGCAAGACAGATTGAATGAATGACATGAGGTAAGGCGGAGGAAGAGAGGGTGCCGACTATTCCGAGCGAGAGCGCAAAAATTCATTGATTTATTTTCATTAGAGTGGGCTTTTGCCCAGCACCTCGTGTCTGGCCTTACCCTGACGTTATTTGATTTGATTTAAATGTAAAGAATGGAGTCTCCTAACAGTACAGGGAAATTTAATCTATCCCAGCCAAACAACTCCCCATCATAATTACATAGAGAGATTGGGAAATTGGGTGAGGGAGATGGCACTATCCTGACTTTAAAGCGCTTTTAAATTTATTAATTGATTTAATTATTTTAGATTACTCTGGATACTTTTTTAAAAAGTAGTATGAAGGAAAATAGTTGGAAATTAAGAAGGGCTAAGAATGCCACTAAAATGAACAAAAAAGCCCCCCAATTTCAAGAAAATGTTAGATCTAGCACAATTAAGCTAGATCTATTATGGCGATAACAGTGAAATGTGCAATGAATGAAAAGTGTCTATTGTGGCATTACATTCACAGTAGATTTGCTCCATAGGTTTAAAAACCAATCCCACACATTTCTGTTGAGCGTATGAATGCAATGTCCAATCAGAGGCGTTTTGATTCATCACCTCTGAGAACGCCAGGGTTGTTCACTGACTGAATTCTCTCTTCATCATAAACAGAAAAGTGATACATAACTGTTCTTTTAAAATCTCACTTTAGGTGACCAAATTGTAAGCCTTATAATCCCTTTTCATTTTTTTTAAATATATTTATTGGGCCTACATATTTTTACAAACACAGCTAAGTCTAAATTTGAAAGCAAACAGCATCATTATTACTTAAACATGCTGTTTGGGTGCATATTTACATTAAATATGATAGCATAAATTAATCTATGATGACATTTAGCTAAAGCCTAAAGGATAATGTCCTCTCTAACGGGCAACAGTCATTTGCAGGGAGTAAAAGCAACTATCTTGGTAGAGATGATGGCAGCCCACTCAGCTAACAGCAGCCGGGAATGGCACTTATACTCTGTCCCCACAGAAATGGGCTGTACATAGGTGAAAACGCTAGAGAGCAAGTGCTTGACAACATCAATGTGAGTGGTAAATGGACCTGCAATTTTTTTGTTGAATCAAGGCACAAATCTTCACAAACATGTTACGAAGCAAATCGGTTAGCCGAGAGGAAAGGTTCGATTTGGGCTGAGGGTCTCAAATCAGTAGTGGTGGTCAAAGAAAGGTTGTGTGTGTTTGTGTGTGTGTGTATATATATATATATATATATATATATATATATATATATATATATATATATATCCAGCGTATAGCGTTAGTTCAGTCAGGGCACGTTAGTCAAGCTTGCATTGAATGTCAGCTGATCTCGTCTGCCTATAGGAATACGGTGCCTATCACAGCATGCATATTTAAGCTCCTTCAGTATTATCATCTGCGATCGCGTTCTCCAGAGCTAATTACCCTCCTCCCTCCCCAGCTCCTCCTCTCTGCAGTCAGGATTTTGCATCTGATTCCCCTGAATCAGACTAAATTCCCCAATTAGGTTGTACATTTTAATATTAACATTATTGCTATCTGCAATACGCCATTGCTTCTGTTCTGTTTACCCAGGGGGGTTTATCACTGCTCTCCCTGCCCTTATCCATGCTAGGCTGCAAGGATGCGCAGGGAGTTCTTGCCCAGGACAGAACCATACTGCCAATCTAAACTATGCTAATTGTCTATCACTTTGACAATAGTGATCCTGACAGATATGATATATATATATATATATATATATATATATATATATATATATATATATATATACACCGATCAGGCATAACATTATGACTTGACAGGTGAAGCGAATAACACTGATTATCTCTTCATCACGGCACCTGTCAGTGGGTGGGATATATTAGGCAGCAAGTGAACCATTTGAGCGAGTTTGACAAGGGCCAAATTGTGATGGCTAGACGACTCCGAGCATCTCCAAAACTGCAGCTCTTGTGGGGTGTTCCCGGTCTGCAGTGGTCAGTATCTATCAAAAGTGGTCCAAGGAAGGAACAGTGGTGAACCGGCGACAGGGTCATGGGCGGCCAAGGCTCATTGATGCACGTGGGGAGCGAAGGCTGGCCCGTGTGGTCCAATCAAACAGACAAGCTACTGTAGCTCAAATTGCTCAAGAAGTTAATGCTGGTCCTGATAGAAAGGTGTCAGAATACACAGTCAGGGCTTGACAATAAGGACTGCCCGATGGCCCGGGGCCAGTGTGAAAGACACTCGGGCCAGATGACGGAACTGTCACTTGCCCGCTCGGGCCAGTGCTACAACTTCACTGAAAGCGCGCGTTCTGCTGGATTTTTCATCATGACAGCGGGTTAGTGTTAGTGTGTGATCGGTATGAATTTCACGCGGGATTGCACGTAATTCTACTAATCCCCGCAGATTTTGCGCGCACACGCACTCTGAAATACAATTGCAAACATTTGCTTATTTTTCCAGCTTATTATTGGTCAAATACACAAAAAAAATTATCTGTGAGTGCACATCTTGAAGAGTATTAACGTAAACAGTTCAGGAAGAATGAGTAACACAGGAACAGTGTTTTGGATCCATGCGTGCGTTAGGTCATTTTTATACAGTCTATGGTTAGGTCTTAAAGGGACAGCAGTTATTTGTGGGACGTGCTCGCGCAGCCGGACTTTAACCTGAACAACATGACTGATGTCAACATGACTGATAATGTGATGTTTGTAAACATCTCTGTAAGGATGTTAAAACTGGCATGTAATTATTATTGCAATAAGACGCGAGAATGGTCAAAGAGCAGGAAAGGAACATGCAAGTGAGTTTTTTTTTTGTTTTTTTTTGTTACATATAAAACAATGAATAGTAAGTTCTGGCATATTATTCAGTTACTTTTACTGTTTGTTTGTTTTTTTGCCGTGGTATCGATTCAGTATTGGTATCGAGGTATTTTAGTCTGGTATTGTTTTGAAGTCATAATTTTGGTATCGGGGTATCAGAAAAGAACTGTTTTCTCATTTGTCAATTGTATGTTTGTTCTGTTGTGTTAGGCTTTTTGGAGTTGGAGTCAACCCTTAAGGTTACATGGATCAAAAACAACAAAAACAATAACTAGGCCTATTTTATTTTATTTATTACTTTTTTGTGGAGGGGCCAGTAAAAATGTTGACAGGGCAAGTAAAAATTGGAACCACTAGCCCAACCGGGCCAGTAGAAAAAATCCTTAGCGTTGAGCCCTGACAGTGCATCGCAGTTTGTTGCGTATGGGGCTGCATAGCCGCAGCCCGTCATTTCTTCACATTATGATAGAATATTGCATTATATGTAACATTTGTAATAATAATAATAATAATAATAACAACAACCATTGTTTTATATTTATTTGATATATGTATTTGCATAATTGTATAATATATATATATAAACAATAATATATTTCATATATAATAATATTTATGTGATACTTATAATAATACAAATATTCAGATATTCAAGTTTTATATATGTATTTGCATATATTTTTCATATGTTATATTATATTACATTACATATATTATATTATACTATAAATGGCTGATTGTTTAATAACATTATCAAAAGCATTTTCAAAAACTGTTTGCCAGTTTGAAAGCAGCAGGACAACTGAAATCACTAAATTATAAATTAAAATTAGTTTGTATGTTAGCTCTGGAGGGGGATCGACTCCTCCTTCCGCCAGATCTTGTCTCAAAGCCCTTGCTTTCCTTCCTTTCTGTCCTCCATCTCCAGGGAAGTCATGCTCACGATAAGGGATATGCACAGAATTACCTTCCTGTTGCCTGAATTTGGCTTGAGGAGAATGAAAGCAGCGAGACCGCAGAGCATGACTTTTTGTTTCCCCGAGCCCTCAGTGCCCACACGCAAACACTTAAAATTGCATGTATGCATGTATCTCAGACGCATTTAAACAGATATGTAGTAAATTAGACTGCTCTCCGGATACAGATGTGCCAACCGTGTGAAAAATTGTTTCTTCTGTAATGTTTTGTGTGCAAGTGTGATCTAATTTGCCACATTAAATAACCAAAAGTCAGATGCAGATACCTCCTTAAAAAAAACAAATTACACCTCGGAGTCAAGAAATAAAAAATTGCTTTGGTCCCACATGGGTAAATAATGAATGTAAGAAGCATAGCAAAATATACCAAATCTGCATTTAGATGGAAATGTTTTTACAAGCATAACCCCCTAGAGATCATCCTTTTGTTTGAAATTCTGCAGTTGTTTTTAATCTTTCCTCGTCCGTCTGAGGTCGAGGCAAATAGGTAAAAATATTGAGGGTCACGGGGGGAAAGACTAGCAAGAGTTTGAGAAAATACAAAAGCTACTTCTTTTCCGCTCACTGATGTATTGTGACTATTTGAACACCTGAAATGCATTAAGTGCTGTCAGAAGCCTTTATCATCCCTGAACAGGGAACACAAGGCAACAGCGCTCGTACGCATCTCCTACATGGACGTTATTGTCCTTCTCCCTTTCTTTCTCTGCAGGCTAATGTAATTGGCTGCTTGCTGACTGTGGCCTTATTGTCTTCAATTACCCAGCAGCCACGAAATGACTGATCGATTGCGGGCTGGGGTTATGCTGACGATCATGCCTTCTGTGGTTATTTCATTCATTCCTTTCGACAGTGATATTTGAGGGATTTTATGAAATAATGGGCCTTTTATTACCACGCCGACCGAAAGGAACACAGCAATTAATGATAATAAAACATAATAGTCAGATATAAAAAAAAGGTAATAAAATGACATTAAAAGACCAAAATGAGCCTGATTCTATCAAGTGAAAAAGCCACCTACTTTCTTCACACAACCTTCATCTGAAAAATAACAGGCGGCATTCGGCAGTGTTATTAAGAGCTGCAAATGTCGCATTGACTACTTCCTTAAACATGTCTTAAAGCAGGGGTGGGGAACGTTGATCCAGAAGGGCCACTCTCTTGCAGAGTTCAGCTCCAACACTAATCAAACACACCTGAAGCTAATCAAGGTCTTCAGGATTACTAAAGTTACAGGCAGGTGAGTGTTTTTTTTTTCAGGGTTGGAGCTAAACTCTGCAACAGAGCGGCCCTTCTGGATCAACGTTCCCTACCCCTGTCTTAAAGGGATAGTTCAGCCAAAAAAAACGAAAATGTTCATCATCACTTACTCACCCTCGTGTTTTTCCAAACCTGTATGAGAAGATATTTAGAAGAATGTTCTATGAACCAGACAGTTGATGGCACCCATTGACTTCCATAGTAAGTCATTACAGCCCATCAACTGATCGATTATCAATTATCTTCTTTTTGTGTTCAACAGAAGAAAGAAAGTCATACAGGTTTGGAACAACATGAGGGTGAGTAAATTATGACCATTTTTTGGGGGTGAACGAGTGTAGAAAAATAACGACAGTCACAATGACGAATCCGAAAGTGTACTGCGATCTCTGAGCAGTGGCTAAATATTTAGTTATCATGTACAGTAATAATAATAATGAGAAAAGAAAATAAGAATTATTTATTATTTAATTACATTTTTCTGATTATTTATATAATTAATACAATATTAAAATAATGTAATATCATTTAATATAAAATATGATTTAATAATCATTATTCATTTAGGTGAATAAAAAAATGAAAAAATAATCAAACAGCTGACACAATGACAAATCAGCTTGTGGTCTACAATATCTCTTTAGTGTGTTATTATTATTAAAGTAATGTGCATAACCAAAGCAGTACTACTACTAATAATAAAAAGTATTGTTATTATTATATTAATTCAGATCAATTAATGAATAAATAAACAAACAAACAGTCAACACAATGAAAAATCGACTTGTGTTCTGCAATATCTCTTTAGTGTGCCATTATTATTATAGTTATTATAGTAATGTTTATAACAATAACAATACTACTACTAATAATAACAATTCATGTTTTTAATAAATTCATTTAGGTAAATAAATAAACGGCTGACACAATGACAAACCGACTTGTGTTCTGCAATATCTCTGTAGTGTGCCATTATTATTATAGTTATGTTTACAACAATAACAATACTACTAATAATAAAATTACTGTTATTATTATATTAATTCAGATAGATAGCTAAATATTATACTGATGTGTATAATAATTATTAAACAAACATATAAATAAATAAATACATACATACATTTTTAAGTAATAATAATGGAGACTAATGGTGGAACTAATGCTAACAAAAGTAAAAAAATAAAATAAAATAAACCGAAAAAAAAACACACAAAAAAATCTGTCTGCTACTTTCTTTGCATGGCCTTCCCTTGAAAAATAAAGACAGACAGCCTTGTAAATTTGACTGCAAATGTTAACTACTGAACTTCCTTAAATGCTCTTTAATGGATTCCATGAGTTTCCATACAAAGCTAATGATATGACGAATCCATATGTGTACTGCGATTTCTCTTTAGTGCCGTGGCCCTTTTTACAGGCCACCATTTGGCAAATTGCCAATTTCTGTCGGTATTCTCCCTTGGATCTTTCTTTCAGTTAGCTAACTGCAGGCCGAGACTGTCCTGTGGCGTCTAATTGCATACAAGCAATCTCAATGCACGCTCCCACTGAGCATGAAACAATCATATATCCAAAGCATTTGAAGCAAACTCGTGAAAATGTTCGCAACAGGAGCCAGTAGCATTGAAGTAAATCTACATATGTGTCATTTCCACAGAATAAGTACTGTTTGTTGGATTCCCACTCTTAAGTGGGACCTCCAATGGCGTCTTTCATCCTCTGCCATTGCAGATACGGCCTCTTCCAAAACGGTGTTTGAGAAGTGGAATCATTGGATTAAAAATGAACAGGTGTGTTTATATGGTGTCAAGCGCACACGGGCCGTCGTAATGACATTCCCTTTCTCAAAGCGCCTTGCATGAGATGCTCTCCCCCGGAAACCCCCCAGAGGTTCCCGACATATTCACAGCCCCATGAATATTAACCGAGCCCAGGGTGTCTGGGCTCAATATCTCCTGTCTTCCTTCCTGTCTCTTGCTCAAATACACACACATACATAAAGATACTCTGAGTCCAGAGGCTTGACTACATTTCCTGCTCTCTGCTAGGTAATGGCACAGTTATTTAGTGTAATACGGGGATGGAGCCTCACCCAAATATACCCACATAACTGGGGCAGCAGCTGCGTAACTTATGCATAAGAAAACATTTGAGTATTGTACCACTAAACTAAATAGCAGACTGATGGAATACTATACATCAGTAAACCTACAGTATTTATGGTTCAAGATTTCACACCTTTAGACATAATGTACACTAATTATGCCCACATATACGTTACAAAAACATGAATCTCCAAATATATAAAACAAGCGAAGAAGAAGCAGAAACAAGCATTGCTTATACATATGTAAGCTAACTAGGGCTGCCCCCGACTTAAGATTTTTCTAGTCAAATAGTAGTCGTTCATTTAAGCCATTAGTCGATTAATCGTGTGTTTATATTAATAAGCCATAAATCATAATAATGAGACTTTAATGGCCTATACAGTATAATACATAGCTTAATCAATGCTCAAAAGCATGCTTAAAGCTTGCCAAACACACCAGCAGACGTAATGATTATGAATGTGGCGTAAAAAAACAGCAAGGAGACTGTTTAAACATTTTAATAATTTATTGATAATGTTTTTCGGTGTTTTCGTCTGCAGAGATTAAGTCGACAATGCTGACTCATCATCTGCGCAGTGTGCGCGCCTATATGCACGCTTCAGTTTGTTTTCTACTTGAATTGGTTCATTTAAAAGTAGACATTTCAATCTTTCTGTAGATATATTTCTTATGTCTGTGAGGCAAGTATTTCGTTTCATTATTGTTACATGCTCGAGCGCAGCCTGTTTATTTTCATTATTTTACAAAAGCACAACATTTTGTTGTTATTGTGAGTTTACAGAAATAAAAGTAGGCCGATTACCGTTTGTAATTTTCCTGTATGACCAAAAATTATGGAGTATTTAAAGCAAATGCAAGTGACCGTGCCGGTGTTGTGCCGAATTCTGACCCCCTGCCAGATTATTACCCCCCTAGTATTGGTAGGTTTAGGAGTAGGTGTGGGGAAGGGATTAGGATTAGGGGTGGGGTTAGGATTAGGCAATCAGGTAGCGACTTCAACGAGGGGGGTAATAATTTGGCAGGGGGAGGGGGGTGAAATTCAGCACAACACCAGCGCCTGTATGTTATGTAGTAAGTGCGCTCTCCACACAAACACAGATATGCGCCTAAATAATAGCGCATACATTTATCTAGGTTAGCGTTTGAGCGAGCGGATTTGTAAAGTTGTGGTTGAGGAATGATGGCCGAATGTTTGGATTTCCTGCCGTTAACGACCGGTCCGTCATTGGCTGAGTGATTTCACCACTTCCTGTGGAATTTTTCTTTTCTGCGACTAATCGACTAATAAAATGTTAGTTGACCAAGCCTCTTCTAGTCGACTATTAAGTCTGATTTATACTTCTGCGTCAGACCTGCGGTGTAGCCTCTGTGCCGTGAGCTATGCGTCGATTTTCATGTATACTTCTGCATCGTTGTCCGCATCAACACATGCAGAGGGAGCATGTGTACCCCTGAGGGAGGGGTTCTGGCAGACCAATCACAGTGATTGCAGTCCGCGTAGAATTGACGCGCTGTTAAATTTTTGGAGAGGTGCTACACGTAGCTACGCTCGTACACTTGGGCAGCCCCACCTGAATGTGCAGAATCCACCTGAACGATGCGACGGCAACGCCAGAACGCCCACCACACACCAGCTGATTGGTGGAGAGGAGACAAAGCGATAAAGCCAATCAGTATGGGGATGATTAGAAGGCCATGATAGACAGAGGTCAATGGGCAAATTTGGCCAGGAAGCTGGGTTACACCTCTACTTTTACAAAGGATATCCTGGGATTTTTAATGACCACAGAGAGTCAGGACCTTGTTTTAATGTCTCATCTGCAGGACTGTGCTTGTTACAGCATAGTGTCCCCAACACTGGGTGTTTGGACCCACACAGACCACAGAGCGCCCCCTGCTGACATTACTAACACCTGTATATATAAGGCTAATGTTTTATGTTTTTGAGGAGCAGAGAAGACTCTCTTAGTTTAGCATTCTAGCATTTCCTGAAAAGTTTCCACTGACAGTGACAAAATATTACTCCTGAAGTATCAATATTGTGCCTTAATAATCTTAGATACAGATCCTCAATAGTTATTACTTTCGTATTAAAATACACCACTTAAACAATAAATGTTACTAAATATTACTAAAATAGTACTGACATAGATTTCATGATTGACGACTGGTGCAACCTTTCTCTAGCTAGTAGACGATGAGAGAAGAGAATCTGCAGAAAAAAATATTTAACACTCACGGCAACAGTGTCCTTATTTACAACATGGGCATCCCATGAGAGGGGTTTCGATGGAGAGCCAAGCTAAGAGGGCAAGGAAATCTTTATGCATATTATGTGCAGCCCGTCTTGCTCACTGCTGCTGATGCTACAAAAGAAAAGTGCGGGTGGTCCTCAAGTGCCAGACCAGACACCAAGCAACTGGTGCAGATGGTAGCAGGCATGCGGGTCAGGGACCGAGAGACTCCGGCTGCCGCTCCTGAGACGCCACAGCCTGGTCTGCAACCCTGCAAGTGCCAGATAAGAACCTGGTGTCGTGTGAAATCAGAAGAGGTCGCTCTGTGAAACAGTGCATGCAATGCAGCCTTGCCAAAGTTCTTACTTGGGACCTGATCTCGCACAGCAGAGTCTGAAGCGTTTGCATACACAAAAGGCTGTTGACGGCGTAGGATTCAGTATGCACACGCTTTGCATCAGTGTCTTCCTTTTTTATGGCAAGTGGGCACGGTATCGCCGCCACTGAGAGCCAATACGGACATTAGAGTGAGTGATGACAAGTCTTTAGGTGGCAATGTGAGGAAATGAGGCTTTCTGTAGATGAAAGTGTTTCTTGCGCACTCTCTATTTACTGCAGATGGAAGCAGCGGAGGGCGGAATCCAGTCGAGGGGGATTTATCACTGATGTCCAAAAAGACTCATCAGTGCCTGGTCAGGGAAAGGTGTGCGACGGTAATTACCACAAGATGAAAGGACTAGAGAAAAAGCGTTCATGCACCAAATGAAAATTCTGTTATCGTTTACCCACCTCATTACAAACCTGCACTAATTTCTTCAGTGGAACACAAGAGACGATATTTTGAATGCTTGAACCTTTTGTGCATACAATGAAAGTCAGTGGGGTCCAAAAAAAAAACATCCCTCATATGGACAAGGATTGTTTTTTTTTAGTTTGACAGAAGAAATTAAGCCATACTATTTGAAATGGCATGAGGGTGCACCCATCTATAGGTGCATTTTACTAACATGTCCTTTAAATAACACAAAAAATACTGTGCTATTTGACGTCAGACCAGGATTGTGTTGGTCAATGGCGCAGTTGCTTTCAGTTGCCTCAAAATAGCAACGAGCCAACAATGCGCTTGAACACACATTGTTTTCAGACCAGCACGGCCATTGACGAACAGATGGGCGCGAGTGCATTTGCTATTTAAACAACGAGGCGCTGGACGTAAAAATGATAACTGGATCAGGATGAAACTAGACAGATAGATAGACAGACAGACAGACAGACAGACAGACAGACAGATTAGATAGATAGATAGATAGATAGATAGATAGATAGATAGATAGATAGATAGATAGATAGATAGATAGATAGATAGATAGATAGATAGATAGATAGATAGATAGACAGAGAAACAGGTAGGCTGCCCTTCTTTTGTCCGTTGTGGACAAATTCAGCTGTTGGGTTTTATTTTATTTTATTTTATTTTTTGAAAAAGTTGTTACTGAGTCAACGATGGCATTTGATTGACAACTGCGCTTCCCACGACTGAACAGATAAGAGTAAATGAATGCTCAGATTCAGGAGAGAATGACTCACTGTGTTCCAGGGTGAAGAGCAGACACACAGCCAGGAGAGGCTGGAGCGCAGTCAAGCGGAGCTCCCCCAGCATCCTAAAGGACAAAAAGAGGTGGATTGATTATAATTTCGGTCATGTCAAAATTAATTATGGTCAAACTACCAAAGACTGCTACTGCATTTGCAATCTTTTTTCAGTTTAAAGGAATCAAGTAACCTATCAAAAATATACAGAGCAGGCATCTTAATTCTCGTGATGTCCTATTGAAAAACGAAACCTGAATGTATTGTCTCTACCATTTGAGAGCCGTATATAACCCCTATTAATGTTTTTCAAATATTCTCTTTAATGCAGTGTGTAATATAGCATATTATGAATGAAAACGTTCAGCAAAGTTGTAAAGTCGAAAGTGCACGATAAATAAAGTTATCTCCCAAAAGAAAAAATCAACTCAGATCCCCTATATGAGCCGTTAGTGTGTACAATTGCTGAGGCAAGAGCAAGCCTCCTGAGCTAAAGTACAGTAATGATAATGGACAAGCGGTAGACCAATCGTAACAGACTGGGCCATCTGGCCAATCAGAGCAGAGAAGCTCACGGAAAGGAGGGATTTAGAGACCGATTCATCACCTGCGAGGCACACCGGTCTTGTGTCCTCTCACGAAGGAGCTCGGAAGCATACAAGGACGAGCGACACACATGTGTGTGCGTCGCAGTTGTCCATGAGGGGCTGCCTGCGTTTTTACTTTCAGTCTGTTTATTTGATTAAAATCTTTTAAATATTCGCTGGTTCCCGCCTCCTTCTTCCCTGAACTAAGAACCGTGTTACATTGGTGCCGAAACCCGGGAGGAAGGAGGGACATGCTTTCGAAGAGCCCTCACCAGTGAGGGATCTAACCGTGCTATAGATATCGGGCAGCGTGGAAGGACGATGGTCACGGAAGGTTTCCTAAAGCGGCTGGGTCGCTGGAAGAAGGAGGCCGAAACCGGTGAACATTTCACAAACTTTAACAAATAAATAAACAAACTGAAAGTAAAAGCATAAAATCCAGGCCTGGTTCTCTCTCGCTCCTCCCACGTCTCTCGCTCGTCCACCTCGCCACAATCATTTAACAATGTGGTGATGACAAATATATATTATGAGAAAATGAAAGTGTTTTTTGACCTTTGATGCATGTAAAACTGTTGTAGGATGCCTCCACAACTAAATTAGGAAACTTTAAAATAACACAATAGGGGCACTTAATAATTAGTTATCACTGCAGTTTTCAAGAGTACAGCATTTTAACAGGTTTGAAAAACACCAGTGAAATCACTTGCAACAGATTGCTGTTGTGAATCTTTCAAAGGCAAGCATATTTTTGATGTTATATGGTTTCAGAGAACTGGCAAGTCAAAAACAAGACAGACAGAATGATAAATAGATAAACACAGACTGTCAGACAGAAGGACAGATAGATAGCCCGACATGATAAAATGGATAGACAGAATGAAAGACATATATACAGAGAGACAGATCAAAAACAGAAAGTTAGACAGATAGACAGATGGACAGACAGAATGACAGACCCATATATAGAACAACAGACAGATAGACAGAACGATGAACAGAATGACAAATACATTGATACACATATGGATAAACAGACAGATCGCACTGACTACCTGAGTTCCCATATTTACAAATTACTCAACTAGGTTTTCATTTTTTAGGACCACCAGGTAGATTGAATGCCTGACATCCTCAATCTACATTATTACAGGCAGAAAGTCTTCAGTACAAACCAAGTGTGAGAGAGACAAAGAGCCGCCAGTAAATAATAGATGCTGCAGATTCGACTCTGTGTAGCCAAGGGCGAAATACAAGCCGCTGTCTGAGAGATTGGACAGGGATAACCAGTGTACATTACAGCAGACCGCTCACCTGCTCTGAGTCAAAGACGAGCGCAAGGACAAATAGAGAGATGCGCTGTCCAGTGCATCAAAATGAATGAGGCAATCAGTTCATTCGCGGCCGCACAGTCGATTAATTGCTCAAAATTAATTTGATCTCGTCTAATGAGTTAAATGAACAGTGTGTCAATTCAATGAAAGCGTCTAGCATCCTCCTCTCATACCTTTTTCTCCATTTCCAACAGGTCTATTTTACCATATGTTCCTGGGAGTGTTCCATGGGAGTCTATCTAGTAATTGTATCTGCAGATTGGAGCCGTGCAGCTTTCGCTGGCTGTCACAGGCAGGTGACAGATGACAAACCAAGATCCTCCTACATGGAGGTAGGCGAGCGTACACAAACAACAACTAAGACAAACCCACACACATACTTAAAGAAACCGATACTCAGACAAAAGGAAGCCAATATGCTTGCAGACAAAGGATCTGGTGCAAGGTTTGGAGTATAAATGCCTAAACACAGAGTCTCTTACAGCTCAGTCCATGAATCCGTTTGTATCGTAAAAGATTTTCTATCTCAGAGGTTTTTCAAGAAAAAGCACGGTTTAGATGCTGCCCACTTCTTCTTCACTGTGGGAAGGCAATTGTGCGCTGGCATGCGCTAATCCTGCTGTTGTCTTGCCCAGCCTGGGCTCTCTGATCCTGGCAAAACATCCTGCCAGACCTCTGTAGACTCCCACAGCCTCCGGCCTCCATCAACTCAGTCTTGTTAGGGCTTAAGCAAGCATCACTACTGTTTGATCTTGGGGTTAGAGGTTTTGTTCACATGAGGAGACGTGCACCATTTCTTAAAAAAAATATATTTCCACCTGGTGGACAATAAACAACACACACAAAAAATCCCATACCGTTATATTGAAGGTGGGACACAAATATCTTATATAGAATAACTCGTAGCTCTATAAAGGTGAAGCTGGGGAAGGCAGAGGGCTAACTGTTATAGTGAACGCTAACCAGCTACTTAAATGTTGAGCAGCAAGCTCATTGGCTGCAGATGAATCAATCACATTGTGCCATGTAGTTAATAGGTTTGCAAAGGGGCCGAAAATTTCCCAAAAGTCCTGGAAAGTTTCCAAACTTTATGGAAGTTTTCTGGAAACTTTGCAAAATATCATCAGGTTGCATTCAGGACCCATCAGCCTGTGCCTTGTAGAGTTTCATGATATATATAGGGCCTAAAATTAACACTCGTCGAGTAATATCTGCATTGTCGACTATTTAAAACACTATTACTCTGCAGTTGGCCGGTTAAATATTTATGGATTCTAATAATTCATGAACATGAACTTTGGAGAGTTGATTGGCCAGACAGCATCGTCACGAAAGTTTGAACAATTGAAATATTCAAGCAAAACAAGATGCAAAAGGGAGATCAATTCGTAAAGCCACATCTCAGACAGCATGCGTACACTAAACTTAGCTCTCTTTCACATTTTCTTGCACTTAAAATGTCATAAAATAGTGAGTATCCAAGTAAACAGTTGGCTATGTCTTACCATTGAGAAAGTAAAAGCTATCATTATTAGATCCGCGCATTCGCTCTATAAGTAAGAGCAGCCTAAATATTCCTGCTGTAGTATGTGTTTTAACTCTTTCCCCACCAAACTCTTTTTCACTGTTAGACGCTAGGGGGCGCTATTACGCATGAGTACAGAATCTCCTGATCAAAACACACATGAGGAAGACGGAGTAAAACAAGCGATCGCATGTAAGCAGATAGTAAAATAATGTGATTGTCAACATTAAACATCATAAATCAAAACTAATGTTACCGAATGAAATGTTGACCCAGGACGAGCTGTTGATGGACTCGATCTACTCCATCTGTGTTTGATCATCATTCTGAATCTGATCTGGATGTAGTCTTTCACAAAAACATGATTTTCTCAGCTTTTTGTTCAAAATGTTGCGTTTTTTATGAAACTTACACATTTTCAAGAGTTGATAAAAAAGGAATGCATGAAGCTAGAATAAAACATATTTTTGTTTAAAAGAAGAGGGTGATATATAAGAAATATTCTTTTGATATATTGCATGCTCAGATATTCATAACACAAAATATTCTATGGGCTATTACATTTTTGTGAAAATGGTCAAAATCCCTGGCGGTGGCCGGCAACTTTTTTTTTAAAGAGCACCTATCATGGAATTTTGAAATTTACCTTTCATGTAGTGTGTAACATAGATCTAAGTGAACAAAAACATCCTGCAAAGTTTGAAATATGACAGTGCACCGTATATAAAGTTATTGTCTTTCAAAAGTAAGAGTTGACTCTGAGTCATTTTTATGAATCGTTAGAAGACCGAAGCTTTTTCTCTGACTAGATGACGTCAACTTCTCAAGTTATTTGAATACGATACGCCCACTTATTGCACACGCCAGTGAAAACTAGAAAACATCATGGCAACGAGACGCTGTGTTCTCAAGTGTGACTCAAAAGCAAACTTTTTTCATCTGAGCATTTGGAGACTAAGTGGCTACAATTCATATATACAACTGTACCACAGAAGTCCGAGCCTTGTGCTTTGTTCACGCCATTTTGAAGATGATTGCTTTACCAACTCAAATGCAATTAAACTTGGATTCGCGAGCCGGCTGATATTGAAGGAAGCTTCAGTTCCAAGTGTATTTGCATCAGCTTCCTCCTCCGTATCACAAACTGTAAGTGTTATTCATAATTGTTGCTTTTATGTTTTATGTAGCGTGCTTAATAATTGTTTGGTTTGTTGTGTAAGCACCGTTTAGCTTCTAGGTCTTCGACAATTGTATTGAGATATGTGAATTGTTTGTTGTTGTTTTCGGAGTTTTCTTTAAGAATAGACTCCTCGTGGTAACGTAACGTTACTGCATTTTTATTTATTTTTTGGTAAAAACTTTATGTTTATGCATCGAGTTAACGATCCATTGGCCTGAAGTGACAACTAACGTTACATTGATGCTTACCATTGAGAAATATCCTGCTCCAGTCGTGGTGTTTGCGATTTTGTTGATCATTCGCATCTCCAGACGTTTCCCCTTCATACTCAGGCTCGAATTGATAGGGTAAAATTGATGCCATGTTTGTTCATACACTTTATACGCGTTTAAACTTGTTAAACCGAAAACCATTTATGGTGATGGCCGTTCCGTTTCCAAAAATATCTGCACAGACTATACCAATCACAACTGACTGGGTCATCGGACCAATCACCGCAGATTAGCGTCACGTAAAGGCGTGGTTTTGAAAAGTGAATCACTAAACAAATCATTTGAGAATCGCTGTCAAAACAGGTAAAAATAAATGCATATTATAAGAAAACTAAAGTCTTTTTTGTCATTGCATGCATGCAAAACTGTTGTTGGGGACTTCTAAAACAATATTTGGAACATTTTAAATGCCATAATAGGTGCTCTTTAAAAACGCTGGCGGGAAAAGAGTTAAAGAACAAAGACATTTTTTTCTCATTGCTCTTGACTGAATAACTTTAGTCATTGTAATAAGGATTAATAAATAAGGATAAGGATAATTTACATTAAATTTACATTTAATGACTAATCATTTTCTGTACCTACTGTCAGACCTACTTGAAAAATCTGAAAATCACTGTTTATTTCATTTGTATCTTTGTTGTATTTGTGCTGTTGCTTGTAATTTAATTATTTGTTCTTATTTTATTACTGACTCTTTACTTGTCTTTAAATGTATGTTAGCTAGGCTAGTAGTTTTAGCTGTGGTATCAAAATTGGCATAGAGAATTGGGAATTTATATATAAACTTATATAACTTATAAATATAAACTTATCCTCCTTTTACTTTCCATCTATTATCACAGGAGAAATGAAAAAGAATGTTCTTTGATTTTTTCTCCTATGGGCAGAAACTCAAGGAGAACAGTTACAAAACATCTTAATGCATCCGTCATTGGCAGGCTTGCCACTGTGAGTTATTGGACGCAGTCATGAATCAAGCTAAAGTGTTGCTCCCTCAAAATCCACACATACACACCACACTTCAATACAAACACAGGAGATATGAGCATCCTTTTTTCCATGGCAAGACATAACACAGTTTCCTGTAAATGTCTTTTACATGGTACGTTTGCAAAGCAGGTCTTTTATCAGCGTCCCTGAAACGTTTATTGTATCTTTTTGCTTTGTCTCTACAAATCGTGGCGTTTCTCCAAGACAATTCACGAGTGGGTTAAAAGCTCACGTCTAAACCCCCAGATCTCTATTTGTGATGCAAGACAAACACATTGTGCCTTGAGGGGCATCATAAATGCACCAAACAAACAAACAAATGAATCATAGACATTTATTTCTGTGTGTTTGTGTGCAATAGAAAAAGAGCAAAAGAAAAGGAAAAAAAAAAAGATTGTGCACCACAATATGAGCACTAAAATTGTGTAATCTGTCTATTTTATGGTTGATACAGATGGTGGGCCAGCCTGTCGCCATTAGCAACAACACCGGTATCAATAGAGACAGGAAGTGTCAATCACTCCGGGGAGTGACCTGGTCCTGGAGGTTGAAAAGAAAAGAGAAGAGAAAAAAGAAAAACAAAACAAAGACCAGCATTCATTTCCATGCCATTGCAGACTGGTTGAAGGCTCTGCCTGTAAAAACTAGCTCTTACCAGCTTAATGTGGTCAAGATGCTTTTTGGAACTGGGTAGGTGGGTTTATGCTGGTCTACCAGCTCTAACCAGCTTAACCAAGATGATTTACCATGTAAATACCAGGTCCACCAGTTGCTTGTCTTGTCCATAGCTAGATAGATATTGATCAGATAGATAGAACGATAGACTAATAGAAAGATAGACAGAGCAAATAAAATGAACAATAAACAGATACAGAGCGAACAAACAAATGAACGAACAAATGAATGATTGACTGTTAGATGATAACATTATAAAATAGAACAATTGAACAAACAAGAGTGACAGATTGACAAAAGACAACAAAAACAATAGATAGATGGAACACTAGATAGAATGTTAAAACGAAAGAGAACAAACTTTAGATAGAATGTCAGATAGACAGAATGAATGACAGAAGTCAGATAAAACGAATG